>CM055890.1:26531834-26894334 GCA_029582165.1 Portulaca oleracea
CACATAATACAACAACAACAAACTCTAAGGAGGTGAAACACTTTTTGTGCGTGGTATGGAGGATCCAGATATAGACAATTTTCTCTCTGGGTACAACAGTTCACAGAGAAGATGATTCCTACGTACCAAAAAAGCTTTTCAAAAGGAAAAAGAAAACACATAATATATTTATTAAAGTTTATGTAATTTAAAATCATATTACTTCGTATGTTATATATCAATGACTAGTTATAATTAGTTACAAATAATACAACAACAACAAACTCTAAGGAGGTGAAACACTTTTTGTGCGTGGTATGGAGGATCCAGATATAGACAATTTTCTCTCTGGGTACAACAGTTCACAGAGAAGATGATTCCTACGTACCAAAAAAGCTTTTCAAAAGGAAAAAGAAAACACATAATATATTTATTAAAGTTTATGTAATTTAAAATCATATTACTTCGTATGTTATATATCAATGACTAGTTATAATTAGTTACAAATAATACAACAACAACAAACTCCTAGGAGGTGAAACACTTTTTGTGCGTGGTATGGAGGATCCGGATATAGACAATTTTCTCTCCGGGTACAACAGTTCTCAGAGAAATGACTCCTACGTACCAAAAAAGCTTTTCAAAAGGAAAAAGAAAACACATAATATATTTATTAAAGTTTATGTAATTTAAAACCATATTATTTCGTATGTTATATATAAAATATTATATATAATAATTTGACAATGAGTTTCTAAATATGTGTTAATTCTTAAATTGATTTTTTATTTATTGGCGCATACAATATATATTGTCATAACATAAGTATTGCCTTTGTACTTAAATAAGTGTTACTCTAACTACTTTTGAACGTAGGAAATTGAATAAAAAAATAGGAAATTGACAAATATTTCCCTTTCACTTTTTTTTTCCAGAATAGTCATGATTTTGTTAATAATTTTCTATGATACATCAAAACGTTTTAGAATGTTCTTTGCTAACATATGAGCCCTATTAACCTCAACTTTATATGTTCTATACATATGAAAGCTACCTAGGCTATTTTACACATTAGCAACAGTAGCAACTAAAGAAAAATCTTGGAAAAAACATTCAGATGGTTTTTCTAGGAATTAATTGACAATTAATTCTGAATCAGTAGCTATTTATAGCTTGATAATTATTCTCCTTGGCAACTTGTAGCGCTAAGCAAACTGCTTCTAATTTCACCAGTACTGGCGAGAGTGCCCAAAAAACTTTTCCTCCATATTTATTCTCATTGCTATACTGTCATTAATCAATACCCATGCGGCTGCCGCCTTCCTTGAAGCTTGCTTCCGTGCTCCATTTACGACAAAGTTGGCTATAGGATATGGATTATGAATCAAAGATTTACTAACCTCCCTAAATTTTGTATCATTAGCTGACTTGCGAATATGCCTGTTGGTTCTCCGTAGCCATTGATATCCCTCATTTATAGAATCTCGTAAACAATATTCCATGACAGCTCCAGTGATTTTTATTTTTGAGATTTTTTCCCTGTTTCGTATCTTCCAAATTGTCCATGTTACTGCAGCAAAAATCAACAACCGAGTGCCTCCATCTTTATCGGTATTCATTAGATATCTTAGACAGTCCTCTAGCCATTTCCTCCACTCCAAGTTTGTTCCTGTATCTCGTATTCCAAGTGGGCTAGCTTGCCACAAGTGTCTTGCGATGTTACAATCTCGAAAGAGATGTGATACCGATTCAACTTCTCCATCATTCCAGCATGAATTTTCCTCTTGAATAACTCAAGCTTCTCTATTTTCCTAGGGGAAGTGCATTATTTGCACATTTCCAATGGAACATCTTCCATTTTGGTGGTAAATTACTGTGCCTGTATTTACTCCACAATCTATCACTTTCAGCTTGTATGTTTACTTTAAATATGTCATTAGCAATTCCCAAAGCTTTATATCCCGATTTTACTATATACTCTCCATTTTTTGTATCTCCCCAACAAAGTTTGCCTTTAGTCTCCTCATTGGGAACCGGGGCTTGGAAAACGCGTTCAGCAGTTTGCGAATCAAAAACCAATGCTATATAGTTTTTATTCCACATCAGAATTCCCATCAATTTAACCACGAGGGTTGCAACCGGCTGGATTAAATTCGCAAGTGATGCTTCTGGCTTTAGTCGCGCGCGGTGTCCATTAACCCAACCATCTGCTACCTCCAATTTGAATTGTCCTTCCTTTTCCGATTCTCCATCAGATACGATCCTTGACTAATGTCACTACTTTAGTAATACTCTTCCATGCGTAGGATGAATTTGGTGGGGGCTTATAATTGGAAGAAGTATTAAGAGGGGATATTGTTTTGTATTTAGAACGCTAAATCTGTGCTGGGAGAGATGAGTCCCTAGTGATTGTTCTTTAAGCTTGTTTCAATAAAAGCACTTGATTAAAACTATTAAGTTCCCTATTTCCCAATCCACCCATACCTTTCAACTTAAATAATTGATTTTTCGGTAGCCAGTGTATGGATTTCTCCCACTTGAATTCCACCAAAAGAATTTGAATCATCAGAGCAAGTTTCTCCAAAATAGTTTGTGGAATTTGGTATACTGAAAACACATGTTGATGAGTGCCGATAAACCCCTTATATTAGGATTAATCTACCAGCCGGCAAAAGTAGCTTTGCTTGCCACGTTTAAAGTTTTTCATAAATGCATCCACCAAAAACGTGAATTGGTTTGTTTTATTCCGTAGCACTACTAGAGGTATACCCAAATATTTAGTAAAATACTCATATTCTTGGTAGCCAAAAATCGTCTTGAACTGCACTTTTGTCATTGTCAGAGTTCCTGTTGAAAATATTACTGACGATTTTTCCACATTAATTACTTGTCCGGAGCTATAATTAAATTGTGCTAAGATATTCTTCAGCTCCGTACACTGTTCTGAATCCATATCCATGAAGAAAAGAGAATCATCCAAAAAAATAAGTGCGTAATTTCCGGAGCTTTTATGACTTTGATACCTATAATTATCTTTCTATATCCCTTGTTAATGAGGGCAGAATTCATATTCCTTCATGGCGTACTAATTTGTGGCTACGTTGGATGCCAAGTTACGTGGGTCATCAACCCAGTCAAGTCAACCAAATACTTTTCCATAGTGTCATATTTGTCCAATGGATGCCTTGGACACTTTTGTCCTGTTATTTATTAGGTGACCCGAAATATGTGTTCTAGATTTTATAATTATTCACCTATATATATTTGATTGTTCACTCTGATTATTATGATTATTCACTCGCAAATATTTGGAGCACATGCTCGGGGTGCATCCAATATATATTGCTTCTGTCCACTCTTTACTAAAAGTCTGACAAGATCAGAGCATGTGCCAAGAAGGAACCACTCCTCCATATAATAATATTTATGAAAATGTAAATATTTTGGGGTAAGACACATCTTAAGTATCTTACCATTGTATAAAACTTACATATTTATAAATTAAATTGAAAAAAAATTACATACATGATTGTCTTCTATACATATAATAATACATAAAATGGTATAAAAATCACACTTTTATCTATATTTTATTCAAAATTTATAAAAAGACGTTTAAAATATGACTAATGAATGAGATACATTCGTTAGGGTATCAATTTTAATTGTTAACTTAACGAACACATTCGAAGTTTTTTATAATTAATCATTAATAGTAACAGTAAAAAAATTAAGATTAAAAATAATAATAAGTATTAATTTCATAAAAAATAAGACCATTAAATAGTGTCTTGTCTGTCTGGCGAAGACACATGTCATCACTCTAATCTTTATAAATAAAATTCAACTTCCATGTTGTTTGCCAAAAAAAAAAAATCATCTGTGAATCTCCTAATCAGAGAAAAAAAAAGAATTTCATTAAATTGAACATGCATCCCTCCATTTTCTCCCTCATCCTCATACTTGTCTCTCTTCCCCCTTACTCTACTGCAATTCCACCTTATCGTTCTTCACCACTCGCTTCCTCCCTGCGTGGATCCCACGCTCCTCAACAAACCCAAGTTTTTGAAGTGACCAAACCCATCAAACACTCAAAATCCCAGCCTTGCTCATACCACATACTCCAGCACGACTTCGGCTTCACCTACACCTTCCCTCCGGCGTTCGCACCCTACGCGCCGCCGTCTCACTGCCCCTCCGCCTTCTCCACCGCCGTGCTCGAGTGGTCCGCCACCTGCAGAGGCGTTCAGTTCGACCGGATTTTCGGCGTCTGGCTTGGTGGCGTTGAGCTCCTCCGTAGCTGCACCGCCGAGCCCACCACCGATGGAGTCTTCTGGAAGGTTCAGAAGGACGTCACGAGATACTCTTCTCTGCTTCGAACCAACCAAACACTCGCCGTTTATCTTGGCAATCTTGTTGACAAAACTTATACGGGAGTTTATCATGTCAACGTCACGATTCATTACTACCCACCTGAGGAATCTGAAGGAAATGGTGTGAAGTTGGGAAGTTTGGGTTCTGGGTATCGAGATTCGGCTGATTTAATACTGCCCATATCGAGAAACTTGCCTTTGAATGATGGGTTGTGGTTTGAAATTCAGAATTCTGACGATTTTCAGTCGAAGAAGGTGACAATTCCTAAGAATGTGTACAGGGCTGTGTTGGAGGTTTATGTTTCTTATCACCAGAATGATGAGTTTTGGTATACTAACCCTCCTAATAACTTGAGTGGATCCTCGTCTGGAAATGGCCCCTTTCGAGAGGTGTTGGTGAGTTTGGATGGTGATTTGGTGGGGGCTGTTTGGCCTTTCACTGTGATCTTCACTGGAGGATTCAATCCAAGCCTTTGGAGGCCGATTACCGGGATTGGATCCTTCAATCTCCCAACTTACGACATCGAAATCACTCCCTTTTTAGGAAGGTTGCTGGATGGTCAGGCCCATGAGTTTGGGTTCAGTGTCAACAACTCACTGAATGTTTGGTACATTGATGCCAATTTGCATCTTTGGTTAGACACCAATGTCAAGGAAACTAAAGCTCAGTTGTTGGAGCACAAGGCTGAGCCTTTGACATTCTCCTCTAGACCGAATTCCACCGATCTTAACAGTGTGTTCTTCACTGGGGCGACCCGGTCTATATTCTCAAACGGATGGGTTTCCTCTTCCTATGGGAATATAACCACATCTTCAATCCAGAGCTTCGATTTCCACAACTTCATGACCCTTGGAAACAGTGGTGATATGCAAATGGTTAAGCAAACCATCGAGTTCAATACTGAGTGTTTCGACTGGTTCACCTTCTTCTCCTTCTTCGCCATTGTATAGGAGCGAATCGCACAAGAACTTTGCTCTATTTCTGGGAGGAAACAACAATGTGACCTTGGGATTTAACGAAGACAAAGTGTTGGGTGTTGGGAAAGAGTCTTGGTTGGTGTCCCTTAGGAATGAGCAGAATGCTGGAGCAAGTGAAGTAGGAAGTACACATCAGGCGTATAAGTACCAAGAGGGCAATGGTCAGTTTTGCTACTCCAGAAATGTGAGCAGCTACGACAACAACATTCTTTATGATCAAGTGAAGGATATATGTTGATCGAGTGATCCAAATTCTGTCCAGCTTTTGGATGGTCCTGCCGGTTTTGCCTAAATCACTGAGTACCACCTTGTATGTTTATGTAAGTGTGATTTGTAGGTGTATTTAAGTAATTATAAAGGCATGCTTTATTATTTTGAGGGTTACTACAAATGTAAGTGTATATAAATCACTAATAAAATTAGACTATTATCACTGTATATTTTTTGACCTAACTAATAAGTATTATACTATTATAATAGATAAATATATATAATTATTAAAGAAAATATTAATAAAAGTTACATAAATGTGAAATATATATATATATATAGGGAAATTGGATTCTAATAATCCCTACTTTTGCAAATTGGATGGCAATAATCCCTACTTTCAATTTGTATTCTGGTGGTAAAAAAAATAAAATAAAATTGTATTGTAGTGGAACATAATCGAGAGTATACCCTAAATATCATAGATTTTGTGTTGCATTTGATTCAAAACTTTGTATAACACTTTACCACGATTTTTAAAGAATTTACAGTACTTCTCCCAATTTTTTTGAATTTTTTTTCTATTTTTTATGATTTTTTCAATTTTATTATTTTTAAAAAATCATAATAATTACTCGGAATCTCAAAAAAATAATTTAAAAAATGTTTTAGCAACTACACTTCATTACCTATCTCAAAGAGCAGAAAAAACAAAACAATATGGGGTAGGCATGAGAAAAATAAAAAAATGTGGTGATGGATGGTACATCACTACAATACAATTTATTTTTTTTGACCACTGTAATATAAATTTAAAGTAGGGATTATTGCCATCTAATTTGCAAAAGTAGGATTATTAGAATCCAATTTCCTATATTTATATATATATATATATATATATATATATATATATATATATATATATATATATATTATATGGGAATGGATCACATGGCGTGACTTTATATGAGCATGTGGCGATCAAAGATTTACGCGGACATCAGTATTGTTTTCATGGACATCAAATATCCAACTTGATGTCCATCATTCATATTTGATGTCCATGAAAACAATACTTGATGTCCGCCAAAATGTTTTGATCTTCACACGCCATATAAGCCCACGCTACGTGATCCATTCTACATATATATATATATATATATATATATATATATATATATATATATATATATATATATATATATATATATATATATATATATATATATATATATATATATATATATCCCCAAATGACCTCGTATGATCTAAAAACGAAGTTTGATATTTATAAGTATCCATGCACATTTTATGTTTCATGCATCTTTCCTTAAATTCCTTAAACCAAACAAGGAAAAGAAAAGTGAATGGAAAATCAATTTTTCCTTTAAAATTTTACTTAAATCAAACAATAGAAAGAAATTTACTTTACTCAAACATTTTTCCCTCCTAATTTTTTTTTCCACAAGCTTTTTTTTCTTCCACCATATTTTCCGCAATCCAAATACACCTATAATGTCCCTTCTACATACTTTGATGTCCTCATGTTCATGCAATACTTGATGTTCCCCAACATATAAATGAAGATCTAATGTCCCCGAAAATAATACTTAATATTCCCTATGCATATACTCAATGTTTTTCCCGTAAATCTTGATGTCCCCAGGTACAATAGTTGATGTTCCTTAATATAATCCCCGAAGACCTAATGTCCACCAAGACAACATTTGATGTCCCATATGACATAACTAGATATCCCATCAGGATTTTTAAGAAATCCAAATTTAATATTATAAATACGTGTCACCGAAATGGGGATATCGAATTCAGAAAATTAAATTTTGTGGTTCCAAATCCTATATTGATTTGCTTTTCCAGTGATTTAGGATCCATATTCTGCTAGACTGCTTGTTCAACACAAAAGTCCACAAAAATCATATTGCATGTCACCATAGAAATCATATTCGATCATAAAAATCGTGTTCAACACAAAAACTAATATTTTGTATACATAAAAATCAACATAAAAATCATAAAATTATATTTGATGATTATGCAAGGAGCACGACAATCAAATTGTATTTCTGATTTTATTTTTGAATTTGCTTGCTTAACTAATTTTGTGGAAAGAGAATAATGAAAGGTGAGTTATGGAATTAATTAAGGGGCAGATAAGAAGGTGAGTCATGGAATTCAACATAACAATATGACATTGTATTACTCTGCCACATTGCGGTGGTACATTGAAATACTCCCTCCGTCTCGTAATGACTGTCAATTTTTCTAACTAAATTGTCCTTTTTTATTTGTCAATTTTACATTTTCAATAATTAAAATACCCATATTACCCTTAATTAATGAAAATGACTTTAATTTATCTTTTAAAATTCTCTTTTATTCCTCTCTTTCTCTTCATGAGGGGCATATTTGTCCATATCTAACTTTTTCACTCTATTTCCAAAATACATTGGTTTTACAAAGTTAGTTTAGGTGACACTTAAAAAGGGACGGAAGTAGTAAAACATTTTACCTTCCTGAAACTTAGAGCACCAGTAATGGTAAACAAGAATTATACTCATTAAATCAGGTGAAAGCAATATGGTCTACCAATAGAGTTAAAGGGGTTTTTTGCATTTTGGACCCCGAGTTTTAGGGGTATTTACATTCTGAACCCTTGTTTTCAACTTTAACATTTTGGACCTTAAAGTTTGTAGGTTTAATAAAAAAAGGACATTAAAGTTTGTGGAATGAAGAAAAAGGCCCCTGTCTCATTTTTTATTTTCCTCCCATGTTTGAATTTATCTCCCGATTGACGTCAAACTTTAGGACTATGGTTAAAACTAATATTGAAGCTATAATACACCTCTCTTATTCGTGTCGAGGCTACTTAGACTCCCGAGTACATGGTTTTAAGTAACCCCAACATGAATAAAAGAGGTTTATTATAACTTTAATATCGGTTTTAACCTTAGTCTTGAAGTTTGATGCCAATCGGGAGAGAAATTCAAACATGAAAAGAAAAAGAAAAACGGGAAACGAGCTCTTTTTTTCACCTCACAAACTTTAGGGTCCTTTTTTTTCAGCCTACAAACTTTAGGGTCCAAAAAGTTAAAGTTGAAAACTAAGGGCTCAAAATGTAAATACCCCTAAAATTCGGGGTCCAAAATGCAAAAAACCCGAGTTAAAGTTAGACTTTTCATATAAACTTGTTTTCCAATAGTAAATGTGAGTTTGATTAAAATATTTTAGAAAAAGGTGTAAACCTCACATTTAATAATTTAAATACACTACAACAGAAATTTTAACAAAAAATGTCGAGAATATCGCGTTCGTCCTCGCGCGACGAGCACAAGTTCGAGTTTTTCTCATCGCCAACACCCGTCCTCGCCGCTGCACTGTCTTTCTCATCCTCGCCTACGCCACATCAACGCTATCTCACTCTCAAACTCGCCGTTGCAGAAGCTCTTATTGAGATATCGTATTTTACCAAACTATCTTGCATGAAACATGGATCTTGATATCGATTAATAGCTCTATAATGATGTGAGTTGCAAAATCAATTAAGAAACATCCCGCACTCCCCTCAGTTTGATGTTCTTTATAGGTGATTTAGAAATTCACACTTGCACTCAAATGAATAGCCTGAAAGCAGACATAAAACCTATGGACAGCAAAGTTGAGCAACACCTCTGTGATTTCTGTCCACAATGGCAACTTGGCAAGTTCTACATCAGTTCCTTGTCTTAAGTCATTGCATTCTTCGACTGGTCGCACAATGTCAACAGTAGTCACTTCTTTACAGGGAAGACAATAACATATCGTTTGGTTGGATGTAATATAATAGGATGTAAACGTAATTGACTGTACAATCCAATGGAAAAGTGATTGCATTACTACGTCTGATTTTCTTTCACTCCGAAAAGAGATAAGAAAACAGTATTGGCTGGCAGTCTGACACTATTGATTTCGAGAAATTACATGAAACCCAGAGGAGGGACAACCACTCTAAGCAGAGAAACAAGGATCAAACTGCAACAGACGACCTTTTGATTCAGCGACCTGTAAGTAGGTAAACCAAATGCCGAAACCCACCAGGAGCATCCAAAGCTGGGAAAGAATTTCGCTTGTTCAATTCACAGGTTTCCCTCACTTGATCATAAAGAATGGTGTAGTTGTAGCTGCTCACAGCCCTAGAGTAGCAGAATTCGCCGTTTCCCTCTTCATATTTATACACCTGATGTGTACTTCCCAACCCACTGACCACCAAATTGCCCTTCACTACCATTGTCCCTTGAGCCCTCTGCTCATTCCTCAGGGAGACCGACTGAGACTCTTTCCCAACACCCAAGACATTGTCTTCGTTAAACGCCAAGGTCAAGTTGCTGAACAAAGTGTAGCTCTTGTTTCCTGTGTCTTCCTGGTTGGTATACAAAAACATAGGAAACCTCTTGTACGATTCGCTCCTATAGAATGGCAAAGAAGGGAAGGACGGCGAACCAGCCAAAACGCTGGTGTTAAACCCAATGGTCTGGTTAACAATCTGCTTGTCACCGTTGTTTTTGAGTGCCATAAAGTTGTTGAAATCAAAGCTCTGGACTGAAGATGTGGTTATATTCCCATAGGAAGACGAAACCCACCCATTTGAGAATATAGACCGGGTCGCCCCAGTGAAGAACACCCCATTAAGGCCGGTGAAATCCGATCTAGAGGAGAGTGTCAAAGGCTCAGCCTTGTGCTCCAACAACTGAGCCTTGGTTTCCTTCACATTGTTGTCCAACCAAAGATGCAAATTAGCATCGATATACCAAACATTCAACGAGTTGGTGACACTGAACCCAAACTCATGAGCCTGACCATCCAACAACCTGCCTAAAAAGGGAGTGATTTCGATGTCATAAGTTGGGAGATTGAAGGATCCAATCGCGCTAATCGGTCTCCAAAGGAGGGGATTGATTCCTCCAGTGAAGATCACAGTGAAAGGCCAAACAGCCCCTACCAAATCACCATCCAAACTCACCAACACCTCTCTAAAGGGGCCATTTCCAGGCATTGATTTCGTCAAGTTATTAGCAATCAAGTAGTCATTGGGAAGATTAGTATCCCAGAACTCATCATTCTCATGATAAGAAACATAAACCTCCAACACAGCCCTGTACACATTCTTAGGAATTCCCACCTTCTTCGACTGAAAATCACCAGAATTCTGAATTTCAAACCACAACCCATCATTCAAAGGCAAGTTTCTCGATATGGGCAGGATCAAATCAGCCGAATCTCGATACCCAGACCCCAAATTTCCCCCAGATTCCTCAGGTGGGTAGTAATGAATTGTGACGTTGACATGGTAAATTCCGGTATAAGTCTTATCAACAAGATTTCCAAGATAAACAGCGAGTGTTTGGTTGGTTCGAAGCAGAGAAGAGTACCTAGTGACGTCCTTCCGAACCTTCCAGAAGATTCCATCGCGCGTAGGCTCGGCAGTGCAGCTACGGAGGAGCTCAACCCCGCCAAGCCAGACGCCGAAGATCCGATCGAACTGGCGGCCCCGGCAGGTGGCGGACCACTCGAGGACGGCGGCGGAGAAGGCGGAGGGGCAGTGAGACGGCGGCGCGTAGGCTGCAACCACCGGGGGGCGGCTGTAGGTGAAGCCGAAGTCATGCTGGAGTACAAGGTGGGAGCATGGCTGGGTTTTGGGGTGGTTGATGGGTTTTGTTACTTCGAAGAACTCCGCCGGATGAGGCTGAGGCTGCAGCGGCGCGTGTAGGTCACGCAAGGAGGAAGCGAGTGGCGGGGGACGGTGGGGTGGAATTGCAGTAGAGTGAGGGGCAAGAGATGTGATGACAAGAACAAGGAAGAGGGAGAAAATGGAGGCACGCATGATGAATGATTGAATGATATGATGGATAAATGGGTTTTTCTGGGTGGGGGATTCAAGAATTTGATGAATTTGGGAGTGAATAAAGTAGTATTATAAACATTATACTACAGGATCTATCTACATTGGAGTTAGAGTAAGGACAAAAGTTTATAAGGTAAGGTTTGGGTAAATATGGAAGGAAATTATTTTGATCTTGTTTATAACATCTGAATCAGCCACTGACGTCCTTAGGATTTGTTTAATAGGCCAATGGTTGAATTTTTTTGGGAATCTATATCCGATCATTCTATTGCTAAGTTCTTTTCAAATTTACTGGTGTTGTCTTAAAAACAAATAAGGGAATGACCGAATGATGGTGTTGTCTTCCAAAAAAAAAAATAATAATGAAAAACTGTGTTTGAGGGTTTGGTCAAGGATAATGACATGTGTCTTGTATTATGATGAATTAATAAATATTTTGAATTGTCTATAATTTATATTTTTATATTTTTATGAATATTATCCCTAATAATTATATGTATTTACCAATTATAAGAGTACGGCACTTAATTAATAGTTAAGTCAACAAATATAAATAATAACTTTATTTTATCAACCATACTAGATAATGCATATTTTATATATAGTTTTATATTTATAAAAAAATATAAATAAATAATTAATTTTATATAGCTTATAAGTCATAATGACCTTTAAAGTAATGAAATTATACATTTATAATGATTTAAATATCCTTATATTTAATTGTTTGAGTGATTTTGGTAAAATTCAAGATTATTAATCATTTTAACTCAATATATTTATCATTTTGCTTTGGTCGATAGAAGGACATACTTATATGATCGGCGGTATTTAACTATTGTTATAATTAAATAAATTTTAAGTTAAGTTAATCTTACTCATACATTATATTATTTTAATCTCTTTCTCTAGTCTTATTTTTCAAAGTAGTAATTTTATTTCTTTGAAGCAAAATATTAATTAAATTCATTTCTATTGAAATATTGAATTTTTCCACAATCAAGCACAATCTACATTATAGTACTAAAATAATTTTACAAAATATTTTTTATGGAATAAAATCATATAAAAATAAAAATAAAAATAATAAAATACATGGTGAAATTAAGTTAGACTAAATTTACCGTTAAAATTTTTTTTATTGATAATGATCCTCGGGATACTGACGATCACTATAACTTTTTGGTTAATTAATATAAGAATACATCGAATACCATAAAAGTACTCTACCTTCTACCTTCTTCACCCGAATTCGGTACTTGGGGGAAATATTTCTTTCCCAAAGGAATGTTTGGAATGTGATGTGGAAGGTTTGGTCCAATTATTGTGTTTTAGCATTCCTTTATCCCTCTCAGCGAAAGACCCCGTTCTTTTATGCGGTAAATTTACGGTGCGGTAAATTGCGGTGTGGTAAGTTGCGGTGAGTTGTCATGGATTGCAGTAAGTTACGGTGAAAATAATAAATGGGTGTTAAAATATTTTTATTAGGAAATATATTAAATAATAAACGAGTTGTGGTGGATTGCGGTAAGTTGCGGTAGAAAAAATTTTGTGGATTTTAATTAATTTTATGGATTTTGTGGAAATATATATTAAATAAAAAGGTAAATGGTAATCTGTGGTGAGTTGCGGTAAGTTGCAGTAAGTTGTGGTAAATTACGGTGCGGTAACTTATGGTACCGCATAAAAGAACGGGGGAGTTGTCCTAAAAATGCAACAGGAGCCTAATTTGTTGGACTATTTACCATTCTTTGAAAAGATACACGAAGAAAAAAATTAAATTTTGTAATAATAATTCTTTTTTTGAAGAAATAATAATAACTTGATAAGAATAAGATTTTGTAAAAAGTTCCTCTTACGAAGCATTTGGTTGGTACATTTTGTATGAGACTTGATCAACTTTTCTAATTAATTAAAAAAATTTCTTTTTAGGGTTAGAGTTGTACTAAACACATCCTTAACAAAAAGGGGTAAATGACTAATCAAGTACTGTATTTCCATAAATGTATTCAAGTATATAATATTATATAACTATGTTGCAAATTTTTTATTTTATGGAGTTTCTATAATGTGATGCTTGGTGAACCAAATCATAATCTTTGTAAAATAAAACTAACTTTTGACCATCATTTTACTATTGCTGTTGTTGATGAGGGCAACATTGAAATTTGTATTAAGAGATATTGCATCCTGTCAACACTGTGTTAGCGTTTACTGTTATCTGACTCCTAAATATTTGTTGAAACTGCCTAGTATGTTACGGTCGATACGTTCAACTAGTACATTCTCATATCTCTCTCTTTTCCTTTTTCTCTCTTTCTCTATTTTTTTTCGCCTCTTTATTCACTCCTCTCTACCCCCAAAACAAAGTCATTTTCAAATTTCACTTGCGGTTCATCACTTTGGAGCCTTTGGGAGGACAGGAGGAGTGCAATCAATCACAGTCACAGATAAAGTTTTTAGTGCATTAAAATCAAAGGTAGGATCAGAGCTAAGCCTTCAATGGCACAAACTGTCTTGAACAAGATTTTGATGAGAATAAATTTTATCATGTTAAATGGACCAAACCACCTGGCGACTTAAAAGTAATTTTTGATGGCTCATTCGTCAACAATAGGTTGTGGCCCCGCAGTTTGCCACAACCCGCCACATTTTACCGCAAATCATTACTTCTTTCTCCTCACTTTCTCATCTACTTTTTACATCCTCTCTCCTCACTTACCCCACATACCAATAACCTACCACAATTCCACCACACCTCACCACACCATTCCGCAAAATACCGCATAAAAAAAACAAGGCCATAGTATAACCACCAGAAAAATGTGTTTTTAAATATTTTTATTAGCGGTCATGATAGCGAAAAAAAAAAAACAATTAAACACAATCTTAGTATCTAAGTAAAGGCATGATAACATTTGCAGAAATTTAGTATCTTTGTAAAGGTTGCATCTGACTATTTCTCGTCTTCTTTCAGAAACCACAGTAGATTCCAAAATCTGTTCACATAAGTAATTCTTTGTCAATGTTGCACACTTGCACTGGGCTCATGGCATATGTTTATGTTTGAAAACGCCGCGATGAGACGAATCGACAACCGACTACAAAAATATGTCCAGAATGCAGACCAACTACAACTTAACTGCACGGTAGCTAGAACCCAGATGAACGACATCATAGCTGAAAATTGGAGAAAATATTACCAAATACACAGGCCAAGACCAAAACAGTAGATCTGGAATGCCTTTGGACCTTGACAAAAAGGATGAATCATGAATGTAAAGATACCAGGTAAACCAAAGGACTACTACTGCAATCTCAGTTTCTTGTCCCCAGTCTTTGAAACCCTGTCAGCAGAGTGCTTCTTTGAGCCTGTAGGGGAAGGCTGATGGGCGGTTTGACTGCTTTTCGCTTTACTACTCCTGACAAACTCGGAGAATGATGGGATCGATGGCAACACTATCTTTTTGGTTCCACCATCGAATTCTTGGGTAGTTGGAGGCGGATTTGATGAACAAGTTTCATGGAGGATTTCCTGTGAAACTTTCGGGGAGTTGTCTGATGCAAGCGCTGTATTTGGGGGGTAATTATCCTTCAGCTTTGGGTCTTCTACACACGCGGTTTTGAGCTGTAATCTGTCAGTTATATCAGTTACGCTTGCGGTTGAGAGCCACCGGACTGTAGAAGCCACCTGAGAAATATAAAAGGATTTTCCGCTCTTTCCAAATCTCTTGAAGCATTCATTTTCTAGGGAGGAAACCGCTGTTTCAGAATCAAACCTGTCAGGAGGTAACAAGGTAGAATTAGCCACAGCGGAACATCCGAGATTGAGATAAGATGAACCCCCTTTTAAACAAGTACTATAATCAAATGAATGATCTACAAACATAAAATCAATATATTTGACTTATCATGTCCATTGAATAAGATTACTAAGGATAAATCTCAGTATCATGCTGTACAGAACACAGCCATTGATGCACCTGCCACGCTGAATGGAATGACATCCAATACAAGCTCAGAAGATACAAAGCAAATTTTCGATCTCACTAACACAAGGCTTTGGTGGAAAGGTGTTAATTGACATGATTTTACCCATAAAAGGGCAGAAAGCCTCTTTTAGAATTCAAGTTTGATAAATGACCATAAGAACCCAAGAAGAAACCAATATTGTACCTAAACATTCCTAAAGGGGGAATGAAGCATAATCTAAGGACAAACCATAAAAACAATGACACCCATAATAAGATCCTGGCGAGGTAGTATTCAATTGAAATCAAGGCATGTGCAACCTCAAGCCCAATATAACCAATAAGAGAGTGATAAGAAATTAAGAATTGCTCAAGTTAAACCACAAGCATTCACAGAAAATCACTGCATTTATTTGACAAGTCATTTACTTTAAGCTGCCAAGCCGCTGCTGGGTCTCCTTCAAAGCATTAGCCAGTCTCTGCTTGCTCGATTCTCTCAATGTGTCAGATACAGTGTTCTTGTCTGTTTTAGAAGACTGCAGTACATGTTGCAAAGGTTGCATAAGAAACTCATACATCTCAAGGAAACATAAGTAGATAGTTTGCAGATAAAATGGCTTTTCATGCATCTACTTGGCTGAGGAAACAATGGTAACATTCAAACAACCATAAACAGAAAAAACAATCAGATACTATAGCACTATAATAAGTGATCTCCCAAGGTAATGAATGCTCCAGCATAGCTAACCTCAATAGGAAAAATGAATCTTTAAATAATCATAGTACCATAATAATAGCTCCATCCCCTAAAATCAGCCAGTAAATGGAAAATTGGGCTATGAAGGCACAAACTAGATCTGAGCCTCCAATTACATGTTGCCTCAGAACAAAATTAAAAAGATTGAGCAGCTGTGCAGTTTGCTGTTTATAAGCCCGTAGCAACAGCAACAAGTTCTACAGGTAAGTTGGCATATTGTGTTCAAGCTCAAAAAATAAGGGTCGATGTTAATAATAAGGGTTTTTGGATGCTAATATACTGAACTTTTGGGGTATTGGACAATAATGCACTGAACTTTGACCTTGGAAAATAATGCACTGTACTTTGGGGGGTGTTGAACAATAATGCACTCAAAACGGTTTTGGCAGTAACTAACTTGGTGGCAATGCTACGTAGCACGTGGAGGAGATGAATTGGTCCAAAAATATTTAAATTTATGACATGTCAGCTAATCCACACATAAGCAAAGAGAATCAGCTTCGAAAAGAGTAAAAAACAACATAAAATCACATTTGTTTAAACATGTTTCCGCTGAGAGATTGTTGGTGTAGTAGTATAAAATCACATTTGTTTGTGTAAATTAGACATGTCATAATTTAGATATTATTTAGCCTATTCATCTTCTCGGTATGCCACGTAAGATCGCCACCAAGTCAG
Source organism: Portulaca oleracea (assembly GCA_029582165.1). Taxonomy (NCBI): domain Eukaryota; kingdom Viridiplantae; phylum Streptophyta; class Magnoliopsida; order Caryophyllales; family Portulacaceae; genus Portulaca; species Portulaca oleracea. The sequence continues at coordinate 26,548,680 of CM055890.1, forward strand.
CCACCATTGAAATTATTTCGGGTGCATTATTGTCCAACACCCCTCAAAGTTAAGTGCATTATTGTCCAAGGTTAAAGTTCAGTGCATTATTGTCCAATACCCCAAAAGTTCAGTATATTAACGTCCAAACACCCTAAAAATAACAAACTTTGGGATACAGCAGTTATAAGCGGATTTAGAAAATCCCCGCCAAAGCTGACACATGTTTTCGCAAAACAGGCCCATGAATATATCTAAAACAACAGAATTTTAGGCAATATAAGGATAAGGCCTACCCAGACGATCGTTGATAACATTTAAACTCAAGAAAACCAAATGGAGAATTTCAGGGATGGCATGTGAACGACACATAGATTGTTGCTCTTATGGTACAAGCGGCACCTATCCTCTAAGAACTAGTTATAAGTGACCTTTTGCGAAAAGCTTTCATTTTAAACATTGTGAAGCTAGTATACCCGTAAATTGGCAAGCACAAATGTGAGTTATACACGGCAGGATACTTCCAAGGGTTAAATTGCACCATATTGGTACCATGTTTCTGGTACATCTGTCTGTGTGAGAGGCTTACAGAGATGATTCCCCTTTATTCTTTAGTTGCAGTTACTCCAAAGTCATCACCCAGGAAATATTCAACTAGGCAAGGTTGTCCGTTTAAAATACTTGGAGTAGACTTAAATATTACTCTAAAATATGGATTTCTATATTCAGTATAATATTTCATACAACGGTTGTAACTTCAGGCTAGCTCATTTACAGTGTATGGACAGAAACAAGTGCTCTTTGATGAAAATCTTGGGCAGCAGCAGATTACTGATTATATCAAGTTTAAGCTTAAAGCCACATTTGATTTGTACAGAGAAAAAAATATATATTAAGTTCAGCGGCAAAGCTTGGATGTGGGGATTAAAATTTTAAACACATGATCATTTCCTTGTTTTCAATGATAGAATGAAAATACTCTATTACAACCACCAAAAAAGAAAGGAAGAAAGAAAGAAAGAAACCATCCTGCAATGGAATTAATAAGATATGATGATTATGGTACCTTAGGTCGGACTGAAGGATAACCTCTGAAATTTGTCCAGAGACATGAATATAAACATGCAAGGCCAACTTAAACACACCAAGCACACTAGGGAAATAATGCTCATCCAAGATGTCAAGTAGTGTTCACATGGATTTATGCACAGCTGGAAGAAAACAAGAACCGAAACGAACCTGTTTCTCAGACCCTTTATTTTGATAGTATTTTTCTTCAGCTCGCTCTAAGATATCTAGTTTTTGACTTAACCGAGATTTTGATGAAAAGTTTGAGCTGCTTAGATTCTTCAATACTTCACTGTCATCTGAAAAGGCAACAGTTAGCCAGTGATGATAGCATGCGCTTGGGATTGTAAAGAAAAAGTCCCAAGTCCCAACTCAGGCCTTCACCCAAGAAACAAAAAATTATTAATAAATAAATAATCAAGCACGAATAGATGTACATCCACTGTTCAATACTTAAGAGCAAATAAGGCAGGGTGCTACCATCAGAATCAGATATGTCTTCCTCCGAACCACATGAATCCTCATCGTTCCGATTCCAAAATTCACTACACTGTTGCCCATCGTCATTATTTGAGCTGCAAATAGGGGGAAAAACCCGATATTGAAAGATGTATGCATGAGACTCTACCACAAGATGGACTTTGAAGCATATTAGACAATAATTACCAGTACGAAAACATGTTTCATATGAGATGCATTAGGAATACTGCACTTCCAAATCAAGTATGCTAGAGTAGGATGAGAAGTAAACATACAAGACTTCATTTCAGTGGAGTGGCAGCTCAATAACATGACTAACATGAATAATGAAGCTATGAATTTCACAAGGGTTTGCCATACGAATGCTCTTCTGCCACCATGGTTTTATAGGCATCATCAAACAGAATGCAGGTCATATAATTTTCCTCACTAATTTTTGCAGTATGCTTCCAATTAATTCTAGGTGCATCCAATCCTCAACAGTTGACACACACAATAAAAATGCTCAACATTCAGTAAGTGTTATTCCCTCAATTTCAGAGCAAATGTTCTAGCTGCCATTTTGAAGATATTAAAAAGTGTTGCCAAAGGACTTAGTCAAAAAGGAAATATTAATAGCTGCCAACTTACCCTAAGAAAACTTTATTAAAGCTGTTCGTTATGAAGCACACATGCTACAACACAATTAAATTAAAAGGACAGTTTGGCCGAACACGGTAAGACTATGCACTAAATGATTATATTTAAGCTAGTCAAATTAAAGATCAGCGAATTGCAGGCATTGTAATCGCTGTGAGAATAATCAAACAAAAGCCCAAGTTGGATACAATTGTGAAAACAGGGACATGAGATCAAGCTAACTATTGAATGACTGCCTCCAGCTTGGAGTTGGCTAAATGAGAGCAGAAAAAGACTGTAGCCCTCCCAGTTGTGGAAATTTGAAGCTCTCTTTTAACAGCTTGAGTAAGTCTATAGTCACAGACCCCATGTAGCATTACACCTACGTCTTAGAAAATGAGGATCTGAAATATCTTGATGTTAGAAGCCAAGAATTCAAAATGCAAGTTTATTTGCTTTTACAGCTTTGTACATGGTACGGAAGAATCCCTAAAAGTGGCAATCTGTTCTATTATATATCGCGCTAGTCATGGTATGAAAATGGGGTTTGCCAAACTCCAACACCTTTCCACCTTACTGTTGAGGCCTTTCCAATCCAGATCGCCTACCCTTTTGAATCACCGTAGCAGCTTTGGACTTACAGAAACCGCGCACACAATGCACCTAAAAAGGTGTACCAAAAAGGCCCTTCAAATATTAAAAGAAAAAGGTACAAACTGCAGTCAAAAGATCCCCAAAAGCAAGATCAAAAATTTAGCCAGTCAGATTGCCAACACGTTTCCACCATGGGCATGTTTGAGCTTCCTACAATCTTGGTCCTGCTCCTTTGAGCCTTAGCATAAAGTGTTTTCTATAACATGTCAAATAACACAACATTCAATGTGTGTGCACTTGAGAGTTAATGGTGACAAGTTGAAAAACAAGGGTGCTAGGAGGCTTTCGTAGCAAGTTCCCTTCCATTGCTCTACATCTTAGAATCTAAGTACTAGGCTGTTTTCTCAGTTTGAAGGACTTTATAGTAATCAATTATAATTATGACAAAGTAGAGATAAGGTACTCTGCATAAGCAGAGAAAGATATGGACAACTTGCTGGATAGAAAGACAGCAGAAACAGTGAATATTTTACCTTTTACAAATCTGCACCATAGGAAATTTCAAGAGAAAAAGAAAATTCTAAAACGCCAAGCAGGAAACCACAATCAAATGTAAGTAGCCAGCATCTGACAAATACATTAAATTTAATAAAACAATTGTCAACAAATGCAAAAGGAATTCCATGCAAACGGTCATTCACAATTATCCCAAAAGCGAATCTGAATTCATCCATGAAGGAACACAGTCAGATTAATTCAAGCCATGAAGTTTAACATGGAATCAGAATGTAGAACACTGCCAAATCTAAAAACTTTGAGGGGTTCACACATTGGTGCATCTAAGCCCATTCGTGGTGCACTAGAACAATAAAATAAATAAAATAAAATCTTGTCTCCTACAGAGATATGGACCATGTGGTGATACCAGTCATTAGGCATTAACTGAAATGTTCTCAATTAATAGTCAACACCACTCAGTTCAATGATGAGATATCAGTTCAAACTGTTACCTGTTCATAAAAACTCGGCCCAACATTTTTTTGCGCTGAGATGCACAAACGGTCAATTCTTCAATATGCTTGGCCACTAAACATGGCTGTTTGCAAGCATCGCATGTTTTTCCACAAAGGGATGCAGGTACCTACATTTTTTGGGAAGATAAGCGGTGGGGACAATAGAAATTTCAGAACATACATATCGCCCACAGGAAAAGACTGCCGCAATTAGAAACAATATATTTTTGATAAGTCAATTAGAAACAATATACTGAATGCAAAAACTTCACCTGCTCGCCAAAGCTCTCTAGAATCTTCTTCCGACGACAACCAGACCCTTCACAATACTCAACCATCTGCACATGAGAAACTTGCAACGTAGGCGCATATTAGAATAATTATTATTTTAATTAAAAACCGTCCTACAAAGGGGACAACAAGATTACCTGTCTAAAATCTTCCAGTGACTTCTTTGATGACCCTTCTGATAAGCTTAAGGACTCTGATTTTTTGTTCTGACTGCTGCTCAGAATGAATTCCTGTAAAGTCCAAATTCTCACAATAAGTTTTCAGACCAACCTTGTGTGGCCAGAAGGAAACAATGATCCAGAGGATAGAAATGCACCATTCTCTTCCGATCATCAATCCCATAATATAAAATGCTCCGAGATGGCAACTGATCACGCCCAGCTCTGCCTGACTCTTGGTAAAATGATTCCATTGATTTTGGGATATTGAAGTGGCAAACAACTCGAACATCCTGTCTATCTATGCCCTAATATTCAACAGAACAATTGACAAGTATTACCATGCCACACTACAGTGGTACATTGAAACAAAGTGGTAGTGGGTTACTCTCCTGTAGAACTTATGGAGATATCAACATACCATCCTGCACGTAACATATCAGCCCAGGCGCTGTTAACTCCATAACCGCAGCTCCATGGAGATTGCACCACCAACATAATTTGCAAATCAAAAGAATATAGTTAAGGTAACGTATAATCCTAATGACACATTCCCATTTATTTTGTTTATCTACCCAACTTTGTTTTTTTTTTTTTTCATTATTACATCACTATTCTCTCTCTAGCATAACTCCCCAAAACACCCCAACTACCCAACTATCCTTTATTGGTTTCCGAGCTTTATTCAAGCATTCCATATCACCATCCAAAGGCCACTGTTGTCATAAATCAGAATGGGGGGAGTATATGTATTCACCATGTCATAAATCAAGCAAAGGTAACAGTACAAGAGGCTCATTGCTAATCATACCCAAAGGCCACTGTTGCAACAACAACTTGTATCCTCGATGAAATCCAATCATCTAACACAGAGCTTCGTAACTTATTGTTCAAGCCTGCATGGTAAGCTAAAAAAAGCACAAAGATTATACATAACTTTAACTAGATTGCATTACTAGAGTTGCAATAGAAGAAAAATACAGGAAAGATGAAGATGAATCATTTACCAGCACAGGAAATGCCATTACTGGACAAGTGGGCAGCCAAAGCATCACAAGCTGATCTTTCAAGGCAGTAGATGATTCCACAGACATCTCCAAAGGATTTTATCTCACCACATAAATCAGCAAATGCATCGTCCAGAAGATCCTTGTATCGCACTGTAACATAAGAAGCATACTCCATTACTCAAGATGGATAAACCGCCCGTTCAGCTAAAAAGAGAAAGAGCTGTTCTATCAAAAGCTAACATGTCTGCTGTATTCATGATCACCAGAAGGAAAACTTAACAAAAATAGCATATGGAAACAATGGAATCTAGTGCCATTCTCACCATCCTCATCCTCTTTCCCCTTCACGGTAAGTGAGAAACATCTTTCAGGAGGACGCATCACGTCAAACAGAACAAAGTTATAGCTTCAGCATATTCTTTATGGTCTTTGCATATAATTTCTTCCAATTATGAACCTAAGTATTATCAGGGTCTTTGGATGCAAACATTCCTCCCTTTGGAAAGTTGGACAAAGAACAATCTGACCGTAAGATTTACCAATCCAACCTTTGAGGGTATTTATTTTAAATTTACCACCACCAAGAGCAGTATTTTGACTTATGAGGTTCATTACACGGCACCTTACTCCTTTTCCCAAAACCAAAAAAAAAAAAAAAAAAAAAAACAATAGCACCTTTCTTATACAAATTTATAATATGTTTTCCCCCACACGTTCCATATCACCATCCATGTGTGACAAGAAAGTCATCATTCAATGGCGTTCTCAATCTTATGAGGCCTTTATTTTCTCTACAATGCCATGACTGAAATCATAATCAATTTTACTCGTTGATATCAAATGAGGTATATTCATCATTTATGAATAGTGTACAGTGCCAAGGCTAGTGTAGGCCTCTCTTGCCTTTTCTAAAATTTTGGTAGAAACTAGAGACAAAAGCTGTGTTTGATGCAATTGGTCAAGTACGAGGTTTGGGGTTGAGACTTGAGCAATTAAGCCAAGCATCACCATGTATTCGACCTCTAGTGCTAGTCTCCCCTATTTTTCCTTCTCCAGCTCTATTTTCTTGCTTTTTGTCATACTAATCTTTCATCCACTATCCTGTTTCTATCTTATTGTGTTTATTCCCTTCTATCTTCTTCAAGATCCCCGTACTTTTTCTTTATTTCTATATATATTGAGATTTTAATTCCCATAATTTCTTTTGACCAGATATCGAGTTTGTGTTCACTCTTAACTTAGCCTTCTTTAGATTTTTTCCCCTTCATAACATATGCAAAAACTTTGAATTTTTTATCCTTTGACATTTATAACATACTTAAAAATACCGAAACTAATCATTTAAAATATAATCCCAAACTTGTTGGTTGTTACTCAATTATAAGTTAAACTATCATTTATTTGATAGTTTTAAACAATTCAATTTGTTAGTATAAACAAAGTACAAAATATTTGGTATTATTGGAGATCATATATATAATAATAGTTCCTACCAAAAGAATATATATGATAATAGTTAGTTTACTAAGCTCATTCATTTGTTTCTTTTACGCAGTACGTTTACTCATAACTCTCCCACTCCCACCCCAAACACCGAACCCTAGCATCGTCCCTGAAAGTCTGTTTCCCGTCATTTTTCAGTGCTCCACAATCCAGGCGTGCTATCTGATTAGATTATTAAGCAAGCTACCATGTTATCCAATTGGCATATCAAACATCACCATTGACTAAGTGGCCGAGTTCCTGTCATCCTTCGAATACCACTGAAGGTAGATTATTCACATCCAAACACTCAATTATCAACTAGTCCACTCGTATAAGATCTGATTATAGTATTCATGCATCTAAGCTATACAGGACTTGATGCAATAAACACAAAAAACTACGATACATAAATCTTAGAATATACTTGGAGTTAGATGCAGTATCGATAGAATGACTTGTAAAAAAGAAGTATCAATATTATGCTGATACATATATGTATCATCACACACACACACATATATATAAATGACTAGCCTTTTTTCTTTTACTGAATCATTAACATACGCGTCAGGATCAAAAGGAATGGATGCACAGCCCTACACACAGACTACATACATGATACATCAGAGGTGAAACAATCCACAGACAATAACATCGTTCGCCTTTAAAAAAAGGTTTACCTGCTATCCAAATACCATAAGAAGAGAGTCTTGATCTAAATATCTCGAAGTGACTAGAGGCATTTCCACAAGTTCAAATAACTCTTCCATTTCTCATTCTCCAGTTCTTCCGAAATATTGCATGAAAAGCAGTCTTCTTTTTAATTTTTCTTAGAAACAGTCCCAAGCCAAGAGATGGGCCCTCGTAGTGCTTCAAGACACCCAAGAAACACCCAAACTACTAGAAGATGACCCCAATCAGCTTTAGCAAAATGAAGCAGCAACCCATCAATTGATCCTAATTCATTATTTTGCATAAAGCATCTGTAAACCAACACATTTCCCCCTCTTTTGTAACCTTCTCAAGCAAAACTATTCCAGAGATCCTCCCCAAACAACCTCAAAAACAACAACCAAAAAATAAACAAATAAACAACAGGGCACATGGTGTTTACCTTCATAATAAATATTAGGGCGATTGAAGGATGATTTTAGAACTACAGGATTTCTTAGGCATAAAGATTGAATGACGTCCCTCTGTACTCTGCACTCAAAAAGACAGGTGCACATAAGAAGCAATAAAACCCTACATAGCTACAAAACTAGAAAGGACGAAGAGCAAGATGAATCTCCAGCATTGGCCCCGATAAATTAAAAAGAAAAAAAAAACAATCAAAGGCAGATCCTGAATGCCCACTTTATTGCTAGCTTACAAAGCCAACTTTTGCCAATCCTTTCAGCTTGGATTCTTAGTTCAAAAAACCTTAAGGCGCACAAAGGCATAAAGGGCCATAGGTCTTGAAGCGTGGGGTTCAAGGTGGAGATGCAGGAATTTTAGATGCAATTTTAACTAAGAAAAGCTTAAGAATAGTTCCTAAACAATAATGTTTTTGACAAAAGTCAAAAGCAACATCAAGCAAGTGACGGGACACCATTATAACTAAGAAAAATATTACATGGGTTGTGTTATACCAGGGGTGACCCAAAAATATTAGACCATTAAACTCTGTGCAGTCCGTGTGCAGCCTACTCCTTGTTTTCCTTATTAGTATTCCATGCGGAAGGCAATTCCATTGTTGAAGATGAAATCATGCTCCATTATGATCAATCAATCACAGGGCATTCAGTATGTGGGATGAGAATTTATAATTGGAATGGAAATCAGAATTGTTAGTGCAAATGGGAATAAATATTAATTTATTAATTCACAAATTTTTGTTTCATATATGGCCATTCAAAGTGGGAGTAACTTAATATTTGGCATTTAACAGTGCTTTATGAATTCCCAATTCAACTACCACCTCTCTCCATGGTAATAGATTAGTGACAATAGTGTGGTTCTATTGCCATTCTGATTCCCTAATATTTTTCAATTCCCAAAAATCAAACAAGGGAAACCTATCCCAATTTTCTATTACCCCAATACCAAATGCCTTATTTTGGCATATGATCAAGGCATGTGATCAAGACATAATCAAGACGGCATACACAAGCTCTCTTTTCATAAAGTAGTTACCAAGGTGCAGCTATGGACCTAGGCCTTGGACCTTGGCTATCAAAGTGAAGTTTTGTGGTTCTTCGGCTGCTCATTTGATGATCTTCTCACTAATTCTTTTTGGGCAATTATATCATGATTGTCATTATCACTTTTTAAAAGTAAATGATTATTATGAAGAGCGGCTTAATGTTTTGTAGTATCTCAGAAGTCTTTCAAGTCATTCACCATTTTACCTATTTATATGAAGGTTTACAATCATTCAGAGTGTGGTATTCACAACTAGAACTTGGTACCTTTGATCCATTTGGTATTGCTTGTTCATTTAGAGAGAACTTCCAACATTATATCTCTCACTTTTGTTCCACATTTACATTAGATATTTTATATTTCGAGAGTTTAGCTGTTAGATTGTAATCTCCTTTTGTTGATCCCTTTTGCTATATCACTTTATATTGATATCCTTCTTGTACTCTTCTATCACTATAATGGATTTGTTGGCCTTCGCCTCCTATGGTTTTCTCCTATTTTGGGTTCATACGAAAATCCTGGAGTATTACTCATCTTATTTTTCTCGATATCTACACCCTACACTCGCTTCTGCATGAGTTGCTTTTGTTAACCAACACCTTCTTTTGGCCTTTAGAGAGGTAGAAAGGCATAACAAGAAGAAGCGCCCCTTAAAATCAACCCCCCCCCCCCAATATATGTATATATATATATATATATATATATATATATATATATATATATATATATATATATATATATATATTTATTTATATTTATATATCAGTCCATCACCTTTGATAAAGTGCGCTTGTTTGCTTTAAGCCTTCACCCAAAGCACAAAAACTCGCGAACTTAACCTTGCATGGCACAATAGGTTTGGATTCGGGCTTTCTTAAATTAGGCCAGGATGGTGAGCTAATACCAATGCCTCTCTAAACTTTCCACTAGTTCTTTTTTATAGAGTAGTATGCAGTCACCACTTCTAAAATGAAGGGTCAGAGACTGAACGCCTTTGTAACTGAGCAATTAAGCTGCTAGACAATTAAAACACACTGCCTCATCAGATAGAAATTAGAACATGAAAGCAAAGGTAGCTTCATGCAATGTTATTTGCAACCATATATTTTTCTAGTTATTTGACGTATGTAAGCTATAAGATATTTCAAATGCATTCAGCCGGATACATCTAATCTCTGAGAACACTATTCAAAGAGTGAACCATGTCAAAAATGCAGACTAAGCGGTGGCCCATAATCCATCATTGTTGATTGCGCTTGAGATCCATTCAGGGCGTGGATTCTTTAATAAAAAGAGCCACATATTTCAACTGAAGATGGCAGGTAAACATTTGTCCATTTTAAATCTATATCAGATGTGTTCGCATCTATATTGAGGATATGGGGCAGGATGAATCTATGTGACAAACAGATGAAAGAAAGTACAGGAAAATAGCAGTAGCCATGTGAAATATCTCAACACCAAAAAATGAAATAAATGTAACCAAAAAGCGTATTTAAAAGGTGAAGAACTAGCCAATTAAGCATGGAAATTACCGTCATGTCTATAACAAATGTTAAAAGCAGTCTTTGTAGCAACAAAAACCAAAATATTAGAGAAACGAAGGGTGAGATTGTGATAGGCGACTCACTTTGGTGAGGCAGTTGCTGTCAAAGCTAACATCGGAATGTTTGGGAGGCGTTCCCTTAAGGCTGACAGTTTCCTGTAGCTAGGCCTGCATTACATATTTAGTAACGGTGAAGCTGCTATCAATGCAAGCATCCTGCATGATGAATCAATTGCAGAATATTGACATTAACTGATATTGGCGATTTCAAAAGCATCCTGGAATGAACTATTTGTGATGGAGAATAACAGTAGTAAAAGGATAAAACATAGGAGATACTGATATATTCTAATGGTATAAACACAATGTAGTCTGATATCTTCATATTATCTTTCTTTTCAAGTAATGAAAAGATATATTAATGGACACAACGGGATGTCTACCTATTTAGAAAAGGCGGCAAACTCAATCTCATAAAGCCTCAAAGCCCTAGCCTTACTATAGTCAACTTATCAACAAAATCCAAGAAGGTGACCTTTGTACCATCATCAAAAACTTTACACCAACTAGACAAAGTTCTTAAAAATCAAGCTGAAAATCATTTTAAGTCCTGATCTTGCCCTCAAATCCGAGTATTTCCCTCCATCCAAGTGCACCACCAAATTGCTAAAGGTATCAAATTCCACACACTAAGAATCCCACTCTTCTTCAATCTTCTTTTCGAAGCCCTTAGAGCATCCCTTAACTCTGAGGTTACACCCAACTAACCCCATCAAAGAAAATGTCATATTCCATAAAGCAAATACCCATCAACAACGGAAAAGAAAATGGTTGATAGTCTCCTCCTTTTCAAAACACATAGACCACCTACTTGCGAACTTAAAGATTCTCCATTCAAGAAAGTCTTCGGTATGAAATTAGGAATCTTTCCCTTGACAGTTGCCCAAACCAAAAAGAAAATTTTGGTGTGAGCAAGACTTCTAAATAGCTCAATAAGAGAATCTAAATTTGAGTTGAGTCCTTAGACATCTCTTTACAAAACCTGTTCATAGTAGAGTGCCCACTTGTAGGAAGACACCAAACAATTTCATCATGCCCTTCAAATTTACAATCAGCTACTTCACCAAAAGGTTCAGCACATTTTTCCTCCCAATCATTTGGACTTCTAAGGAAAGCTACGTTCCAACAGTTTTGTGAGTTATTCCAAGAGACTGCATCTTGGATGGTTGCCTCTTTCAAAAGAGCCATCCTAAATAGACCCAGGAGTTCAAACTTGAGTGACTATCTCTACACCACGCATCATGCCGAAATAGGACCTTATCTCCATTCTCAACTTTAAAGTACACCAGAGACCGAAATTTGTCAAGATCACTCATAATGGATTGCCAAGAACTTACCCATGGGCTAAGGTAGTCTTCTTACTTCACCAATCAGGCTCATCAATCCTATATATAGTTTCAATCAACTTTCACCACACAACCTCACTTTCCTTTGCAAACCTCTATGACCACTTTGCTTTCAGAGACTCATTCATTTGACAAAGATGTCTAAAACCAAGGCCACCCTCATTTTTAGGATGATACACTTCCATCCATTAAACCCAATGCAATCCCTACTTGGAATCACCATTAGACCAAAGAAAATTCCTCATAAATTTTTCTAGTTGAGAAGCTATGCTAGTCACTATTGTGGAGAGGGACATCTAAAAAAATTATATAGGGACGCTCCATAAAGCGCTTTGCAACAGCATTAGCCTACCCCTTTGGAAAGTAATTATGAGGCACCCTCAGAATGTGAGTTTGAAAGTAGAACATCTTCCAATAAGCCGATTTCAACAGCTTATTTAGAACAAAGCTTGCTGAAGGTCAACATCACATGGATAAATAAGATGGGGAGAAAGAGGGTCACCCCAACACAAGCCCCTAAAGGAAGAGAAAAGACCAAGATAGAAGACGAATTCTGCCACAAGAGTAGGACAGATAGAAGAACCCAAGAAGAAGAGCTGGAATCATTGGATAATTATCCACCAAAGTTTTCAATGCTTGAAACTGATCAGCAGAAGCAACAGCGCCCTTAGAAGACGAAATAGGAGACCCTCCATCCTTACAAACCATGGAACCAGAACTAGAAGTCTTCCTAAAAAATCTCAATGATTATGCTGCTTTCCTTCCTGTATATACTGAAATTTCTACCATTACATCTCATAAAGGACAAGCAAAGATTTCCCAAGACCCACAAGACCTACATGTCCACCCCTTAAGAAGCTTGGGATGATAAACACTAGTTTGCCACAAACAACATTAACCAACAAAGAATGACTAAACCCATAGTGCCTAGCAAATGAAGCTGATCCTTCAGGATTTTCTGGGCCTTTTTTTGTTACTCCAAATCAGCAAGTCTTTCACTAATTCGACTACCTCAAACCAACCATATGCGAAATGAACCTCTAGGATGATGATGGTCCTAGCACGTCCTCAAACCAACCATATAAATAGATAAGCACACACTTCAAAAATTTGATGATATGGGCCAAATCAAATGAATATATAGAGAACCCTTCCCTATGCTAGGAATAAGACTGATCTGCTTTTATCATGATGAAATATGTAAGCTCCAAACTTAACAGAAAACGCTGCTGCTACATATCAAATGTTAAGATCTACAGATACGTGCTGGAATTATAGAATCAGGGAGCTCACTGAAAACATTTTAACAAAGAGCTGACAAACTTGAAATGATCTGATCAAAATATCAAATCAAGAAGCATTACACTATTATAGGAGCTTTGTAGTAGCACACCTGAAGTCATGACCCCATGCTGAAATGCAGTGTGCCTGAAACAAAAGATCAAACAAAAAAGATAATATCAAAGATCTATAAATACCCACTAAAGCATCCCATTGAGAATAGGGTACATCACCAAACCTCATCTATGGCAATCAGCTGCAACAAACCCCTAGAATGCATTTTTGACAATTTTGAGCTAAATCCTGTAGTTGCTATTAATTCTGGAGTCACATACAGCAGCTTCAAGGTTGGTTTTCCACAGCCAAGATCCTCATAAATCTGAAGGATAAAGCAACAAGGTCACAGGTTAAAAATACGAAAGTACCAATAAAACCAACAGATAACCATGATATAACTTCTGCAAGTTAAAGAGTTCACAAGAATGGCGATACAATGGCACAACAAAGACCAAAAGGCAACAATATTAACCACATAGTCGGGTCAGATCCATAAAAATCTAATAGTTAAAGGTTTGTCCTCTGAGTCCTGACCTTATGAGCAGTAACTCCCGGGATTGTTACCGCAATCAATTCAAGACATAAAAATTCCATATCCGCATATTAACATAAATTTGCAACATACAAAAGAGGACTAACGTCTTGGCCATTTGCATAAAGGATTTTAAATCCTCTCATCATTTCCTCTTGCATCGCTCATTCGCTATAACAATTTGGAAGCTACCTTTGAGCGATTTAAGTCTTTAGGAAGTAAAGTCAAATATAAAGCTTCTTGGTCCATTCCCCATGCTCTCTTTTGGTTATTCGGCATGTAGAGAAACAAAAGAGATTTTGGTGGGTCGAAAGCATGGATCCACTGTAAGGCTATTTTGCAACGGAACTGTGGCACGAACAAGGTCTTGGTGCTGACTGAAATGTGTTTTCACTCAGCAGCAACTGCTATATGCTCACTTGCCACATCAGGCCTACATAGCAATAGTAACCATTACCTAAACTGTGGTGCAAACCACATTTTAAAGCGCTGGCTGAGACCACATCTGAATGCATAAAGGACAAATTAACCAACACTTTATAGTTTATAAGTTTGAGAGGAGAAGGATATTTGTTATATGGACTTTGTGAACCCTCACCAGCCTTTTCTGGGCTGTAATTAACTTCTTTGTAGGATGATCCTATTGGATTCTCTAATTTACATAAATTTGTAAGGACTGAGTCTGTTGCTAAAAGGCCAGGTTCGGACATGCATAGGGATCCAATTTTAGAAACTCAGAAAATGCTTTTACATTTTGACACTGATCCTCTTTAACAGCATTTCCGGTAGCAACTCTCAACAACTTTAAAACCTCAAAAGGCATGTTTTGGACAATATTCCCTTCCAGAACAGTATTATTGACATTCCTATGGGTTTTGAACAAACTGATCATATTTTTTTAATATGATGGGCCTAACCATGAAAGGTAGAGAGAAGGAACCGTTATCTCTTACGGCAGCGTTGGAATCTAGAAGAAATAACACACAACCTAATGTGGCAGTGAGGGAAGGGAATGGAGTAGGGGAAGGTATGTTTTCCAATGTGGGCAACAATTAGGGTTATTTTGTGGAATGTAAGGGGGCTCAAATGCCTAACTAAGAGAGGGGACACAAAGTGGATCTTCCGCAGGTTTGCTAGTGAATTGTGATGAGAATCCAAGATGGAGGCTGTATCCAGAATCCAAGACGGAGGCTGTATCTAGAGATATTGCTATTACTTATGGGGTCGGCGTTCTATTCAGTGGTTGTCCCTGCCATTGGTCGGTCGCTGAGGAGTTATTATTGTTGTTTGGGACCCTCTGATTTCGGAGCTCGTAGACTTCCATTTTGGGACGCATTCCACATGTTGTAAACTTAACTATGTGGAGAATAGTTTTGTGTGGGGTCTCGTTGGGATTTATGGACCAACTGATGAAGAGCTACAGGATTTCTTGTTGAATGAGCTATCTTCCTTTCTGCCTCTTTGGAATATTACATGACAGCTTTCTCCTCCTCTTTTATTGATTCTAGTAATTTGATCGACCCAACGCCGGAAGGTGCCTGTTTTACTTTGTCTAGCCATGAGGACATTCCAATTTTATCTGGCATGTATCGATGTCTATACTCTGTTGAATGGGAACATCACTTCCAGGAAGTGCGTCAAGTGACCCTCCCAAAAACCACTTCAGATCATTTTTCATTTCTTCTACGTGTATCAGAGTTGACTTCTTGTCGGCATCCTTTAAGGTTTGAAAATATGTGGCTTGAGGCAGATGGTTTTTGTGATACTGTCCAAGCTTGGTGGGAAGAGTTTCATGTTAGCAGTCACCCTAGTTTTATAGGTTGGCTAGGGGAAAGGGGGCAATGATTAATCAAATTGCATCAAGAAATGGATATTACAAGTAGTGGACTTAACTTTTAAGAGGTTGCTTAATGATTGGAAAAAGGTTAACATTATTAGTTCATCGGCTTTATTGGCACAAGGGGGGGTGCAGGAGGGTAATCATGGGAATGGGATTGTCTGGCCGTATGACTCTAAAGGGTCTTTCCATGTGACGAGCTTCTACAATACTATTGTTGGTGACCACAACGGAGTAGACTTCCCTGCTCAGTCCATGGAAATGGGATTGTCTGGCCATATGAGTTCAAACTATACTTGTTGAGGATGTTGAATAGCTGGTGGAGTATGGTAATTAAGGACGATGGGAAAAAAAAATTTGGATACTGTTGATAATGTTATTGATGATAGCTTGAGGGCTTGAGTGTTTTCGTATTTGCCTCTTTTGTAATGGGTGACATCCCCTTGGTGCCTTTGCAATATAGCTTTTGATTACTAATTAAAAAAAATTCATATGGATCTAATTCATGACCCCCCCCCCCCCAAAAAAAAAAAAATAGATAAATAAATAAACCAACAGCAACAAAATAAAACAAATAAATAGAAAAAAAATATTCATTGTTGAACTTTTCACATTGCACTATAATTTATAAACCAACAGCAACAAAATAAAACAAATAAATAGAAAAAAAAATATTCATTGTTGAACTTTTCACATTGCACTATAATTTATTTATAATTTCTTTCTTCAAAACTACAATGCTCACTAACTTTGTTGAACATTAGACATTTGTCAGCATTGCATTTTTTTAAGGAAAATTGGATGCTAATAATCCCTAATTTTAGCTTTTGTACAATTGTACGCCAATGGTCCCTAATTTTTATTTTATTTTATTTTATTTTTTGGTGATCCTAAAAACCAAAAAATTGTATTCTAGTGGTACCAAATCTACCTTCACATTTTTTAAAATTTTTCATTCCTGCCCCATATTATTTTATATTTTTCATTTCTACTGCCAGAAAGGTTATGAAGTGTAGTTACTAAAAGAATTTTTAAATTATTTTTTTTAAGAATCCAAGCAATCGTTATGATTTTCTTAAGGAAAAAATTAAAAAAAATTGGGACAAACGTTCTAAATTCAATAAAAATCGTGGGGAAGTGTTGTGCTAAGTTTTGAATCAAATGCAAGTCAAAAACTCAAAATCTATGGTATTTAGGGTATACACTCGGTGGTGTCGCACCAGAATACAATTTTTATTTTTTTTGGACCTCCATAATACAAAAACAAAATAGGAATTAATGCATACAAAAGCTGAAAGTAGGGATAATTAGAATCCAATTTTCCTTTTATTACTGAGTATCAAAAGAAAGTATTAAAGGACACCAATTGGGTGTCACCCATCCACAAAAGGAGGCTAAATACTAACCACAACGCCTCAAGTCGTTGAGCTCTCTACAACAATCTTATCTACATAATCCAAGAAGGTAACTTTTGTACCATGATTAAGAACCTTGACACAAACTAACAAGGTTCTTAAAAAAAAAAAAAACTGAGTTCATTAATCAATCTAACCTTGTCCTCAAAAATGCGGCAATTTCTTTGCTTCCATGTCCACCACTAATATCCAAAGGTACCAAACACCACACTTAGAAGCAAATTGTCTTCAATATTCTTTTCCACTCCAATAGTACATCTATTAAGTCCTAACCCTTAAGGATGCACCCAACTAACCTCCCAACAAAGCAAACGACAATTGCCACATAGCAGAAGCCCAACAACAATGAATAAAAACATGGTTAACGGACTCTTCCTACCCAAAACACATAGAGCAACTACTAGCAAAGGCGAAGTTTCTCCGTTTAAGCACGTCTTTAGTGGGTATATCTTTCCTTCGATGGATGCCCAAGCAAGAAACCAGCTTTGGTGGGAGGCTTTAGACTTCCAAATAGCTTGATAAGGAAAAACTCAGGCAATTCCTTAAACATCTCATTGCACAAACTATTCACAGTAACTGACCACTAGTGCTTGGAGGCCAGAGAATGTCATCATTACCTCCAAGAGTAACTTAAATATTAGAGAGTAAGGCAAACAGATTCAACACACTTTCCTCTTCCCAGTGATTCGAAACCAAATAGTTATACACTTATACTTAAATTAGTTTGTGTGGGAAGAAATGGGTACAAGCTACTTGAAGCTTAACACTATCGACATGGAGTACTGGCTTGATGAGCTACTCAGCCATACTGATTGCTGAGTCAGAAGGGGGCGTTGGAGGCTTGGGTACCATGAACTATCTGTACCAATAGAAATAATACATTATGTGATTATTACTCAATGGCAAATGAGCTATTAGTTGATTTGTGGCCATAAAACAGCATATGGCCCACAGGACACTCAGAAGACAAACACACATCTCCCAATTCTGTATACTGCTATCCATCTACAGGTTTGCTCAAGTGTTCACGAATCAAATTCACACTGCAGACGGGAATACTCATGTATCCATAGGGTCATTATTTGGGTCATTTGCCACTTGGACCACACGTGCAATATATTACTTACTCAAGCAAATCCAAATTTGAATTATATAATTTTGCAAGCATGGTGCTCTATAGGCTTGACTAGAGCAGGGGAGTCCTACAGGTTTGCTCAAGTGTTCACGAATCAAATTCACACTGCAGACGGGAATACTCAAGTATCCATAGGGTCATTATTTGGGTCATTTGCCACTTGGACCACACGTGCAATATATTACTTACTCAAGCAAATCCAAATTTGAATTATATAATTTTGCAAGCATGGTGCTCTATAGGCTTGACTAGAGCAGGGGAGTCCTCTCTCTCTCTCTCTCTCTCTCTCTCTCTCTCTCTCTCTCTCTCTCTCTCTCTCTCTCTCTCACACACACACACACACACACACATGACACATGTCTCCGTTTCATTTCATGGAGAAATGCCAATAGTTACACACACAACTGTCTCCGTTTCATGGGAAAATGTCAATAGTTACGAACGGTTCAACTATCCAATACAATGATATTCAGCATATACCGTAGAGAAATAAATGGGAATGGAATTGGCCAAATAGTGTTCTACCATGTCAGGAATGTACGAGATGGAAAATCTATTAGTAAGTAACAGGATCACATGTGGCTTCCATTATGACCCACTTGTCTGACAAAGATCAAAGTGATATCAAAATAATTCTAAAAGATACCTTCTCCTTGACATGTGAAGGTTGAGTTGATGAAAGAAATTCAGCAGCAATACCCTTCTTCTTCAATGCCATCACTTGGTTTTCCTAACAACATATAAGCTCAAGTTAAGAAAAAGAAAACCAACAACAGAAAATCCACTATATAATACTCCACAAGAACATGGAAATGTCTTTACCATTAGTGCTGAACACGACAGTGGAAGTAATAAATTTGAGTCCTAGCACTTCAAAATGAACCATAAATCAAAGATAGCCAACAATACCACTAAAAGGAGAAGGTCCAATAAGACAAAAGACATCCACCTATTAAAGGAGAGACAACAAGGACAACTCCCTTCTTTGCAAGAGCAGGGATCTGATAGCACATTGATTTCCCTCCGCCAGTGGGCATAAGACAAAAACAGTCCTGTCCTGCATTGAAAGATTTAAATTAAATCTGGGAACAAGACGGAGGTCACACTGCCAGACAGTTCTCTAAACAATTCCCATTTGGTCACATGGGAGAGTAGCGCCATGTAGAACTCAACGTACTTATGACAGCTCAAGGTAAAGAGTACAACCTGAGAGGACAGCTTCAATGGCCTCCAACTGCTTGCCCCGAAATTCAGAATGCCCAAAATGCCATCTCAAGATTTTGACCAGAGCTTCCTTCGCACAAGTATTCTTCTGATTCCCACAAATGTTTTGAATGGGTAACGGTGACTTTTTCATTTTGCTATTGTAACTTACAATCTTTTATTAATAGTGTCGTGGGAGAACTGCTGCTCTTGAACTGAGACAACCCAAACCCAATCAGGCCCTTGAATCAATACAACTCAGAGAAGTAGAAACCCCCGTAGCCCACTACTTTACGACAACCGCTGGCTTCAATCTGTTTTTAGGTTTTAGCAATGACCAACAACCATCAGAACTGACATTATACTATGTTAAACAGAATGCATTCAGCGGCAAGAAGAAGGAGCCTACAAGCAGTGACAATGAAAAACCTTCCGAACAACAAAATCTCTAAACTCAAGACAGTAGCTAGGAAGGCAGCCTAGTCAGTCGGAAGAACGTAAGAACCCCGACTCTTTTAAAACCCAAAGATAGTTGGAACACCCCAAAATCAACTTCAAAATAACAAAGAGGCTAAAAAGGTGAAAACCACCAACTGAATAAGACATTAATAAAAACCAACAAGCCAGCTAAATTTAACCAAGCACTGCAACCGGAGAAAATCCACACCATTGGCAATACTGCATCAGAAAGTTTCTTATTTTTCTTATTTTTTCCTGTTGGGGGAATTGCCCGTTGGTTACCAACTTAGACACAAAGTGATCCCAAATTATACACTACAGCATGAAATTGTGAAGACGTCATAATAGTGACTAATCAACAAAACTCGAGGCCAAAATTGGAGGGTTTTGAGAGTACGTGCGAGTGAAATTAAAATTAAGTAAACTCCATGGACTATTTCCTTTTTCTATAATAACAGCCCGCCATTGATGTTGTGCAATTCAATCGGGACAGTAAAGACGCATAATTCATGAAACCGAAGGTAGAAAACCGTTATCCCCACAACTTTCTGCGCAATTAAACGATAATCCGAACAAGAAAAGCAGAAGATGGGAAAAGGAGACAATTGAAATCAAATGTGATGGAGAGAAACATTTAGACAAACCTGGAGGTAGCCGGACGAGAGGCAGACGGTGTGTGTTGGATGCAAAGGCGAATTTATTTTTTTTTGCCGGGAAAATGGAAAGCTCAACCTAACAATGGTACGGGCATGTTTGGTAAACCTCTCGCATGTGTCTCGAGTGAATTTTAATTACTATTTTTTCTGTACAGAAAACACTTTCTGAGATAGAATTGTAGTACCATGAGAGTGAGGGGAACAGGTTATCAATTTTATTCCTATTATAAATATTAGAGAAAGTAGAGAGATAATAGAAACAGAGGAATTGAAAGAAAAAAAGGAATGAACATTTCATTGTCATCGAGGAAGTATTTATAATACAAGCATTCTTCATCACTAAGAATATTTCGTCGCTAAGAAAACTTCATTACTAAGAAAAGTAAGAGTATGGACATTCACACTATTATTCCATAACACTCCCCCTTGAATATCCATTACCGAAAGAATATGCCTCATTAAAACCTTATGAGAAAAAACCCAATGGGAAAAAACTCAGTGAAGGAAAAAGAATACATAATTCTTGATACATCAAAAAATATGCTGCCTCATTAAAACCTTTCCAAGGAAAACCTAATGGGACAAAACCTCGGATAAGGGAAAAAGAGTACAGCGCGTATAAACTCCCCCTGATATGAGAATCAACAAACATCTTTGAGATGACGTAACCCGATTTTACTGACTAACTTCTCAAAAGTTGCAGTCGGAAGAGACTTGGTAAATAAATCTGCCAAATTCTCACTAAAACGGATTTGTTGAACATTAATCTCATTTCTCTTCTGGAGATCATGAGTGAAAAAGAACTTTGATGAGATACGTTTTGTTCTATCACCTTTGATGTATCATGCCTTTAGTTGTGCTACACATGCAGCATTATCTTCATGTAAAATTGTGGGAATATTTTTTCCTGAAGACAGACCACATGTTCCCCGAATGTGTTGAATCACATATCTTAACCAAACACATTCTCTACTAGTCTCATGAATTGCTAAGATTTCAACATGATTAGAAGATGTGGCAGTTATGGTTTGCTTCATAGATCGCCAAGAAATGGCAGTTCCACCACAAGTGAATACATAACCAGTTTGAGATCGAGCATTATGGGGATCAGATAAATATCCGGCATCAGCATAGCTAGTCAAATCTGTTGTTACTTCATGAGGATAGAATAAACTCATATCCATTGTACCTCGAAGGTATCGAAATATATGTTTAACTCCATTCCAATGTCTTCGTGTTGGACACGAGCTAAATCTTGCTAGCAAATTCATAGAAAATGAAATATCTAGTCGTATATGACTAGCAAAGTACATTAGTGCTCCAAGAGCACTTAAATACGGTACTTCAGGACCAAGGAGTTTTTCATCATCTTCTCGTGGTCTAAATGAATCCTCTCTCACATCAAGTGATCTCACCACCATAGGAGTACTTAATGGATGTGCATTGTCCATGTAGAATCGTTTTAGCCCTTTTGCTACATAAGTCGATTGGTGCACAAAAATTCCATTCTTACAATGTTCAACTTGTAAACCAAGACAAAACTTAGTTTTACCGATATCTTTCATTTCAAACTCTTTCTTTAAACAAACTGTTGCTTGTTGAACTTCTTCTGGAGTCCCAACAATGTTCAAATCGTCAACATAAACTGCCATTATAACAAAGTTGGATCTGGATCTGTAACACCCCAACCTTAATCACAAGATTAAGACTACACTTAGAAACCCAAACCTGTGATTAGCGCAGCGGAACACCTTAGGTCGAGGCATTACCGCCGTCTCCCAAAAGAGACAAGGCAACAACACAAAAGATACTTCCAAAACCACAAAATAACTTACTAACTTGAGAACCTTCACAAAAGAAAACTTATACAACCCCTGGATAAGGTATATAAACTTAAACATAGCTTAAAACTAGAACAACTTCCAAAAACCAGCTCGCCCTTGCTGACCGATGAATTCCTTAGAAAACTACCTCAAGAACCTTGAATTACTTTGCAACCGACTTGTCCTTGCCCTGGGAGCTCGAACCTCCTAAAACAAAACATTAAAACATTGCAAAAAGGTGAGTAGGGAAACACTCAGTACGCAAACCTCCAGCACGTAAACCGTTCGAAAACGGTTTTGGTGCCGGCATTTAAATTCATTATGAAAACAAGGGAAGGGTATTAAAATAGGACTTGCATGACATGAACATAAACACATGCATAACATAAATCAATGAAGATAGAAATTAGGTGGAACCCTTACGATCGGTGCAAGCACCTCACACACGCGTATGCCCAAGTTGATCTAAACTTGGAATGGGTGACTGTCAAGCAGTCGACACTGGCCAGGTCAAGGCACTCTGATCAGGAGTGCTAAAACATGAATGTAAGATTAAGCATAGAATGCGGGTCCACTGTTAAATATAAAATCATTGTAAACCATAAAACTTGACATGACATAAATTGAATGAATTGCGACTATAATTTAGATCGTAAAGTCGGACAATTCGCTGCACTTGAGACGCTAGAGACCTTGGCAAATTTCGGCTTGGAGATGGCTTTTGAAACTTGTCAACTAAGATAAGAATAAGTAGAAATGAAGAACCGAATAAGGTTCTAAATTAGATTCACAAGTTTAGAAAATTAGTAAAATATAAATGAAATAACTTAGGAAGAAAATTTCAGGTTATATAAAAATAAAGTTTATAGCATAACTTGAGTTAGGAAAAACGGAATGAGGCAAACGAGTACATCTCGGAATAGGGAAAATCATAATCTACAACTTTGTCAACAGAACCAGAGGCTAAAAACGAATGGAAGGGCTCCAAAATGGGCCCGGACAGAAGCTAGAGTAGAATAAATTAGGAATTCCGGAATGAAATTACATAGAGAAATTGATGTAGAAAGGTGAAATCAAAGAAGGGCACTTGGACCTTGGAAAGATAGCTTAGATTAATGAAGTATAAGAACCAAAGATTGAAGGTGAAAATGAGATTAAAAGGGTCCCTCTAGACTTATTTAGAGAAAAAACGATGTCGATGACACGATTGATGAAAGAAGAATGAATAAAGGAGTTTGAGGAATAAATTTTGAGTTGAGAACTTAGAGGAACTTAACTTGAGAGTTATTTAGAACTTGGAAGTCACTAGCTAGATAAAACCTTGATCAACTCAAAGATATTGAACTCTTAAGCTAACACTCATTGGGAGATATGTATAACTTGTGTTTAAATCACCACTCTTGGCTAAAAGACCTTAGGACATACTTAGGCTTCCAAAACCATACTTTTCCCCCTTAAGACTTTAACCTAAGATTATAACATATAACCATAACTTATCAATGCTTAAAGTCCCCTATAGACTTGGTTTAGGGCCTTAAAGATGGAATTTTATAAAGGGTAAACTGGGCAGAAACTTCAAGTAGACAGCCCTTCTTCCCGGGCTCATATCTCACACTCCCGACATCGTATAACTACAAACCATACCTTTCCTGAAAGCTTGCAAAGAGGCC
This sequence comes from Portulaca oleracea, assembly GCA_029582165.1. Lineage (NCBI taxonomy): Eukaryota > Viridiplantae > Streptophyta > Magnoliopsida > Caryophyllales > Portulacaceae > Portulaca > Portulaca oleracea. Next base: position 26,572,580 of record CM055890.1, read on the forward strand.
TAAAACTTTCATGTTTACCATAAAAACCAAAAAGGTCTCCAAAGGGACGAAAAACAGCCCTCAAAACACTGACTCAAAAATTCGTATATAAAATTGTACCTTCACGGTTTCGGTCATAACTCGGGCTATACATGTCGGAAATTAGAAATTCCAAAGCCTATGGTTTGCTAACACCTCAAGCTATCAAATGGAGTAGAAATCTGGGCAAAAATCCCACTTTTATACTGGTGTAAATTTCCAGAATTGAAACAGAGCCTAATTTGTTCTTAATTTCAGCTCTAATGATACATTTAGCCCTTAATTCATACTAATTCTCAACCAAACTTCACTTTGGCTATAATCCACTATATTTCCAGAATTAAACCTTGAAAGTTAACTCATCAAAGAGCTTAAATCCCACATGCAACCATGGATTAAACACAAACTCAACATAAAAGACTTGTTCTTGAACTCTTTCACCAAAACTCACTAATTCACCCAAATTAAACATGATAACACTAAAATAATAATCTTAGCATAAATAACCAGCCCTTAACACTCAGCAACTTACCAAGAAATTCACATGCATCAAGATTATAACAACATCCATCAAGAATTTAACAAGAAAACCTCAAGAATTCATCCAAATACACATGCACATACTCCAAACTCAAACCCTAACTTAACCAATCCAATTATACACTTGAATTCATGAATTTAGAGAGTAAAAGAGATAGAATTTATAAAAGAAACATATATATAACATGTATTTTCAGATTAGGGTTTAGAGAAATTGAAATTGGGGTTTGAGAGATTACCCTTGGAGTTAAAAATGGATGAAAACACAAGAGGGAGGAAGGAGAGGGCGGCGGCCACCAGTGGCTGGCGGTTTCCGGCGCCGGCTGGCCGGAAAAAGTGGCGGCTGGTGGCTGGGCTGTGCTCGGCAGATTGGAGGGAGAAGAAGAGAGGTGAAAGCTTGAGAGTGTTGTCTAATTTGAATGAAAGAAGAAGACTTAAGCCCCCTATTACTAATACATGTATATATGCATATCATCTACTTAAAACTAATACCACTAATAACTAAAATAAAACCTTAATTAAATAGTAATAGGATGATAACAAATAGGATAAATATATTGTAATTGTTGTAATAAATTGAAGTATTGGGTTTTTGTAGGAAATTAAATATATTGATGATAATTTGGTAATATAAAAAATAAAATATAATGGAATTTGGATAAAAAGATAATAAAATGGGAAAAGTTACTTCTTGAAATTATGCAAAGGGAATGAAATTAAATAATTTAAAATTGGACCGGTAAAATATATATAGAAATCGAGGCGGATAAATAATAACCGTTTCTCGGTAAATAAATTTATGAGGTAAAACGTATAACCTGAAATACTTTAACTTATTGAATAAATGTGTAAAGTAAACTTTTAAGCTGATAGTTCGGCACCTTAGCCATCTCCTGCACGAGACTTGACACCGATATCAATAAATAAATAAATAGATAAATAAAGGTAAACGCGAAAAAAATTTATAACGCGATTTGAATAATTACAGTGATTAATAGATAATTAAACATGATTTTGGGGTGGATTATTACAGGATCTCTTTATAAAGATGCATGGACAAACAGGATCATTTATATATCCTTCTTTCAATAGATACTCACTAAGACGATTATACCACATGCGTCCAGATTGTTTTAACCCATATAGAGATCTGTTCAACTTGATTGAGTAAAGCTCTCGCGGGGTTTTGTTGTGTGCTTCAGGCAACTTAAATCCTTCAGGGAGTTTCATGTAAATGTCGTTATCAAGTTTTCCATATGAATAAGCTGTAACGACATCCATAAGATGCATAGTGAGCCTTTCATGTACCGCCAGACTTAATAGGTATTGAAATGTAGTAGCATCAACTACAGGAGAGTATGTTTCCTCATAATCAATACCTGGTTTTTGCGAAAACCCTTGTGCAACTAAGCATGCTTTATATCTCACAGTCACATTTTTCTCATTTCGTTTACGCACGAAGACCCATTTGAATCCCACAAGTTTTATACATGTTGGTGTACGGACTACTGGTTCGAATACTTCTCTTTTTGTAAGCGAATCTAATTCTGCTTTAATTGCATCTTTTCATTTTGGCCAATCATTTGTTCGTCTACATTCCTCAATCGACCTAGGTTCATGATCCTCATTTTCATTCATAGTAGTGAGCGCTACATTATATGAAAATACTTCATTGACGTCGACTTCATTTCGGTTCCATCTTATCCCAGTCATGACATAATTAATTGAGATCTCATTATTTTCGCGATTTTCAGGTACCTGATCTTATGGTAAAACTCCCACATTTGTCATGTCTGGACACTCTTCTGCAGTCAATATTTCCTCATGTAGGTTATCATTATCTAGTGCTCCTTTTCTTTTCCGAGGAATTTTGTCTTTGGAACCGACTGGTCGACCACGCTTTAATTGTGGTCTAGATTCTTTAGCAATAACTCGTTGTCCTTCTGGGATATCAATTCGAACAGGAGCATTAGCAGCTGGGACATAGGATTTAGTAACTCTCTGTGGGTCGGTAAAAGCGTCTGGCAATTGATTCGCTAAAGCTTGCAAACGAATTATATTTTGAACTTCCAGTTCACATTGTTTTGTACGAGGATCTAGATGCATATGTGATAATTCGTTCCAAGTTATCTCCTTGTCCAACTGCTCAGTTTCTCCCCCTATTGTTGGGAAAATTGTTTCATCAAAGTGACAATCGGCAAACCGTGCCATCAACATATCTCCAGTTAAGGGTTAGAGATATTTAATTATAGATGGAGATTCATACCCAACATATATTCCCAGTTTTCTTTGGGGTCCCATCTTGGTGCATTGTGGTGGGGCAATAGGTACATACACTGCACATCCAAAAGTTCGTAGATGGGATATATTTGGTTCATGGCCAGAAACCATTTGTAGGGGAAAACATTCATGATAACCTGTTGGCCTTATTCGGATCAATGCCGCGGCATGCAATATAGCATGCCCCCAAGCATAGGTTGGAAGCTTTGCTCTCATAAGTAATGGTTTTGCAATTAATTGTAATCGTTTGATAAATGATTCTGCAAGGCCATTCTGTGTATGAACATGTGACACAGGATGTTCAACCTCTATGCCAATTGACATGCAATAGTCATTAAAGGCTTTAGATGTAAATTCACCAGCATTATCAAGACGAATTTTCTTGATTGAACGGTCTGGAAAATGTGTTCGTAACTTAATCAATTGAGCAAGTAATCTTGCAAATGCCAAGTTACGGGTTGACAATAAACACATATGTGACCATCTTGTTGTTGCATCAACTAAAACCATGAAGTATCTGAATGGTCCACATGGTGGGTCTACAGGACCACAAATGTCACCTTGTATACGTTTCAGGAATGAAGGGGATTCAACCCCTATCTTAGCTGGTGATGGCCTTATGATTAATTTTCCTTGAAAGCAGGCGACGCATGAGAACTCATTAGTTTGAAGAATCTTCTGGTCCCTTAAAGTATGTCCATATGAGTTCTTTATGATTTTGCGCATCATTGTTGATCCAGGATGTCCCAATCTATCATGCCATATGATAAACACTTTTTCATTGGTAAACTTCTGGTTTACTAGAGTATGTGCTTCAATAGGGTTAATCTTGGTGAAGTATAACCCTGATGATAATGATGGTAATTTTTCCAACACACATCTTTTGCCTAGTACAAATTTGATAATATGCAAACATTCAACGTTATTTGCACTAGTTGTCTCAATGTGATATCCATTTCTGCGAATATCCTTGAAACTTAATAAGTTTCCTTGAGACTTGGTGGAATATAATGCATTATCTATGTGAAAATATGTTCCACCAGGTAGTACTATATGAGCTCTTCCGGTGCCTTCAATTAAATTTGACCTACCCGATATAGTACTAACATTTGCTTCTTGCATCAATAAACAAGAAAAATACTTCTTATTTTTCATAATAGCGTGTGTTGTTGCACTGTCTGCAAGGCACATATCTCCTCCTTCGTTCATTACTCCAATTGATGAAGTGTCCATGATCTTCACTAGATTTAATGTAAGAAGAAAGAAATATGATATGTCAAAAGTCATACATTTAGGAATGAAAATCCTTAAATAACATATAGCTAGCCGAAGGGAAAAATAAAAGCCATAACGATATGGGGAACATAAGTCAAAATTTCACATCAAAAACATATAGGGTAATATCCTAGTCCATAAAAGTCTCGTCATTGCCATCATCGATTAGATGATCGATCTTTCCTTCAAGGTGAGAAAAGAAATCAGAAACATCTAAGTGTGACGCATCAATTGATCCGTCTTCTTGCATAAAATTTGTCTCTATCTGTTTTCGTTTGCTCTTTAATGATGCTTGATAGAGATCCACAAGATGTTTCGGCGTACAACAAGTACGCGACCAATGCCCGTTTCCTCCACAGCGATAGCATGGGCTTTCCTCAATATTTTTGGCTTGATAATTTTTGGTGTCCCACTTCTGGTGGGAAGATGATCTTTTGAAGAAGTTGCCTTGACCATAACCACGACCACGACCATGACTAGGACCGCGACCTAGAGCACGACCACGACCATGTCTACCTCCATGACCCCGACTATTGGCGTGACCTCTATTGCCCCTCTGGTTATTGGGGCCATATGTTGCCACATTCACTTCAGGGAATGGGGCAGAGCCAGTAGGGCGACTTTCATGATTTTTCATTAAAAGCTCATTATTCTGCTCAACGACCAGCAGACAGGAAATCAGTTTCGAATATTTGTCAAAACCCTTATCACGATATTGCTGTTGTAAAATCACATTATTTGCATGAAAAGTGGAAAGCGTTTTTTCCAATAGACCCGCATATGTGATTGGTTCACCATACAATTTCAGCTGTGAGGTAATTCGAAAAAGTGATGAATTATATTCAGTTACAGATTTGTAATCTTGAAATCTGAGATGCATCCAATCATATCGAGCTTTTGGAAGAATGACCGTCTTCTGGTGGTCATATCTTTCTTTCAGACTGTTCCATAGCTCATATGGATCTTCAATCGCGAGATACTCGATTTTAAGACAATTATGGAGGTGGTGGCGTAAAAAGATCATAACTTTAGCCTTGTCTTGAGCGGAGGTTTTGTTGTCCTTTATTATTGTTTCTTCTAGAGCTGGGAAAAGCTGACCCGACACGATTACCGACCTGAACCTAACACGATATTAAACAGGTTTAGGTAGAAATTTTCAACCCGTTTAATTAAATGGGTTGACACGGTGAACCCGTTTAATTAAATAGGTTAGGTTCAGGTCAGTATTTTCGACACGAAAAAATACCTACTTAACCCGTTTAATTAGGCATGTCACATGGATTAAGTCATTTGCTCCATAATTATTACCCAATTATACCGTTTATCAATAAACTTAGGTGAAAGTTACAGTTAATACTCATTGAAATATACGTAAAACTTGTAATTTTAACGTATATTTATCTTTGACTATAAATTCCTTATATAAAATATAATTCGAATTATATTACCCCGGAAATTGTTGGGTATGACATGTCATTGTTTCAATCCCACAATGAATTGTTTTGTATGAGTGAGTTAATGGCTAAATGGGTCAAAATAAGGTCAACTTGTTTAAAATTTAAACGGTAATCGGTTTCAATTTCCAACTCGTTTAATAAACGGGTTAGGTTCAGGTCGGAAGATTTTGAACCCGTTTAAGTTTGACACGAACACGAATCCGACTCGACCTGACCTATTAGCCAGCTCTAGTTTCTTCCAAACCCTTGGCAGCCAAATGTATCTTAGCATCAAGTACCCATGATAAATAATTTTGACCAGATATATCAAGGGCAATGAACTCTAGGTTGGCCACGTTCGACATGGTACTATAATAAACATACAAATAACATGTTAGGGACAAAGATATACAAGTAAAAGAATAGGATATCGATAATAAAAAAAAAATTCTAGAAACAAACCAAACTAATCTTAGTAGTGCGGTGAACTTCTGGTTTACCAATAAAAATATACAATACTTAATGGTGAACTTCTGATTCACCAGTGTAATAAGAAGAAAAATAGTTAATATCTGAGTGAACTTCTGGTCACTAATGAAATAAAATAAACTTTTAATTATTGGGATGAATTTCTGGTTCACCAATAATATCAGTAGTTAGGTTGAGGTGAACTTCTGGTTCACCAATATTTAGTAAACTTTTTCAATATCAGAGTGAACTTCTAGTCACTAACATAAGTATATAAGTTGTTAATATTAGCGTGAGCTTCAGGTTCACTAGTGAATTTAGACGAAAATTCAATGAGAGAGTAAAATTTATAACTCAAAGAATAAAAGGAAATAAAAAAATACTCAATACTTATACAGTGAGTACCATATATATGACGAATTAAAAGCATGACAGTGTTTAACAAAGAATATGCTAATATTTCTTAGCTACGAGTGTTAAGACCATTTGCTGGAGATTAGAGTCTCCAAATTGAATAGCCAATAATATGCAAATAAATTAATTAATATATAACAATTAATGAAATTGGGATTTATTTAAGCGGTAAAGCATGCATTATAGTGAAACATTACAAACAAGTATCAATCCCCAAACCGCATAGCTATAGGACAGTTGAAATTAATTTGCAAACGGTGGGTTGAAGCAGAAGAATTTGGGGGTGTAGAAAGAAAAATTAGTTCATCGTAGATAATAATTCAAAAACTCACCTTGAGATTAAAGAACAGGAATGAATTTCCAGCTATCTCAGTTTAATGACCCAAATGATGTGGATGAAAGAGCTTGGTGCTGATAACATATTATGAATATTATATAAAGTAGAGAGAGAATAGAGACAGAGGAATTGAGAAAAAGAAAGGAATGAATATTTCATTGTCATCGAGGAAGTATTTATAATACAAGGATTCTTCATCACTAAGAATATTTCGTCGCTAAGAAAACTTCATTATTAAGAAATATTATTCCATAACACTTCCATAATAATAACATAATTATAACAATAATAATAATAATAATAAATGCAAATATTAATTATTATTATTACTTAATTACTAACTTTCATAATTAATTATAATAATTGATAATAATTAATAGTAATTCAATAATTAATAATTAGTAATTAATAAAAAGCAAACAAAAAAATTATTAATTAATAAAAATTATTGATAATAAATAATTAAGTGTAACGTCCTGATACCATTCTGTAACGCCCTGGAAATTCGATTCTAAACTTAATGGCCAAAGTCAAACGTTGACTAACCTTAGCAGCGGAAGACTTTTTTTTTCTTTTTAATTGGGTGTTACTGCCGTATCCCCGAAGGAATACAAGGCAAGAAAGGAAAAACTAACAACTAATCATTAATTAGTTCAATTTAATAAACAAAAGAACTAACAAATTCTAGGATAACATCAACGAACACTAACTAACTTCAAATCTAAAACATAAACTAAACTTTATTCATAGAACTCCTCACTTCACAATCTATCATCCTCACTTCTAGTTCCCGTTCCCATCACAGAACTCTTCACCTGAAAACAAAACATTTAAAAAACATGACTCAATAATGTCTACCCCTAACCGTCAAAGCATTTTGAAAATCCATTTCAATTCATTTTTGGGGGAGAAATGAACAACTCAAATCTTTTCATAAATTGTTTTCTTTCCCAACCAACCATAACTATCTTTCAAAATTATTAAGCGGGCGGACCTTGCTTATTTGGCCCTCGAAATCCAAGACTTCGCTATAATCATATCTCAATCACAATCTCAATCTCAGTCTCATTCGAATCAATCACAATATCAAACATACGGATGGCCATCCATTTCACACACGTGCATAATACTAACCCCGGGGAAGTAGCACTTATCAGGCATCCCTGATCTCTTGACAACCCCCCTCAAGGATATACCACATCCTGGTCTTCGGGGGTGTTGCCCGAACCCGCATTTACGTCACGTTTGAATTATTAGTCCGGTTTAATATCACACCATTCCAAACTCAATCAGTCCAATCCCAATTTGCAAAACCATTTTCAAATCACATACATGAAGGACTGTCTAAATTTTACCAACTCAAAAGAACGTAACCAACATCCAAAGTAGACAGCCAATTTTCACCATAAAATCCCTTTGGGATGCAAACCGCAAAATAACTTAAAAATCAACAAAACAAATAAAGTGCACCCTAGCGGGATTTAGGACATAGACATTACCTGGAATTCTTCACTTCACTTCACTTGACCTCCACGAACACAGTTGAGCTCACTAAAACGACGCGGTTTAGATCGTGCCTAGAAATAGAATAATTCTATAATTAATAACGTCTCTCCGAGTTAGTACTCACTACATTCTACCTCACCTTACCCTAGGAACACTATAAGGTTCCCATCATTCAAGTAATAACATATTTGAACATATCTCACATCATCTAACTATCACATATCACAAACACTCCCATATTACAATCACTTGAATAATTTACACATAACAACACATTAATTCAAAAGAATAAACTGGACAGAATTCAATACTCCAACAAAACGAACCATAACTTGACTTCCCGACCTCCTATGGGTATGGTTTTAGACTTTCTGGAAACCTCGGGATGTCTACTAAAACTCTTATGTTGACCTCGAGACTTAACACACACCCTAATGTCCTATAAAATAGCCAAATATACAACCTGTCCAGTTCTGACCTAGGTGCGCTATTTGGGTCGTAACACATAATATACACCTCCAAAACCCGATCCGCAAAATTTCTATGAAAGCTAACATCTTAAGGTACTTCCAGACAAAAAGGTAAGGCTAAATATTAACTACACAATAAATGGTGACCGATATTGTACGACTCATAAAATCTATTCGAACTGACTGGGTTTTTATTTTGGGTTTTTCGATCCAAATTTCCAACCATACTATCTTGGGGCTCCAATTTGAGATTCTATATAGTCTATTAAAGGCAAAGACATCCCCCTTCACTTCCCTAACATAACCAAGGTCAAACTATACTCAAACTGACACCAAACTTCTCACATAAGCACATTAAATTCTAGAAGTAAACACTTTCATTAAAACTAATAATAGAGATCACAATAAAACCCGAATTTTTGACATCGAAATCTCATGGAACAAATCACACATAACAAGCATACTAAACCTTTACTTATGACCCATAAATTTGAAGTACTTTTAAAATAAATAAAATCGATAAAACTCATATTATCGATACCGCACATGATAATAACCAAAATAATACGATTAATACATCAAAGATCAAAACTTTACTTAGTATAATATAATTTAAGTTACAAAAAGAACAAGGAAGGTTTAGAAATACCTTGTTAAAAAAAAAATCATAATATAATAATAACAATTTACATGATACAATTCTATACTTCACACCTTAGCAAATAATAATGAAAGAATTACAAAAGTTTACACACTTAATAAACAATTAGATTATACGTCATATTTCACATAATACTAAAACAAGTTTCATGGAAACTACAATTAATAATAGCAACAATGGATTAGAAAGTAATAGAACTAAAACAATAGGGTTTAGGGTTTACTGGAAGCACGGGGTCAGAACACGCGGCAGACAGGGCGGACATCGGCGGCGGCGTCGGAGTCGACGAGGGTCGATGGATTCGTGGTGGTGGTCGGAGTCGTCGGAGTTGGGACAGAACGAAGGCAACAGCGGTGACGGTGACACAGCAGCGGTACAATCGTAGCGATGGCGGTTCCTCGTGTCTGGGCGGCGCGACGATGGTGGTGGTCCGACGATGGATGCGGTGGCCTGGGAGGCAGCGTCTGGCGGTGACAGTGAGGTTGTGGCCGACGATGGCGGTGTCTATGAGTGGCGGCAACGAGGTTGAGAGATGACAGAGAGAGTTTTAGAAAGAGAGAGAGAATGCTAGAGAGGGGAGGAGGAGGACGGTTGCTAGTGGTGTGTAGGGGCGGTTTCCGGCGAACATGGAGGACGGTGCGGCGGTTTGGGCTGGGCGGCGGTTACCAGCAGAGAAGGGGCAGAGAGAGGAGAGGTTATAGATTAGGGTTAAGGTTTAGTAGGGTTACTATAATTAACTATATATATTAACTATAATTAATCTAGTAAAAACAAATATGTAAAATAAATAAATATAACCTGATACTACTAATAGCCATAGGAAACTAATATAAATTTTATTTTCTAAAATAATAATAATAATAATAATAATAATAATAGCCACATAATTAAATAGAAGAAAAACACATAACTCATCAAATACTAACACATGAAATTACTAAAATACCCCTACTCCCATGCATATCCATGCACATAGGAAGGACTATATGCCCTTAATAATCTCACGACGGTCCTACGAGCTCAAGTATTAGCAGAAATAATCGTCGATAAAATCTCAAACTTAACAGAGTCAACTTAAATTATTAACGTCGTAACGGTCAACACCTTCGAATTTTTCGGGATTTTACATTAAGTAATACTAAATAATATTTACTAAATAATAAAGAATAATAAATAATTTATAATTAATATAAATTATATAGTAACAATAATAATAATAATAATAATTAAGAAACATAAATATTAGGGTTAGTTGTTCTCTATTGTTGGGCTTAAGATTGAGCTTAAAATGAGATGTTTTTTTTACAATTAGGTGTTGTCATCAATCAACCTGATTTGACCAATAATTTATTTTTGATTAAAATTTGGTAAAAGTAAGTAAGCATGCTGTTGATGTGACATGTCTGATGTAATATTAATTGGGTGTATTTAACATAAGTAGTCGGTGAACTTCAATGTTGATTAACCCAAAACAATGAGGTGGTTAACCCAGACATAACTTGGTTAACATGAACTTATTATGGATTAATTATCCATTGTAGGTTAACCCAGACCAATGAGGTGATTAACCCAAAATAAAGTATGTTAACATGAACTTGTTCTGGGTTAACCGTCCATGGTGTCCATGTTAAGTGTTTTTATGTTAGCATCATTACTCATATGGTCCATCTTCATAACCCTAAAGCATAATTTATGTAGTTTTACTTTATTAATTACCAATTTCAGTATACAAACTTTATGTTGGAATTATACGTTAGGAGTACGTGAAATTCATTATAGTTAACCCAGACCAATGATGTGATTAACCTAAAATACAATAGGTTAACAAGTTGAACGAATAGGATAACTGCATTTATATATCTTCCATAAGAAGGATGTTTTTTAATTGTTAAATATTCATTTCCCATCATTAAACCTATGCATATAGGTTGGGCGCTACTTAAAAAACACCAAACTGTAAATGTTTTTTGGTCAAATGTGGATTTGATTGATGGCAACACCAAGTTGTAAAGAAAGACACTCATTGTAAATAAATCTTAACCCCAACACCACAAAGCAATTAACCCTAAATATTAATAATTATTTATCAATTAATAATTATTTAAAGGGAAATTCCAAATGATAGGCATGAATTATAGCTTATTCCAAATTGTCAACCAATTTTTAAAATATTCCAAATGGTAGGCTTAAAGACTAAAATATTCCATCCTGTAAGCAAATTCATAACTGCCGTTAGAAAAATTTTAAAAAAAAATTATGTTTTGAATTAAAACTCTAAAACTCTGAAAATTAAAATACTCCAAAACAATTAAGACACTCAATGACTCAACGCTCAACTCTCCTCACTCAGAACCCCTCATCTGAATCTTACCATGGTTGCTCACCGGTGAAGGCCTCCCGCTTTGAATCTCGCTCGAGTTCGCAACGCCCCAAAGCGTCGATCGGCGATTGCTACAGTTTGTGTATGGAAACTTTTAGGGATTGAGATTTTTGAGTTTTAATTGTCGAAAAATTACTAATACAAATTATACAATGAAATGGTCACGTACAGAACATGAGATAAATGTTAGCAAACATGTAACTATAGAATTATACAGAGCAAGGTCCATATTATACCCTAGTTTGAGCATTCTGAAACCCCAATTTTTGATATTTATACCCATTCTTGAACTTTTATGCATAGAAAAATCAAACGTCGTTGAATTTTTTTATCCAATTTCCAAACCAATTCAACAATTAAAACCCAAAAAGTTTTTCCGTACACAAATCAGAGCCTGGTCGTCATTTGGGGCGTCACCGAATTTGAGCGAGATTCCGGCCGGGCGAGCAACTATGGTGAGATTCAGATGAGAGGTTATGAGTGAGGAGAGGAGAGTTGAGCGTTGAGTCAGTCATGAGTGTCTTAATTTTTTGGAGTATTTTAATTTTCAGAGTTTTAGAGTTTTAATTCAAAACATAATTTTTTTACAAAAACTTCCAACGGTAGTTATGAAAGTGCTTACAGGATGGAATATTTTAGACATTAAGCCTACCATTTGGAATATGTTAAAAATTGGTTGACAACTTGGAATAAGATATATTTCATGCCTACCATTTGGAATTTCCCTTATTTAAATTACTCCATAATTATTAATATTTGATAATAATTAATGAACAAAAAATAATAAATAATCTTAATTAATGATTAATAATTTATAATTGTTAAACATAAATACTGAAAAATAATAATTAATTATAATTAGTAATTAGTAATGATTGATAATTAATAATAATAACAATAATTAATAACCAATATTTTATAATTAATAATTGATAATTATTAATTATTAAATTATATTTATTAATAGTAACTATTGTCATTATAATAATAATAATGATAATAATAATAATAATAATAGTAATAGTAATAATAATAATAACAATGAGTTTAATTTCATTCCACTACCCACCAAACACTCTCATTTTAGGTTTCTACTTCCATACCTAATCCCATAGAATCTAATTTCGTACACAATTTATTCCACTTTTCTCTCCAAACAGGCCCTATAGTTGTTCATTGGGAAATATTTGGCCGTATATCTTATATGGGAACGGATCCAGGTAGGAAGGAAGCTGTCCAAATCAGATCCAACGTACCGGATTAATTATCCACACATGTACCACAAAACCATAAACCACCTATGGATTTTTAAGAAAACAACTAGTGGTTTTATGGAAAAATAAAGGAACAATGCAACAAAAATCCAAAAAACAGAAAATAAAAAAAATAAAATCTATTTGTTAGCTAAAAAAGGGAAACAATTAAGGTGATTGATAAATCTGATTTTTTATAGCCAAAAATAGCAGACAACATATTTTCAAGATTTGTTATACACAATTTCATTCATAATCTTCAGTACGTTTCAAGATTTTGATATTGCTGAATTCAATCACAATCAACACAATTATACACAAATTCATTCATCATATTCACGTATGCATTGAGAGAGATTAATGGCGTCTAGCAGGTATGATCGTCCATGTGGAAATGTTTATTCGAAAACTGTTGAACAATCCATGTGGATTAGGCATGTTCATAATATGAAAGGAGAATGGTTGTCCAGTTAAACATCATTTTAGTGTTGCATATCATTTAAGAGTGGATAATGCAAAATATGATCCATGTTACAGTGGCAAATTTACGTAGCCGATCACATTATGTATATTTTCTATGTATATTGACAAATTCACGGTCAGTTTATGTTTGATCACACACGTCATAAATGTGGACCATGGGGTGTATGGCCACAATCAGCATGTTTATGGCCACAGTCTGTAGGCGTGTTGGTAATATGATCCATGTTACAATGGCAATTTACGTAGCCGATCACATTATGTATATTTTGTATGTATATTGACAAATTCGCGGTCAGTTTATGTTCATTGGTCACACACGTCATAAATGTGGACCATGGGGTGTATGGCCACAATATGCGAGAACTTTGAACAATCTGTGTGCACTAGGCATGTCGGCCATCGGAGAAGGGGGGAGGGGAGAAAGACAGTTGAGTTCAACATCATCTTAGTGTTGCATTCCATGAGATGCATATTATGCAAAGTGGATAATATGAGATTTGATGCAATTTGCAGTGGCAATGTACTTGGCCGGTCACATTGTGTATAATTTGTATATATATGACAACATCGTGTTCAATTTATATACTTTGACCACACACGTTATAAGTGTGGATTATGGGGTGTTAGGGGGGGGGGGGGAATGGGGGGCATACTCATATTTGATGTTGTTGATCACACACGTTGTAAGTGTGGACCAAAGTACATATGCATGTATCGACGACCTTGACCACAAACAACATAGGTATGTATATGACCACAGTCAGTATGTGAGTGACCACATGAATGTACATGCCGCAGTCAGTATGTGTATGACCATAGTCAGTGTGTGTACGACCACATCGTGCATAGTTTGTACACATTGACCACACAAATTATTGGTGTATACATTGTCGACCACAATCATCATGGGTATGTGTATGACCACTGTCAATATGTGTGCGACCACATCGTGTATAATTTCTACATATTGACCACACACGTATTAGTGTGTATAGTAGGGGGTACACTCGTATGTGATTAATTCACTAGTCGTCTAAAAAGCACGTTTTTGGTTATGCATCATAGTAATGGCGAGTGATAAGCCGCAAGTGCACGGGTGAAATTGTAGCATAAATCAAGGTTGTTCCCACAGGGACTTTTCCTTTCAACGCACTGAACTAGCCTCCTAGTTGATCGCTAAGTCGATCCGGTTTTTTGTTTTGAATCAACTAAATCTAACTCTAATCACAATCAAGAACTAAACAAACTAATATTCACACAATCTTTTCTAAATTAATCAAGGTAAAAAGGCATTCAGGGGATGAAACCTAAGTCAAATAACGAATCAACGACGTGGATTGAACTTTCATTTCATTAATTTGCACAATCAAGGTTCGATAATAGCATAAAACACTTCGCAATGAGATTTTGTCACTAGAGCGAATTGCCAAGACTAACCAAGCACCTACTTTCGTGGTTATTTCGATTTAGTCAAGGTTAAAGATCTAATTATCTCAAGAACCCTAGTTAAAACTTCTATGTCTAGATAATTTTAACTAGTTCAATCTAGGTTTTCGGGTAATCAAACTTCTCCTTTCGGTACTTCATTCAACAACCTATTAACTTGCAATTGGTGATCAAGAAAAAGCAATAACGATTCAATTCAAAGACCAAATAGATTGAAACAAACTAAATTCATGATAATTCAATCCAACAAAGTCAATTCATCAAGCAACTTCAAAGGTTCATCCCCTAAACTAAAAAGAACTACTCACTATTCATGTTCGAAACTACAAAGCAATTGAAATCTATTCTAGAAAGCATATGAAAGTCTATGAGAGAATGAGAAATAAACCCAAGTGAAGAACAAACTTGCTAGGAATCAACAATGGAGGACTTTTGCTCCTCCACTTCAAAGTATGTTTGAGTTGCTCTTCAATCTTCAATCTTCTCTCAATCTTCAATGATGGAATGGAATATGGATGATGAATGATATGATTAGGGCATGAAAATGGATGATGGTCGATGATTGTCCTTCTACTCGGCCAGAAATCCGCATAATATAGGCAAACATCACTTTAAAACCGCCGAAAATGAAAAGACAGGAGAGACACGGACCGTGCCAGGGTAGGCACGGACCGTGCCCCATGTGACACGGACCGTGCTCCCTGTGACACGGACCCTGTCAGCTTCCTTCTTGAATTTTCTCACTCTCTGGCCATAGACACGATCTGTGCTCCTCCTGGGGGCACCCGTGTCACTGCTTTTTCGGGCCCAGGAGTACTTTGGGCCATTGTTTGGGC
Source organism: Portulaca oleracea (assembly GCA_029582165.1). Classification (NCBI taxonomy): domain Eukaryota; kingdom Viridiplantae; phylum Streptophyta; class Magnoliopsida; order Caryophyllales; family Portulacaceae; genus Portulaca; species Portulaca oleracea. The sequence continues at coordinate 26,588,383 of CM055890.1, forward strand.
CTTGGGCGATCCAGCACCTCACTTCTTGGTCCTTTAAGCTCATAACTTGGATCTACACTTGCTTTTTGGGCTCGGTTTACATCGATTCTTCACAAATTCCCTACAAAACTACCAAACTCCAAACCAAGTGTAATATGGGAAATTCGGGTATAAAAAAATACATAATCAAATCAAATATTCCCCAAATTCCAATCAAAACAACCAAGTATTCATATATACAAGAAGCACTTATCAAAATCCCCCATGCTTAGTCCTTGCTTGTCTCTAAGCAAGTCCAAACTCCAAAGAAAAGGCAAAGAAATAAAATAAAAGAAAATGAAAGAAACCGGGACAAAAAGACTCAAAGAACTCAAAGCAAAAACAAAAAGACTCAAAAGTAAAAATAACAAAAACGAAAATTTTTTATTTAATTACAACTCCTAAGGATGGCAATGATAGAACATTCAATCAACCCAATCTAATCTAAAGTATAGCCCGAGAGTGAAAAAGAAGCCAATTTACATAAGTAAATGAAGACAAATTATTCAAGAAGGGTACTCATCAAGTTCAATCAATCACCCTTAATCACCAAACGAGATAAGAAGGCACATGTTAAGCATGAAACTAGGTAAGAATGAGGAGCAAACTCACTTTCTGGGAATGTGGAAACACTCCTCTCATGTGTTTAAATATGAAAAATCATTGAAAGTTCGCTCAAATACTCAAACCAAAGCCGCAACCAACCACGTACTTGCTAAGAATCTCAACTCTCCACCGCAATTTGCAAAGCAACAAAGACAATCAAGAGGACTTTCAAGGGTTGTAACGGGGCTAGGGTTAAGGGTAAGGAGTGGATAATATTTGGGAATTGTGGAGCCAGAAGCCAAAGCTTGAAATTATGTCGCACCAATTCATACATACACTCTCACCACTTAAAATCAATCCAAATCAACCCCACAAACAATTGGAAACTTGCCTCAAAACAAAAGAAACACAATGTCAAACACTTTATTCTCTTTTTTCCTTCTTTTTTCCGGAATTCTCCGATTTTTTTTTCTTTTTATTTTCACTTTTTCTATATTTTTTCCCTTTTTTTTCTTTCTTTTTCTTTTTTTTTCTTTGAATAAAACACACACAAAAACAAACAAACTCACACATATATACAACTCACTAGGCAAGTTCCAACTCTACCCAACAACTTCAATGTACATAATTTGGGGAATGAAATCAACATTTACAACTCAAACCAATCCCATCACAAACCAAACCACCAAAGTAACCATAATCAACCCAACTTCATACTCAACACATTTCAAGCAATGGCTTAAGGGTAGGAAATATATATCGGCCAAGGCTTATAATATGGTTCAAGAAAAGGAAAAGTCAAGGCAAGAAAGGGGCTAACTAAGGACATTCTGATGTAAACGGGTGGTCAAGGCTTGCGGGTTCAAATCCTAATGCCTCTATCATCTTGTCAATGTACAACGCATAGCAATTTCAAGGAGATGCAAAGCAAATGAAGGAGGATGCAACAATGGTGAGTCACTCATGGAAATAAGACTAATAAAAATGATTAGTCTTTTCTTTTAGGCTTATGTGGACTCACGGGTAGCGCTCAACAATCATTACCTAGTTTAAAAAGATATGCATATGCACAACTCACTCTTACAATAGAAACAAAGGCAATCGGTCTTACTATCCTAGCACAATTCTCACAACAATTAGCTTCACAACTCATGTCAATTCACAGTCTTTCACAAACGGGCTATACAAGATCAAATCAAGTCAAAAGAAAACTATCTCGCCAAATCCTATATCAAACAGTTTTTTACTTTTTTTTTTTAAATTTTTTTGTTTTTAAATTTTTCAAAAACTTTTTACAAGACTCAAAATGAAAATAAGAAAATAAGAAAACGAAAATAACCTACAAAAAAAGGAAATTAAAACTACAAGCAAATCTAGAAGACAAAGAAAATAAAATCAAAATCAAAGAAAAAGACTCAAAACAAGTTAAAAATCAAAAATAAAAAAAAACCGACTCAAAACACACATATCCACAAAAAGTTACACAAATCCCCCCATGCTTGAACCGAGCATTGTCCGCAATGCGAAACTTCACCCGAGAAGCAAAGGAAGAAAGCACAAAAAGGTCACAAAGAGGGAGTCATGGAGGTGGAGGAGGGGGTGGGTTGCATGTATGGTTAAGCTGCCAATCACGAACGGATCGCATCAAGGCAAGCATCTCATCTTGACTGCGCTCAATCCTACCCTGAGAGTCTCGAAGTGCTTGAAACTCAAGCTCACAATAAATTTGGAGGTCGTTTAGCCTCTCTTCAAGGGTAGGCTCACCATCACCCTCATCACTGTGCTCATCACTGCTACTGTTACCACTTTCTCCACCCTCTCGGATGGCTAGTGGGGCCTCAAAATCGGGCTGGTTTGGGTCCATGGGAGGGAGAAAGAGGATGTTAGGGACATGTTGGATGGACACGTGATCATGGGGAAGCCGCATCTTCTCATTGTTAGGGTACCGCCACAAAAGCAATGACCGATCCAATGTACACATTTTATAGAACAAAAGGTCTTAGCATCCGAAACAAAGGTCCACTAACTAAATCTCGATGGCGGCAGGTCCCAACCAAAATGTCTTGCTAATACGCTTAGTAGACCCCATAACAATATCCCCTTTCCGAGCTAGCATGTCGCTCTAAGTGAAGAGCAAAGAGGCGTGAGGTTAACATCAGGCTGGGCATAGTACATCCCCCATATCACAAAAAATTCAGCTTTAGATGCAACATTCATGCTATCACCACGACCAAACATACCACAGGATAGAATCCGCTGAACAACCCGAAAAGTCGGATTGCGGATGGTAGTGCATTTAGACTTGCGAGGGTTATAATCAGTCCTAGTAGTAAGGAACTGCCAAAATGCTTTGGGGTTCCAAACATCATCATCAGACATCTCTCGTCTCCCTCGATCAGTTATGACAGGCAGTTGAAAAATCTCAGCAAATTCAGTCAAAGTGAGGGAATGGGTCTCCTCATCGATGTTAAAGCTAATCAAACCCTCCCTAGTGGTCAAATCTACTTCGAAGGTGCTAAGCACCTCCAAGGTCAGATTGCGAAAGGTAGGTTCTCTCATCCGGGAAAAACGCAACAAGCCACATCGATTTAATAACCATTCAACATCAGTTAACATACCAGTCGCAACCAAGAAGGGTTCATGCATAAATCTAGTTGCTACAACTTTCCGCTTGCTTAAAGCAAGGTAACGGTCATACATTTCACCTTCAAGGTTGAATGGATTGTTACCTCGATTAGGTCGTGACGAGCGCGCACCTTTATCCTTCCCTTTTCCTTCATCAGCCTTCCGCCTCTTAGAAGACGGCTCCTCTTGAACTGGAACATTACCCCTAGCCATCCTTCGATAACAAAGGGTTACAACAATGTTAGTTATATACAAAAGTGCAAAAGACTCAAAATGGATGGAGTTAGTTTGTACGAACCATCATTGACTCAAAAACGAAACAAAGAAACACGAAACGTAGACTCCGAAGACAAAAAGCCAACAAAGAGGTAAGCTAAAACAATATGTACATCCTAGCAAACCAAACAAACCAAACTCAAAATCAACACTACTTAAAAACACTACTATGGCGGTGAACCAACTATATACAAGTCACTACCATAACTAAACTAAGCTAAACTAAAGCAAGAAACAAGTCAACTATACACAATGATTAGATTACTTCCACCAAAACTCAATGTATATACATCCAACCAAGTATACATACTAATTCTTGAGACAAACCACACCAAATTCACAACCAAACCAAACCCAAAGCATAGCAATTGGCTCTTCAAACAATTCAACCAAGACAAGAGAAATCAAAGTTGAACAATTGAAACAAAATTAGCAATAGGGTTCGAATTAACCTCAAGAATTGAATAGGGCATCAACCAAATCAAATCAAACCAATTAAGAACAAGAAACCCTAAATTCAAAAACCAAAACAATACATCTTTAAAAAAAAAATCAGCAAATTAAGCAAAGAAAACTAAAAAATAAACAAGAATCAAACCTTGTACAAGAGAAATTGAGAAGAAAGAAGAGTGGAGTTGGGGAGATTAGGGTTTGGGGAGATTATGGGCTGTGGCTTGCGTTGGTGTGCGAGTGTGCAGGCTGGAGACGAGCGCTGCTGAGGGCGAGTGAGCGCAGTCTGCTGTGTGGCGCTGAGGCGAGTGTGGTTGGGCGAGCGAGAGAGAGGCGCTGGGCGAAGTGTGGACGCGTGCGTTGGTGTGCGAGTGGAGTGTGGTGTTGGGCGGGGTTTGTGGTGAGTGCTGTGGCGAGGGCGTGCGAAGGGGCTGTGCGTGCGTGAGACGGTTGGGCGAAATGAGGGCACGGACCGATTCAAGTAAAGCAAGCAGCAGTTTTTTTTTTTTTAGGAAATTCGAGGGAGACACGGACCGTGCTACCCAAGGCACGGACCGTGCCTCGTTACCTGAAAATTTTTTTGGGCTGCTGGAGGGGCGCACGACTGGTGCCTCATCTGGCACTACCCGTGCCTCCTCCCCTTCACCTTCTAGGTCTTGAGATCGAACCCCACAACTCTCCCAACTCTCAATTATGCATTTTTTCCTTGAATTTCTCTTATTTTTCAATCCATCCTTCTCCACACAAACTCATTTATTTTTCAACTCTCTCACTTTTATTTTTCCACTCACTCTCAATCTTTTTTTATTTTGTTTTTTTCTTCTTTTCTCTTTTCTTTCTTTTCTTTCTTTTTTTTCTTTCTTTTATTTCCCTAAAACTAATACCTCAAAAAGGCAAAAATAAAATAGAAACCCTAGAAAAATCCTAGAAAAACAAAATTAAAAAGAAAGAAATGTCTAATAATCCTAGAAAAATCAAAATAAATTAAAGAAAAATCCTAAAAGTTCTAGAAAAATAGAGAAAAATCTAGAAAAATCAAAATAAAAAGAAGAAAAATGAGGAAAAAAAGTTTAGAAAATCCTAAAAAAAAAGAAAATAGAACCTAAAAAGCTTGGGTTGCCTCCCAAGAAGCGCTTATTTAACGTCCTAAGCTTAACCAAGTACCTCTCAAACCGCACCGGGAGCGGTGAGGTTGAAATGTTGGCGATCTTCAAAAGGTTGACCAACTAAGTAGGGCTTAAGTCTATGCCCATTGACCGTGAATGGCTCGGAATCATCCCCACAAATCTCAATCGCACCATGGGGGAAAACCTTCAAAACCCGGAAAGGACCCGACCATCGGGACTTAAGCTTGCCCGGAAAGAATTTCAACCTTGAGTTGAACAACAACACTTGGTCTCCTTCTTCAAATCTCTTCTTGAATATATGCTTGTCATGCCATCTCTTAGTCCTCTCCTTGTACAACTTGGCACTATCATAAGCCTCCAACCTCAATTCATCGAGTTCTTGAAGTTGTAACATCCTCTTTTCTCCAACCTTTGCAAGATCGAAGTTAAGAGTTTGAGCTACCAAAAGCTTTGTGCTCCAACTCAACCGCAAATGACATGCTTCTCCATAAACTAACCCGGTGAGTGGTTCCCAATGGGGTCTTGTATGCGGTCGGTAGGCCCACAATGCATCATCTAGCTTAAGAGACCAATCCTTCCTTGAGCGGTTGGCCGTCTTCTCCAAAATGCTCTTGATTTCCGATTAGAAAGCTCCACTTGGCCACTAGTTTGGGGATGATATGGTGTAGCAACTCGATGTGTCACCCCATACTTGGCTAGAAAGAGCATCAAGAGGCCGATTGCAAAAATGAGTGCCATTGTCACTCAATAAGGCCACAGGAGTTCCAAATCTTGCAAAGATCTTCTTGAGGAACTTAATCACCACCTTGGAATCATTGGTTGGTTTTGCATTGCCTCAACCCACTTCGAAACATAATCGACCGCCACCAAGATGTAGAGGTTGTTGTGAGAAGGAGGGAAGGGACCCATGAAGTCTATCCCCCACACATCAAAGAGTTCCACCTCTAAAATGTAATGTTGGGGCATCTCATTCCTCTTGGAAATACTCCCGGTTCTTTGGCACTTGTCACATGAGAGCACAAAACTTCTCACATCCTTGGAGTGTAGGCGATAGAACCCGGCTTGGAGCACCTTCGCAACGGTCTTGTCGGTGCTAAAATGACCACCACAAGTAGTGGCATGACAATGGTTGAGCACACTTTGAATTTCATCCTCCGGCAAGCATCTTCTATACACTCCATCCCCACAAAGCTTGTAAAGTAGAGGCTCCTCCCAAACATATCTCCTCAACTCGGAAAGAAACCTCTTCTTTTGTTGCCATGACATCTCCGGGGGAAGTACTGATAAGTGCTTCTTGTATATATGAGAACTTGGTTGTTTTGATGAGAATTTGGGGAATATTTGATTTGATTATGTATATTTTATATCCGAATTTCCCATATTACGCTTGGTTTGGAGTTTGGTGAGTTTTGTAGGGAATTTGTGAAGAATCGATGTAAACCGAGCCCAAAAAGCAAGTGTAGATCCAAGTTATGAGCTTAAAGGACCAAGAAGTGAGATGTTGGATCACCCAAGGCCCAAACAATGGCCCAAAGTACTCTAGGCCGAGAAAAAGCGATGACACGGTGCCCCGGGAAGAGCACGCGGTCGTGTCTATGGCCAGAGAGTGAGATAATATGAGCGGTGGTGACACGGTCCGTGTCACGAGGAGCACGGTCCGTGTCACATGGGGCGCGGTCCGTGTCTCTCCTGTCTTTTCATTTTCGGCGGTTTTGAAGTGATGTTTGCCTATATTATGCGGATTTCTGGCCGAGTAGAAGGACAATCATCGACCATCATCCATTTTCATGCCCTAATCATATCATTCATCATCCATATTCCATTCCATCATTGAAGATTGAGAGAAGATTGAAGATTGAAGAGCAACTCAAACATACTTTGAAGTGGAGGAGCAAAAGTCCTCCATTGTTGATTCCTAGCAAGTTTGTTCTTCACTTGGGTTTATTTCTCAATCTCTCATAGATATCCATATGCTTTCTAGACTAGATTTCAATTGCTTTGTAGTTTTAAACATGAATAGTGAGTAGTACTTTTTAGTTTAGGGGATGAACCTTTGAAGTTGCTTGATGAATTAACTTTGTTGGATTGAATTATCATGAATTTAGTTTGTTTCAATCTATTTGGTCTTTGAATTGAATTGTTATTGCTTTTGCTTGATCACCAATTGCATGTTAATAGGTTGTTGAATGAAGTACCGAAAGGAGAAGTTTGATTACCCGAAAATCTAGATTGAACTAGTTAAAATTATCTAGATTGAACTAGGAGGCTAGTTCAGTGCGTTGAAAGGAAAAGTCCCTGTGGGATCGACCTTGATATTTGCTACACGTACACCCGTGCGCTTGTGGCCTATCAAGTACACCACTAACAATGAAGTTCACTATATCCGCATACCAAGGGGTGACTTGATGAGCAAGAACAAAGAGTTGTTCATGTGGGAAGGAATCATCAATGGGAATATCATCGTCACTTTGAGCCTCAAGTTGCAATCTCGAAAGATGATCGGCCACCACATTTTGCAATCCCGGTTTGTCTCGGATTTCGAGGTCAAACTCTTGGAGTAAGAGGACCCATCGAATGAGGCGAGGCTTAGAGTCCGCCTTAGTCAAGAGGTGCCGTAGAGCGGCATGATCCGTGAAGACAATCACCTTGGAATTGATCAAATAGGAGCGGAATTTGTCCAAAGCGAAGACAACCGCTAAGAACTCTTTCTCGGTGGTGGCATAATTAACTTGAGCTCCATCCAACGTCTTGCTTGCATAGTAAATCACAAGGGCTTGTTGTCCTTCCTTTGCCCCAAAACAACCCCCACCGCATGATCGCTTGCGTCGCACATCACTTCAAAGGGCAAATCCCAATCCGGTGCTTGTACGATGGGAGCGGTGACCAAAGCTTCCTTCAACCTCAAAGAAGATGGAAGAGGCTTCAATTCCACTTCCGGAGCCTTTTTCACAGCATGTGTAGGCTCTTCTTCCTCCTCCAATTTCTCAATCTTGGCAAACCCCGGTGGAAATGGTGGGGATGCTTCCATCAACTCAGCACAAATTGCAACCTCGGGGTTGTCATCCTGCAAATAGTCACAAAATAGCAAACATAGCTCAAGTGGATCATCACTTGGCCAATGGTTAGTCTCATGTTCCCTAACTATTCCCTCAATCGAATCAATGAAGTTACAATCATCGGAAATAGAAGGAAATTTGGAAGCTTTATTCACATTAAACTCAATCTTATCACTTCCCACATCAAAAGTCATCTTGCCATTTTTCACATCAACACAACACCCCGAAGTGGCCAAGAAAGGCCTTCCAAGAATGATTGGGGTGCGCAAATCCTCATGCATATCAAGTATCACAAAGTCAACAGGCACAAAGATGTCACCCACCTTGATAGGGACATCCTCAAGTATACCCAAGGGGTATTTCACAGAACGGTCAGCAAGTTGTAGGGACATGGTAGTGGGTTTCAGCTCACCCATACCAAGTTTTTGAGACTAAGAAAGGGGCATCAAGTTCACACTTGACCCCAAATCACACAAAGCACGATCAATGAAAATGTTCCCTACAACACATGGAATGGTGAAGCTACCGGGATCCTTAAGCTTAGGAGGAAGCTTGTTTTGATCGCAGTCTACAATGGTCAGTCAAAGCCATGGTCTCATGCTCTTCTAGCTTTCTCTTGTTGCTTAAAATTTCTTTCAAAAATTTAGCATAGGCGGGCATTTGAGACAAGGCCTCGGTGAATGGAATGCTAATTTCGAGGTTCTTGATGACCTCCAAGAACTTCCCAAATTGTTTGTCAAGCTTAGCCCTAGCCAATCTTTGAGGGAAAGGCACGCGAGTAAAATCCTTTGGGGAGTTTTTGGTGGGTCATTAAGAGGCTCTCTCTCTTTTTGCACATCAACATCAATCACAGAATCTTTGGAGGGCGGAGATACCTCCTCATCAACCACAACATTCTCAGCATCAATCACATCATTTTCAACATCTTTAGGCACATCAATCACCACATGCTCAATCCTAGGATCTTTAGGTCCCTCCAATTGTGTCCCACTCCTTAAGGTTATGGCTTGGCAGTGATCCTTCGGGTTAGGTCGAGCTTCCGAAGCATTCGGAGGGGTAGTGGAGGTACTAGCTTGAATGGCAATTTGATTCTCAAGCATTTGAGTGTGGGTGCTCATAAGGTCAACTTTAGTAGCTAAGGCCTTAATCACCTCATCTTGTCTTTGTTGATGCTCAAGTTGCCGTTGTTGGTGTTGTTATTGAGACAACATCAAAGCTTGTATCATGGACTCTAGGTTAGGCTTTTGGGGAGCTTGTGGTGGAGGTGGTTGGGGTTGTCTTTGTCCTCGGGGTTGACCCATTTGGTTATTGTTCCGGTAAGAAAAGTTCGGGTGGAACCTAAAACCGGGATTATAAGTATTGGAAAAAGGGTCAAAGTTTTGCCTATTACCAACATAGTTAACCACTTCGGTCGATTCATTACTAACCAACCCACTAGGACAATTCAAGGTCTCATGCTCATATGATTGACACGACGCACATGGTTGGGGAGGGGGAGCATTCACATTCAACATATCCATCTTCTTAGTCATGGCATCCAACTTAACATTCAACATAGAAATGGCATCAAGTTCATACTTACCTCCCGTCCTCTTGGAACGGGGCTTTGACCACTGGTAGCTATTGATCGCCATCTCCTCAATCAAAGTTTGGAGTTCCGCCACTGTCTTGGACATGATGTTGCCTCCTGCCGCCGCCAAGATGTTGGCCCTCAAGTTGTCATCCACCCCGTTGTAGAAAGCTTGGATCGGGACCCATGGTTCTAAACCATGGTGGGGGCATTGACGTAAGAGGTCCTTGAACCTCTCCCATGCTTCGTAGAGGGACTCATCCGGCTCTTGGACAAATGTCGAAATTTGGTTCCGGAGGCTCGTCAACTTGCTAGGAGGAAAATATTTCGCCAAGAATACGCTAGAAAGTTGGTCAAAAGTGGTGATGGCGGAGCTTGATGGAAGAGAATCCAACCACTCCCAAGACTTCCCTTCAAGTGAAAAGGGAAACAATCGCAGCTTGATTGCATCGGGCGTTGCACCATTTGCCTTAAAAGTCTCACATGCTTGGTTGAATAGGCGAAGGTGCCGGTTGGGATCTTCAATGGGGAGGCCATGGAATGGGTTGGCCTTCACCAAATTGATGAGTGAACTCCTCAGCTCGAAATCGTCAGCGGCCACTCTTGGAGGATTAATGGCGGAGGGTTGATTTGTGACATTCGGCATCACATAGGAGCCAAGCGTGATTCTAGGCTCTCCACCACCGCCGCCACCACCGGACATGGTGTTCTTTCGCTTGGAGTTCTCTTCTTGTCTTCTCCGGGCGTGCTCTAACTTTTGCTTCTTTCGCCGGGAGCGAAAGGTTCTTTCGATTTCAGGATCAAGCTCAAAGAGTAGAGCCTTTTGCATGCACGTGGAGTAAACCTGGCAAGACAAAAATCAAAACACCAAGGAAAATCAAAACAGAAAATAAATGACTTAGGCAACCTTAGGGTATTCGTTCAGTGGCTGGCTAGGGACAAAGTCCCCGGCAACGGCGCCAAAAACTTGATAAGCCGCAAGTGCACGGGTGAAATTGTAGCATAAATCAAGGTCGTTCCCACAGGGACTTTTCCTTTCAACGCACTGAACTAGCCTCCTAGTTGATCGCTAAGTCGATCCGGTTTTTTGTTTTGAATCAACTAAATCTAACTCTAATCACAATCAAGAACTAAACAAACTAATATTCACACAATCTTTTCTAAATTAATCAAGGTAAAAAGGCGTTCAGGGGATGAAACCTAAGTCAAATAACGAATCAACGACGTGGATTGAACTTTCATTTCATTAATTTGCACAATCAAGGTTCGATAATAGCATAAAACACTTCGCAATGAGATTTTGTCACTAGAGCGAATTGCCAAGACTAACCAAGCACCTACTTTCGTGGTTATTTCGATTTAGTCAAGGTTAAAGATCTAATTATCTCAAGAACCCTAGTTAAAACTTCTATGTCTAGATAATTTTAACTAGTTCAATCTAGGTTTTCGGGTAATCAAACTTCTCCTTTCGGTACTTCATTCAACAACCTATTAACTTGCAATTAGTGATCAAGAAAAAGCAATAACGATTCAATTCAAAGACCAAATAGATTGAAACAAACTAAATTCATGATAATTCAATCCAACAAAGTCAATTCATCAAGCAACTTCAAAGGTTCATCCCCTAAACTAAAAAGAACTACTCACTATTCATGTTCGAAACTACAAAGCAATTGAAATCTATTCTAGAAAGCATATGAAAGTCTATGAGAGAATGAGAAATAAACCCAAGTGAAGAACAAACTTGCTAGGAATCAACAATGGAGGACTTTTGCTCCTCCACTTCAAAGTATGTTTGAGTTGCTCTTCAATCTTCAATCTTCTCTCAATCTTCAATGATGGAATGGAATATGGATGATGAATGATATGATTAGGGCATGAAAATGGATGATGGTCGATGATTGTCCTTCTACTCGGCCAGAAATCCGCATAATATAGGCAAACATCACTTTAAAACCGCCGAAAATGAAAAGACAGGAGAGACCGTGCGGGTAGGCACGGACCGTGCCCATGTGACACGGACCGTGCTCCTGTGACACGGACCGTGTCGGCTTTCTTCTGAATTTTCTCACTCTGCCATAGACACGTGTCACTGCTTTTTCGGGCCCAGGAGTACTTTGGGCCATTGTTTGGGCCTTGGGCGATCCAGCACCTCACTTCTTGGTCCTTTAAGCTCATAACTTGGATCTACACTTGCTTTTTGGGCTCGGTTTACATCGATTCTTCACAAATTCCCTACAAAACTACCAAACTCCAAACCAAGTGTAATATGGGAAATTCGGGTATAAAAAAATACATAATCAAATCAAATATTCCCCTAATTCCAATCAAAACAACCAAGTATTCATATATACAAGAAGCACTTATCAGCGAGATATTCGATGTGTTATGGGATAATGCGACTATCATTTTTCTTTGATCAATGTAGCGTAGCGGGGGTTAGCCAGCACATCTACGTAGTGCCACCATCGGTACTGGACAGCGACGAGACGAGCATTATGATCTACTGGCCTAGGTGTAATGACGAAACAATCGTACCGACTATGGGGAAGTGGTTCTACACGTTGGGTGATGCCAAGTTGTTCTACGAGAAGTATGCTATAGCAGTCGGGTTTAGTGTGCGCAGCGGTACGCACACAATCAAGAGGACTGAAAGGGGTAGGGAGTGGAAGTACTTCTACTGCTCACGCGAGGGACATAGGCGGAACAAGGACGATGCATTCGAGACTGTGGACTCAAACAACCCTAACACATACGCCGACAAAGGGAAGAGTGTGGCCGACAGCGTCGATGACAACGCCCACAAAACACCCTCAACGAGACGTAGGGTAGCGGAGACCCGAGTGAGGCGTGATTATACTTAAAAGAGACGCATGTTGTTTTTCCGTTGTGTATTTATTATGGTTTGCCTTTGCTATGGGTTTGTAGTGAACAATTTAATAATTCTTTTTTAATCAGTTTTGAATCAATAACTTAATATACCAAACCGTAAATGTACACCTTGCATATTATCTACGTCGCCTTTGCAATGTGGTTAAGCGTGGTTTGTTTAATGTTTGGTGGTTGATCACAGTTCAATATAGTGTGGATATGTCATGTATATGTTAAAAACAAAAAAATAGATAAAAAAACACTATATAAAACTGTGATCGTACTAATGTTATGATTAACAGCATATTGACATGTGATCATACACAAATTTATGATCAACACCGTGTATAATGCCCACACACACTAACATGTGATCATACACATCAGACGAATACGCTAATGCGGCTCGTATGAATACAATATATTACAATAACATTGTATGATCACAGATACTGACCTGTGGTCATACACAATTTTTGATCACCTTGTACAAATTACGATCACAACATTGTATAGTGTGGATATGTCATGTATTTATGGCGCATTCTATGCTGGTGTTATACAGTATGCTGGTTCATTATTAGTTGGACGCCGATGTTATATATGTTTGACCATAAACAGTCTAGATTGATTGCAACACACAATAGACTTATGCCATGAAGCTTACTATGCCCACTCTCGTGACGCATTGCAATGGACCATGATCATATTCGGTCGGGGAGAACGACAAATAAGGAACCACAATAAATTGGTGTATTTGTTGGCCAAACGGAGGTCGAAGAAGACACGGTTATGTTGTTGAAAATGTAATAGTATTTAAATATCTCATTGCTCATTGTCCAATCACACATAAAACGACGTGTGTACGAGCAAGTACCTAATGTCAATGCATAACTAAGGACCGTAAATCATGATCATGCAGAGAGTGTAAGACAGTTGTATCGTCCAGTATAGACAATATTTCTTGTTTGAACACGTTGTACTACAATAAAACTGTCTGACCACATAATATTGACATGTGATCATACACACCACATAGCAGTTTATTGTGTGCAAGCAAATAATGCATATCAATCCCATTACTGCGTACCATAAACCATTATCATTTGAAAAAAAAAACAACACACAACCAAAAAAAAAAAAAACAACAACCAACCAAACATATGTGACCAACCATCCCTACGTCAAAACGGCCATGTCATGCTGCCATAATTAATCGTTTATACAGTATAAGACAAGTTCATCAGTACAAAAATACGTAGGCATTAAAATACGACAATGTTTCTTTTCTGATCAAGTTGAGCAGCTGTAATATTGTCTGACCACAATACAATAACATGTAATCGTACACGCGTTTCAGCTCGTAATGTAACGAATTGACGAACTCGACGACTCGAATGTTCACAACAAAACAATGCCCCCCCCCACCACCAACTGAACTGTTTTGAATTGCATTGTTGACAACAAAATCCTAACCCACACATGGCTCGCGCCCCGTGCATGGATTTGTAAGATAACCACACCCCGTAAAATGACGATCTTGATGGCTCATAAGCTTTCCGCATCTAGATTGATGGTTCGAGATGTCTCCCACAGATCGACATTTGCATACACACATTCCCTCTTTGAGTTTTCCTTATACATGGCCAAGCCATAACAGTAGTGTATGCGGAGTGAGCGCACCCTCGCCTCTCTCATATGTTGTAGAGTAAATAATATACATCAGCTATCACGACAATTCGCAAGGGGCGTGCAAGGGCAGCCGCATACAGACACATGATTCAAAATTTAGAAAAATTCCAAGAAATTCAAAGGGTGCGTATGTAATTGGGTCGAGTCGGACCAGGTGATGATTTATTATCGAACAAGCGACGAAAGAACTCAGGAGGTGACACCTGTGCGGTCGACCTTGCTGATTTTGCTGAACGCCCCCGACCACAGAAACATGATCACTCACCTCGTTCATCCTTGCCGTCGACCTTGCTGCGGAATTCCGGTAAAAAAACAGGCAAGAAATTGCGTTTGGGCGTTCTAATGAGGTTGAACAAGAATGCGAACTACACTGAAAAAAACCCTAGAAATTTGCTGGAATCTTTCCATTCTTCTTTCTCTCTCCAAATCAATGGTGTTGATACTCTGTAAATACACTCAATTGTATTTTGGAAAAAATTGAAACTGGAGCCTCCACATCCTGTTAAACATGCATGCATGCGTTTTTCTTTTTTATTTTTTTTTCAATTTGTGGCACACGTGTGGGTGGTTTGGAATAATCACAAGTGGTTTAATCCTATGCGTTGGATCAGATTTGGACGACTGAGATATTCCCTTCCTACCTTCCTACCTTAAGTTCCTTCCTACTGGATTCGTTCCCATCTTATATAGTATCATCTCACAATAAATTAGCATAAGACAGGGTGCCACATCAGACAAGGAAAAAAAGAACACACTCTCTTGAGTCGCGATTGTGGTACACATTCCATATATATAGTTTATGGTTTCTTTCTCCTCCCATTGGCAAACCCTTAAAATTCGTGTAAATTACAAAGACATCGCCTCCTCAAAGATTGCCGGCCAACCTCGATTATTGCTATCGTCATTTGATCGAAAAAGCATTTTCTCGGGTAAGAACGTCTGACTACGTAGATGTTTAGGCAAAAACTATGATATTTTCAGTGCACCTCTATACTTAGTTTAACTCAAAATTAAATTAGTATTTTTATGTAGTTTATTTGAATTTTGCAGGTTGACAATAAAAAATGAAAAATTAAAGAGAAAATGTTGAAAACTTAAGTTGGTGTGATTTGAAGAGATTTGGGCCGATAATATTGCAAAATTGGGCTGAAAGGAAAATAAGTAGGAGAAAAAGAAGCAGACAAGAGGCCCAACTTATTAAACCCTAGCCCACCAATATATATTATATGCACTCAGAGCATGTGCTCCAAATATTTGCGAGTATACAATCATAGTAATTAGATTGAACAACCCAATATATGTGGGTGAACTACCTTAAAAATTCGATTATGAACACAGGCGCACGATGCTACTGTGCGTTGACCCAATTACGCACTCGAAGAAGCCCGGGAAGAGGCACGGAAGAAGCCTAGTAAAAGGTGTGAAAGAAGCCAAAAAGAGAATGAAAGCCCGTGGTGAAAAGAAAGGGATGTTCCTGTTTCGTTTATGAGCATTGTTGTTCAGGTTTATGAACAATGATGTTCAGGTTTATGAGCATAATAGTTGTAAGTTATGAATATTTGTATTCAGGGGCTATGAGCAATCACGTATTGTTGTATGAGCATTGAAGTTCAGAACATAGTATATGCAGGTTATGAACATATTGTGCTCTGGGTTATGAGCAATAATGTTCAGGATTATGAGCATAATAGTTTATTAATACAGTACTTGTAGGTAATGAGCATATAAGTACTAGATTATGAACAAACTTGTTATATGGTATGACTTATGAGTATTGGTGTTCAAGCTTATGATCAAAATTGTAGGTTAAGAACATAGTAGTTGCAGATTATAAACATTGGTGTTCACGATTATTAGCAATGAATTTTAGATTCATGAGCATACTACTTGTAGGTAACGAGCATAGAAGTTTTATATCATGAGAAAACTTGTTATAAAGTATGAGCATTTGTGTTAAAACTTATGAGCAATTACGGTCAACATTATGAGCATAATAGTTGTAATGTATGAGCATACAACGTGACCCCTTGTTTGGGTCGCGGAAGACGCTGGAGCAAAAGCGCGCCGACATCACCTACCTTAGGCTCACCATGCTCCAGGCGCCGGGGCTCATGATCGACGCAATGTGGATGAACAATCGTAGTATCTGAAGCACATGCCCACCCACTTCTTAATTTTAGTTACTAACTCTCGTGCTATCCCTCATTCCATTTCCCTATTATCCATCATCATCATCCCCCTCTCTCCATTCATATCATCATCATCATCCATCAAACTTTTCCTTTCTCCCATCATCATCATCAAGTCCAGGTTCATCACGATTCAAGAAATCCAACTACTATGACCCTTCTTTTTCGCCAAAATTTCAACAGAGCTCAGATTCTCCACTATTATCACAAGATCAATGACTGGATCAGTTAAACTTTGACTGATATGTTGAAACTCCAATTGCCCAGACCGTGAGATTTGTTGCAGTAATGAAGAAATCCCAGATTTTGTGGGAGTGTGGGTGGTTAGGTTTGATGAAATTCATGTATAAATAGATGGGTAGGATATGGGTACAAATATCATTTTTTTTTTCATCATCCAATTTTAGCTTCGATTTTTCTTTGTGTCAATTTTTTAGCTTTCTCAATTGTCAACGATCGTTTCCAATTGTTTTTAGTTGTAACTTTCATATTCAAGTATCAATACAACAAATTGATTCCATGCATGTGGGCTCAAAACACTTGTAAGAGGATCAATGATGGGCACAGTCAAACTTGAAACACTATCCCTGGGACATGTACAGTTGGAGAGACTTTTGCACCCGTCGATGCATGAAGTTTCGAGGGCTTTCGGAATGAACGAGCTTAAGTTTACGATTAGACTTGGGGATAAGAAGGTCCTGCTACTCATTTTCATCAAAGGCATCATCTCTTTTCCTCGTGCTGAAATTTTTTAAGTTTTTTAGGAAATGCCTTTTGAGCCTTCTTGGTTATGGAAGAATGGGCCGCAATCTTTACTATACCAAACGCTTCACAGAATGTTCCCATCTCCTTTTGAGATTGAGCTCTTTCTGCTCCATATTTAGCTTGGAGTTTTAGGTCGTTGCATAAAGCAAGTCCCTCTGTTTTGACAACTCCAAATAATTGGCCAAAGGTAAAAGAATGGAAAGGAATGTCTTCCGTATTTAAAAGAAATCGTAATTTTGAAAGAACTCTTTCACCAAAGAGTTTAGGAAGACCAACTATAAAGCGTTCTTGCCAAAACCCTTGAGTACCATCTTCTCTTTTTAATACATTTGTAAGGAAAACATCTTTGTACCATCTATAATCACTTAGGGTCGGATAACGTAGATTAATAAGGACAAATTAGCCGCGGCTTGAGCATCATTTGGGTTTCCTATAAAATGAAGAGTAATGGTGTGGATAAGGATAGGAGCTCATTACCATCAGATTTACCTTCTATATTGTGGTCTAATATTGAGACTGTTTGGCCTAAAGTTAGAAAATTGTCCCACCAATTTTTTAGTTGTTCTGTAAAAGCTAAGGATATAGCAGTGGCTATATTTCTAGGTGTGTAATTTCTAGCCTTATAAGCGGCTTATGCCATCCCCATTTCATGAAGGGTAGAAAGGATTTCATGTTATAATTTCCTATCTATATTCCATTCATAGATAGAGTTGCCATCATAGTGCCTAGCTGCAAATTGTCCTCTCTCCTCATACTGTATGTCAGGAAGAGTGGGTCTAGAATAATAATTCCTAGTTTTTGTACTATTCCAAGATCTAATCTTATTTAGTTCTAACAAAGTTCCTATAGGTTCTTCCTTAAGGGTGACAACCGTTTCTTTGTCACTTATCTCGGAATCAGAAGTAGTAGAAGAAGAACTATTTTGCAATTGGCATGCTTTGTCTAAGCAGTTTATGTCTTTGCCTTTAATGGATGATTCTATTTCTTTCAACTGGTCAGAAATACTACTGAGAAGGCCTTTATTAGAATTTGAAGTTGCCTCTATAAAGGATTCTTCTATTTGTTGAGGAATGCTATCTAGTTTGAAGAATGGTTTGGAAATAGAATTGGTGAATGAAGAGCTAATAGATTCTTCACAAGAATCTACTTTAGTGGAAACTAAGCTCAATTGGTCCGCTATAGTGTTTAGAATGGTATTGGTATAATTGGCTTGTTGATGTATTTTTTGGAGGTCATCTACAGTAGCTGCATCGTTCCCTCCCCGACCTTTTTTGTAAGGTGAAGCAATTATTTCTTCATCGTGCAAATTCAATTTTATAGCCTGGGTGAACGGTGGATGTATCTTTGTGACAGTCGCCTCATCTTCTAAATGCCAATTTCGGAAAAGATTAGTTTGAACATTGATAGAAGGGATGGAGTAAGGCTGAAGAATTCCTTTCTTTGAAGTAAAAGTCAGGAACCAAGTAAAGAAAGGAATATTAGTAGATAGCCTTTCCATATCAGCTATTCATGCTTGCTTAATGTATGGTTTAAAGTCCTTATGTAGAACTTCAAACCAATCACGATTGGTTCTATTTGTAAAGGAATAATAATCTTCCTTTAGAAAAGACCAATCGATTTGGAAGTTGAATGTTGTAAGAACATTTATACCACCACCTATACCTGATGAGGTGAGCGAAGGAGGATCATTTGAAACAGGTTCAGGGATAGGATTCTTAAATCGAAAGTACTGAGAGTTATTAAAATATTCAGAGCTATCGAAAGGGTAATATGAAAAAGATCTTCTAGTATAGGAATAACTAAGACGAGAGGTTTGTTCCCTCATAGATTTAAATCGTAGAATAACCCGACCATCAGGTTCTTCTATGATTGGGTCTATGTCCTTTTTCTCCAATTGAGTTATAGGTTGAGCATTTTCTATTTCAAGTTCGTCTGGGATTGTAATCTCATCCCACTTCAAAAGCTTTGGTGTGAAAACAGTTGGTTTTGTCGTCAGCAATTTGTAATAAAATTGTTTCTTTGGAATTAGAGGGAAGAGAGCTTAAATATTTTGTATTTAAATTTGTTGACATAAGTCTAAAATAAACTCGATACATAACAACAAAATTTTTGAAATCATGAAATTCGTCTCCTTGAATATGAACGTCAAGTTTCAAAGCCTCTAATGTCATTGGACACGTTAAATCAACAGGAAAATCAGGATAATAATTAAACAATATAAGACCATTATAAATATTGGTATGGACCATGACTAAGAGAGAAGTTTTGTACCGCTTAAGCCTTTTATCTCTGAATGCCAAGTAAATTGGAGCATTGACACCTCTTTTGACAAATGGCTTAACAACTACTTGAACTAAACCAATATGCATGAATTTATATTTAGCCTTTAAATGGCTTTCGATAGATTCTGGTTTTATTAACGAAATAGTTTGCAAACCATTTTGTAAACTTATAATTTCTTCATGAGTCTTTACTGAATAAGTGGTTGAGAAATCAAAGGTTCCAACTTTATAAATACTGCTCACATCTACCTTAGGTATACTCCAATTATGGTATTCATCAAGACTAGGAGCTTTAATCATAGGCCCTGTTCTAACTTCATTACTGTTTACTATATATGTATTAATACTATCAGAATTAAAAGACAATAATCTTCTTAGTCTAGACGCCATGACTAATACATTTAGAAAATAATTAAAGCAAAGTAATGCAGACAGACGGGACTACCTTCCGAGACTACCTTTAATGGATGACCAACGACTTTCCGACCGACCAACGCTTGACCAACGCCAACACCCTCCGGATGTCTCTATGCTAACTCTGCAGTTATTAAGACATTAGACGTTCATGGCTCTGATACCAGTGTGCATCATCGCTAAGATATTATTTAAAAATATTAAAATAAAATTATAAACATTAAAATAAATAATAGAATTAATTCAACAAAGTATTAATTATAGAAATTGTATTAATAATAAAGTACTTACAAAATGTAACTCACACTGAAAGAGAATAAGAAAGTGATTACAAGAGAAAGATGAGAGAATTAAGTAGGGATTTCACTCTATTGTTCTTCGATAATCCCTCCTGAATGAAATGCTACTCTTTATATAGGAAAATAAACACACATGCAAGTTCTACTTTATTAGGAGAGAATCTTCATTATGTATCTTTGTAGAGACATAGTTTGTCTTTTGTAGAAATTGTCCAATACTTCTTGATAATGTAGCAGGGAAAGGTCAATCAAATGTCTAGCTTTTGTTGAGCAATTGTAGTGAATACTGCATCATTTTGTAACTTTGTGCCGACAAATTGTAACTGCAAGGTAAAATGTGGTTAGTAAAAATTTGGCCCTTACTTTTGCCAGGAGGTATATATATATATATATATATATATATATATATATATATATATATATATATATATATATAGAGAGAGAGAGAGAGAGAGAGAGAGAGAGAGAGAGAGACCAATGATGTGAAACAACATCAAAATTAATATGTTTTGTTTGTTGTTTTTAGTTGGTAGGGCCCACACAACAAAACAAATGAAAAAAAAGAAGGGGCACATGTACATGGAAATTCATACAAGGGGATTAGGAGGCATTGTTGGTGCAGTCTTGTGGGAGAAAATTGTAAATAATAATTATTTATTAAAAATGGAAAGTACGCTATAGGTGAGGCAGACTACAATACTAGCATTCTTGATTGAAGAAATGTTCAACCCACTTTTTTTTTTTCCCTTTTTAATCGACTCTGCTGCTTTTTAAACTCTCCTTTACCCACTTCTATGGCCAAGCTACCATGAAAACCCCCACCAAAATTTCTCTCTTTCTCTCTGGAATCCATGGCTGATTAGCGTCAATAATTCAAGCCTAACCACCCCATTAATACTTCTACCTCCTTCGCCGCCCTCGTCGAAGCCTCTGGTGGCGCGTGCTCCCACCTCCAACGACCATGATTCTGCCGGTCTCAAGCATAACCATAATCATAATCATAATCATAATCAGAATCAGAATCATAATCAGATGATGACGGCGGTGGATCAACGGGAAGTCAAGATCAACGACTTGGTAGGGAACGGAATTTGCGGGATACTGTATAAGTGGGTGAATTACGGCAAAGGATGGAGGGCGAGGTGGTTTTTGCTTCAAGATGACGTGCTTTCTTACTACAAGATTCATGATCCTGATAAAATTACGCTCAGTTCTAAATATGAGAGAAATTCTAGGGTCATCAAATGGACATCAAGGCTGTACAGTTACGATTAATTTTTGAGTTCAAATTAAGGATAAAGATATAAAGTAGTGGGTGTTGGGTTTCAGCCAAGTTTGGGAAGGTAATACCAAGCCCATCAAGAGACCAAGATTATCACGATTGTTGATAGGTTGGGCGATGATGACCAAGATTGATAAAAGCCCTAAGGTATAAGTCATCACAACTTGTTATTTAAGAGTTGACAAAAAGATCATACCTGATGAGATTCGCTAGGCAAGAAGGCCAAGAACAATCTTTGATTTTGCAAAAGAGGCAAATAGAGAAGCAAATTTAAGTTTTTCTTTTCGTTTCTTTTTGGTTTATATCAATAAGAAGGAAGAATCAAGAAGAGTATCAAGAGAATTGAGCAATTTTGGACAGAGGTTAAGCACCAATTCATAATGATTGATGGATAAGTCTCCAACTCCATCTTGACTCAAATTGTTCGATTTCGACTCCAACTTCAATTGTGATACATATGTATCCAACTAGACTTCCTCAAAGAATTGCTCTTTGAACCAAACTGAAAAAAAGAGTCGGAGAAGTTGGGACAACATGAAGTTCTTGATCAAGATTACCAAAAAAAAAAGCATCGTTGCTGTCTTGCAGAACAACAATATTCAAATGTGATTGGTTTGAGACACGAAACAATGTAAAGGTGCATCCGCTTTATAAAGTTGTGGAGATCAATATCGCAAAGAAGCGGCCCAATTATGTACCATTTGTGGTGACATACGGGCTAAAGCAAGTGTGTCTCACACTGTACCCAGGGACTCCTAAAATTAGGCCCAAACAAATGGTAGTACTTTTGTCTAGCCCAAAAACCATACAAGTTATGTTCGAGACCCAACCGTGTCAAAGACTCCAAATTCGTATGCATGGTTGGCTCTCGAAGGGAGCATCTGTAGGAGACAAAAATTTGTCGACAAATCAAAAAATAACACATGGAAAATAAATTAAATTTATTTGGCCAATTATTGTTCGCCATGTGTAGATTTAATTTCGGCGGTCCATTTATTAAATTTTAAGTGTAAATGTATCATGACCAATAACATTGTGACACATGTTAATTATTATGCAAAAATAGTAATTATTTCTTTATTTTAAAAATAAAGGAATAATTAATTAATTTAGGCCAAGCCCAAAGTCTGACTCAAACGCTAGACCTATAAAACCTATAAATAGGGGTTGTTTCCTTCATTTTGACGACACTCTACAGTCTACATCCGACATTCGACATTTGCACTCCAGAGGATTCAAAAGATCGAACTGCAAGCGACCTCCAACTAGCAAGCATCAATGATCAAGGTTGACAATTGACAAAAGCTTAAGATCAAATACTCCAAATTTCCTGTACGTCAAAGTCAAGAAGTACGACTGAGTTCTTTAGCTCGACCTGCAGTTGAAATCGAGATAAAGTGTCAGCGCCCTCGGCTCACCCAACTTTTAGAAGATCGAATCAAATGACTACTTTATTGTATTTAATATAGAGATTGTATCTGCATACAATTGAATATAATACAAAAATTAAATTTGTCCATTTTTCTCATCTTTATTTATTTAGACTGGAAATTTGTGTTTACAATCAAAATTAGAAAAGAAAAGGAAATTAAATATTTTGGTGTATATATTTGAATTTGATAAAGAGGGAAAAAGGGAAGCGATTTTAAGAAGTATATTTAGACCAGATTGAAAATGATGCAAATATCAATAAAAAACATTTCAATTATAGTAGTAGATGGTATCAAATCAGAAAAGAAAAGGAAATTAAATATTTGCTGTATATATTTGAATTTCAAGATAATGAAAAGGAGGGGAAAATGTATATTTAGTTGAGATTGAATATAGTGTAAGTAGTATTAATTCAGAAATAAAATTTCAATTACATTGGTAGATTGGCATCAAAATTAAAAAGGAAAGGACATTAAATAGTTTGGTGTATATATTTGAATTTGAAATTGATGAAAAGGAGGGAAGCAATTTAAATGGTGTATTTAGACGAACTTGAATATGGTGTGAGTATCAACTTAAAAAAACATTTTCGTTACATCCTCAGTTTCATATTAATTGTTCGTTAGCGTCATTAATTTCTCAATTCAAGGTTCTAGTATATAAAAGTATTATCATTAAATTCATAAAAAATACTATTATCAGAATATAATGTTGTACTATTTTTATGAAATATCTAATAAATTCTTAGTAAAAAAAAAATATTTGGACAATTAATATGGAATAGAGGGAATATACGAATAGATGAGTATCAAAATTAGAAAAGGAAAGGAAATTAATTATTTTGGTGTATATATTTGAATTTGACAATGATGAAAAGGAGGGAACAATTTTAATAAATACTCCCTCCTATTCATATTAATTATCATAATTTTGATTTTTGTGGTTTTCAATGTCACTCTTTAATTGATAATTTTTTACGTAAATATATTATTAACAATTGTAATATTATATTTTTATGATAAGATTTTCATTTTGAATCCAATGATGATAATATTATATAACAATTCATTACAGATATCGAAAAATTTATGATTAAACTTTTTGAAATTTGATTGTATAATTCTCAACGAGGTATGAAAGGGAGGGAGTACATGCGGATGAGATTGAATTCAATGCAATTATACCGATTCAAATTAAAAAGAAGATATTTTAATTATAGCAGTACATTGGTTGAAAATGACAAGTATAATTCAAAAAGACATTTCTTTTTTTTAGCGAAAATTCAAAAAGACATTTCAAATCAATTATATGAGTAGATTTGCAAAGTGCCTAACTTCCCTAACTTCCCTAACTTCCCCGTCATTCTCCTGTCTGTATCTTTTCATTTCTTTCGGTCGTTGATTGAGACTTGGAACTCCATTTGATTAGCTTTGGACCTTGGAGGGAGACTATTGGATTTCTAGTGTTCGATTTCATCATAATTCCAGGTACATGATCATCAATCATGAGAAGTTTTTGTATCTTGCCTTCATATTCATTTGTGCTAATCATATCCAGTTGCTAAACCTCTTGCTGGCAAAACCTCTGCAAGCGTTCCTTCAAACTCATTCATGGAGGTTCGTTCCTGAATTTTTTTCGTGTCTCAAGTTTATTGCTTTTGTTTTACTATGAGTGGAGCGATCTTTGTTTGAGCAGTTTTATTCAATCCCCGTGATATCATGATCAGTTGATGGGTTCCAAATTTGCAGATTAGACCGTGTATTGATTGAGGCGTCGTTTCATCTAACAAGGATTACTCTATTTGAGTGTGGATTTGCGCGGCTTCTTCAAGTGCTTCTCTGATTCAACTTATCTACTGTAAGTTTGGCTATATTTCGAGTTGCTGATTCACTCATTTGGATGTTTGTCCGCCATGGACGTATATCTTGCTACATGATTGTGTATCTTGATGCCCATGAATTGTTCGATGAAATGCTTGAGTGAACTGAAAAGTTAACTTCAGTTCAGCAGCACCCATCAATACTGTAGATCGTGAGTTTTTGTTCTTACTCGTCCTTTTTTACCCACTTCAGATTTTTTTTTAAAATGTCTAAGGAGAGTAGGACACATTTGACTATGAAAGATATTAGTCTTTTATGAAATTCATACCTCTGAAATGCTTGTTGTCATGTTTTCTACAGACAGTTCCTGTATTTTCCATATTTTTTGGGCATTCTGAAACTACTGTAAGCTGAATAATTCTCATAAAAACAAAAGCTAGAGTTTGTAAATTGGTAGTTTTTTTGTGATTTTTTCAGCAAAACAGTATAAATTCTGCTATGTAAAAGATTTTGAATATCAAGTAAAATAGGCACATGGTAATAATATTAAGAAAATTAAAGCAAAATATGTAGAAGACCCCTCTATAAAATGTTGAAAACTTCATATTTCTATCAAAAGGTTTTAAGTCCTTGCGTGCTGAGCGTGCGAAATCACAACTAAAAATAGAGGTTCTCGTCACAAGCTCAAGCTATTACAAAGGCAAACATTAATATTTATAATTAAAATTAATAAAAATTATTTCTTTTAAACATTGAATTAGCAAGACATACGTAAATGAATTCTTTAAATTGCTGAAAAAGTTCATTTTGTATTATAAAATAAGGAGACATTAACAAGACTTTCTTACAGTACTTTTGTAGTTTTTAGAAAATATCTTATTTCTCAATGGTGTTCATGTAAGCAACAAAACAAAAATATATTTTTGCCAAAAAATATAATTGTTCATGTTTAATAAGTAAGTTTTCTAATTCTCTCACCTTTTCCTGTTTTTTTTCTTAATCTAATTATTTTTCTAATTTCCAAATTAAAAGAAATTTTTATAGATTCGGAATTGTTAAAACTAAAAACATAATTAGAACTCAATTAAAAAGGGGTGTTTAAGATTTTTTAAAGATAAAAGATATATTTTCACACATCTATTTTTATTCATAAGGTAATCTTTTTTATGCCCTTGCATGTTTAACGTGCGAATCAAAACTTGTAGAAATTAGGCAAGATGGGTGTATTTTAAGTAATTTGATGATTATTAGGTACACATACCTGAGGGAGATGACTGCTTTGCCATTAAGACATCTGCATTACCTTAGTAAATAAGTAACTATTGGTATTGTTTTGTGTTAAGTAATTGCTGTGTAAAATGAGAAAATGTTACTGTTTTTTAAATTCATGTGTACCTTAGTACGAAGGAACTCCGACTCTGTTAGTAACTGTTGTTTCTGCATTTGAATTTGTCGATTATTATAAATGCTGGTGAATATTCTGTAATGAACAATCAATCTTATGAATGCTGGTGAATATACTCTAGTGAACAATCAATCTGTTTGCAAAGGGATTGGGATTTACCTACAGAAATTAAATTTTCTCCTTGGTAGCAGAACAGTGATGGATTGCAGGAAGTGTTTGTTGAATTGATGTTAATCATTTCCCTTCGGATTCAAATGTGTAGAATAGTCCATGAATTTTGCAGAGGAATTCGTTGTTGATGGTTTAGAGTTGCTGTGGATCTTGGGGACTGGTTTTCAGTGAAATGTGTGGAACAAGCTAGGAATTTAGCGTGTAGTAGTTGAAATGATGAGAGGGACATTATTAATTTGCTCAGCAGTTTCCTGATTGTAGGGAGGTAGCAGCTTGTGGAAAGTTGTAACTGATTGTGGCAACTTTTTTAACTACCAGGTAGAGATTTAAATTTATTTTGCATGTAACTACCCGGCTATGGGTGGGATTGCATGACTAGTCAGGGATGCGCGGGAAGCTTTTACATTGAAACGGCCATTTCTTTTTATATAAGTAAGATTTAAGATTCAACTTGCTCTCCCTATTATTGGCTTCTGGATTGGAGCAAGTTTGAATTCGAAGATGTTTATGGTAAAGCTAGTGGAGAAGGCAACCAACAAGGTCAGTCACTCACTCATTTAATGCTCCAATGTGTTACATTCTTTTTCTTCTCCAATTTCCCATTTTCCTTTGATTCTGCACATATGATGAATCTGATGTTGATTGTCAGTCCAATAGTCCATGGATCTAGATCATCGCTTACTGTGTGGTTGTAGTTGTTTGAATTCATCAGCAAATGAAAGGAGTAATTTACTCATGAATTACAAATATTTTGAATTTCCCAAATTTTCCTTGCATCCTCAACCGTGTTTTGTCATTTCTATAAATATTCATATGGAGGATTTTGCTTTGAATATTGTGGTTTGTACAGAGGTATGGGGTACATCGTGAATACTGTTGTGGTAAGAAATGTCATTATTGTTCCCGTAACCTCTTATTTTGGAGGAGACCAATTAGTTAGCAAAAACAGAAGGCAACCTGTTATCAGTTGGTTAACAATTTTCAAATTTAAAAGCTTTATTAGTCATCGTTAGGCCCCCGAACAATGTAGTACCATAAATACTTTTAAAAGTATCATATAGAAATTAGCCTAAACACCAACATCGTTAGGCCCATAATAAGATAGATGTTTAGTGCTTTAAGAGATCATATGTCTATCATTGGTGTTTAGGCTAGTTTCTATACGATACGTTTAAAAGTATTCATTGTACTACATTGTTTATTTTATTAACGCTAGCCATATAATGAAAATTTTAATGTCAAACATTTCAGTTATTATTGAAAGGAAATAAGAGTTGACATTGAGTAATAATAACTTATGGAATATTAAATATTAGAAACATATGTTAATGAAAACTTTATTTCATAATTATAAACATACAATAATTTGCATAGCTATGGGCATAAATAGAACTTCACCGGGTTAACTTTTTCACAAATAGTTAGTCTTACCAAACATTTTTCGTGCAAACAACTAATCCTAATAGCTAAGTCAAACAACTAATCCAAACAACTAACAACTAACAACTATTCCAAATAGCTAATAGCTAGTTGCCAAACAGGCTCTATATTATCCTAATATATAAAGATATTTAAAAGGTATTGGGTTAGCATATGAACATTTACATGTATTAGTTCATAACAGTTGAAGTGATTTGGCTATGTGATAGATTCAAGCCTTGTGAATAGGTGACAAAAAAAAAAACTAGTAGGGGAGCTGAGCTTGACTGCAATTAATGGATGTACATAGTAAAAAATATACTGACCATTGGGGGTATTGGATTCTAATATATCGACCTTTATTATTGGACAACAATATCCCTAACCTTTATACTTAGGTGATATTATTATACCAACAGTGACTAAACGGGTGGTGACTGGTTAACTGGTCTCGATTCTAACACGATAGACGGAGGGAAAATGATCGGCCCTTACCCAATAACCTTGTTTACCCCTCCGCTTTTCTCACTAACCCACGTTAAAAAAAAATCGGCCCTGATACAGTGACTAACGAGGTGGTGAACCGGTCTTCGTACTGACATGCAACACAACCAACCAATGTCTTGTAATGTGGGTTAGTGAGAAAACTAAGGGTTAATGAGGTTATTGGCTTGGGACAGTTTTTTTCCCTTCACCAGTCATGTTAGCACGCATGGAGACGGGTTTACCACCTCCTTAGTTACTGTTGGTATAATAATGTCACCTAGGTATAAAGGTTAGGGATATTGTTGTCCAATAGTAAAGGTTGGTATATTACAATCCAACACCCCTAAATGTTGGTATATTATCATCCAAAAACCCTAAAAAATATATATCAACTGATATTTTGAACTTTGAGTAATCGAAAATCAGAAGAAAGAGGCACTATAAGAATTGGCGAAACTATAATTCCCATCCATTTCTTTACATTTACTTGAACAACATTTCGTGGTTCAAAAGAGGCACTAATTGCAAAGTTCACTTCAAACTAGTAATAGGAATCTGACGGAGGGTTGGCAGTGACTTCATATTTTGCAGTCTACTTGATGTGGTACTTTCTTGCAAATTTTACTAAGAAACAAAACAATTAGGGATGTGATTTTGTGAAGATGATATCATTGATATCTATCTACAATGGATCAACAACATAATTTTGGATTTCTCCCTTCATTTGCCATTATATTTCATTTTTAAATGCTTTGAGTGCTATTTGTGATTTATTAAACAGTACTTATATATTCTGGTGCAGCTTGGGGGAAACTTGGAAGGTCTGAAAGCCGAAAATGTGAATCCTCGTTTGGTTTTTCACTATGGAATACCATTTGAAGCTACCAAGTTGGCTTATGATCCAATTCAGAAGATTGTTGCAATATCAACAAAGTAAGTCATTTTTTTTTGCTGAGTTTTCTGTCCTTGTGTTGGAAACGCTGTAATGTTTCTACATGTTTAGGCATCTGCAAACTTTGATGTCTCTTATTTAGATATTACATAGAATAGAATGTGTCACTAATTTTATTATCTACTCCCTCCATACCGTTGTTATTTACATAGTTGGCTTTTTTAGGTCAAATTTTATCAACCTTGACCACAAAATTTAGAAAAAAAAAAGTTAGTTTAATGTTTCAGCGAGCTGTGACTAATAGTGCTTCTTGTAAAGTTTCTGAATTGTCTTTCCATATTAAATTTGACTATATATTATGGGAGAAAATAATGGTTAAAGTTATTTCTCGCGCACTACAAAAAATCAACAATGACAATAGAAGTAGGGCATAGGAAGTACTATTCTACTTTTCAAAAGTTTAGCAAATCTCTGTGATTGTGTTGAGTGAATGTTTTCCTTCTTGTAGGAATGGGCAAATCAAGGTATTGGGAAAAGATAACACACAAGCTTTGTTGGAATCCAATGACATGCAGCCTAGCAAATTCTTGGAGGTTTGTGATTTAAGTTACTTTCTATTTAGACATGTCTATATGTTGGCTACCCAATCTTTTAAAGTTTTGATTGTTTGATTTGGGAAAGTCAAGTATGAGATTCCTCCAACTTATGATGTTTCAACACATTAATTAATATCTTAATTGACATCGTAGTTCATATACAACAAAGGCATCATTTTGAACGTGACCTCAAAAAACCGAATTGAGGTAGACTTTCAACATCTAAATTCTTCTCCTCATTCCGTCTAACATCATCTTCTTACAATCATATGCAATTCTAATTCCTCTCTTATGCCTAATTCATAGGTTTGGGACATTGATAAAAATGTTTTAGCCTATGTACATGATTTTGAGAAAGAGATTGCATCTTTTACTATATTGCAGCAATGTTCCTTCATGTAAGTACTTCAATGCTTCTAGTGTAAGTTGTTGGTAATCTCCTTCTCTAGACTTACTTAGTTGAGGGTCCTTCTCAAGAATCTTTCACTTGTCAAGGAAAATGCGGCATATATCACTAGTGGCATTCTTTTGTATTATTTTAAGATCCCTACTTTACCTCTTAAACATATGTTGGCAGATTTATAGGAGATTTTGATGGTAATGTCACTATATGGAAGCTTAATCAAGAACATCACATAGAGAGAATGAAGTATTGGATTCCTTGCATGGCTTCATATGGTATGTTTCATAATTACATCTTTTTGCATGCTCTTAATTTCAAAAAACTATTTTCTTTGATTTCTCTATGAACTGCACTTAGGCTGTCTTGTGACTACATTAGTTGTTGGCAAAGAAGATTGAAGTTACAGTTTCCGTAATGTTGCAATTGTTTGGATTTTCAGCTTAAGAAATGTCATGACTTACAATGATTTAAGCAAACATATTGAGTTCAGTATCATGGAAAAATCCATAATAAGTTGTAACTAGTTTTTGAGCTTTTTTGCTGCATCCACATTTCAGTTCCGTTCTAAGAATGTAAATATTGTTTGGCTTCCCTCTTCTTTCGCTCTCAAGTCTCAACTATTTGGTTTTATATGATAGTTTGCCTCTTTCAGGAAACGAAGATGCTAATGGCGCTGGTATTATGTTTTGTTTACCCCAACCAACAACAGAAAGCAAGCGGTAGTTTACATAATTTTGTCTATTATGTTTCCAGTTCTTTATGAACACTTGACAAATTTAGTAGACAATCTTATTATAAAAACTTCCTAAAAAAACATTTGTTGAACAATATGTTTAGACAGTTTGTCACCTTCTCCATTAAGGGAACCACATGTTCTCACATTTGTGGATGCTTAGTATCCACCATTCCTGCATTTGTGGCATGGTGTTAGACATTTCTAGAGCACTTGAGGGCAAATAGAATTGTGTGAATTATTTACTAGGCATCTCACATGAGCCTTTTTGTTAATATGATCTCTTTGTGACAAGCTTTGAAATCCACGTATGAATTTCTTCTCCTGGCTAGTACTCTTGTGCAATGCCTAGATGTAGTTGTTTAAGGTCACTGTATGGATTTAAATCCAAATGAGAGATAGCATATAAAGAATGATTCTAGAAGGTTATCCAAATCATCAATTGTTCTTTGTACATCATCAGTTAGTTTTGTTTGTCATTTTTTTCAACTAGTAACTAATGATTAAAGTGTATGGGATGGGTTTTAGCAAGATTAGAGCCCATGAAGCTTACTTAGTAATTGATTAGTTATGATTAGGTTTAAAGGCTAACCCATTGACCTAATCTAGGGCACCACCAAGTTAATGTAAAGGCTAAGCTACAATTAATCACGAAAGGAATGGGTCCAATTACCACCGAGCAACTACGACAAAGGTATGAGATTTAGAACATAAAGTTCAAATTGATCATATCATAATCAAGCAAAGCTGAAAAATACAACTTATGGGCACCTCCCTATCCAATTAGGACCCTTTTGATAAGCAAATAAGACTATGAATAACGGATAATGTAAAAGGCAGTTAAGTATATAGGCAGAAAGCATGAAAATGACATCTTGACAATGGCAGTAGTCCTCTTAGCAAATGGTAAAACTTGCATTGGTTGTATCTCTCTTTCTCTATAGAACTCTAAATCTTGAAATTCCAATTAGGAGGGCAGGGGGAAGCTTTTGGGTTTCTAGTTTTCCATCTTTTTGGAATTTCTAGCAAAATACTCACCATAAGGGAGATATGTCCATTTGAAATTAGGGGGTTGAAGTGTTAACTTTTGTTTTGCTGATGAAATGTATCCCTACTTGACCTTATCCCTTTGGTGGAGGGGGGAGGAGCAAAATTGGCATTGTTGGTAAATTCGAAATCCTGTTGGGGGTGAAAAACCCACAAGCAAGGCTGGATGGTCTTATGTGCGCCATACCTAGGCACTTATATCCACTTGAAGAAACACCTATGTTTTTATTTTCTCCGAGTTCTAACATCTAGTTTGATGTTTTGCACTGAAATAGACTCCATTGGGGGGTCTAGCCATTGCAATAACTTGTAGACGATCATCGGCCTTGAGTCCTAAGGTCAACCTATATGTACTAAAAGAGTGGAGCTTACGTGGGTTGGTAGGGGTGTTAGTTTGTGTGAGGGGTTTTTTGAATATGGTTCATCTTCCCTTTCTTGACTTGGACCTGTCCACAAACCGTCATCTTTAACTAAATAGCGGGTGAACATTCCAACATAAACGGTAGAAAGACAATTACATGACCTCATAGTACAAGCTTAGGAGTATGATCATTTACCTTGATAATCTTCTTGAAAGAGTCATTATCAATTACCTTGGACCAAGTTAGGTATGCCTTCAACACATCAATTGCATTTTTGAACCGTAAGTGGATGGTTGGATCATATTCATAGGCTCCCTTGGTGATGTATTTGCATGAGAAGCACTTAGGATGACAAATCTTGAAGATAAAGTCCTATCTTACAATGAAGGACCTTTAGGCTAATGAGATTCACTACTAAAACTGGGGTGTGGAAGAGGTTCTTATCTTCTTGACACAAGTCCTTGATGTTGACACATTCCAGTACCCTTGCTTCCATCAATATAATTGAAGATAAAGTCCTCTCTTGCAATGAAAGGACCTTTAGGCTCATCCTATTCACCATTAAAGGTTGAAGAATTGTAGGCATTCAAGCCACCTACAATGTTCACAATTGAGCTCTTCATGAATTAAGGGGAGAACAAATTCCTTAGGCTCCCAATGGTATTTTTAGTGGCTAGGAGCTCCCACACGAGGTCTTTGGGAGTATTATGTATGTCCACAAGAGTTTTGGAGGCTAAATGATGTAAGACAACAATTCGGACACCGAGTGAAAATCACAATTTTCCCAAAATACAATTCAATAATAATTCAAGTCTACCTTATTCCTAGTACACGAGGGATTTATATAGCTAAGAGTCCTAAAACAATAAGGAAATTGGAATATATCAAAGACCGTAAAATGGAAACACTAACCTAGTATTATCCTCATATCTTAGGAAACTAAATATCACTAATATATGGCTCAATCTCCTTATTTTGCTAATCCTAAAATATTGCTAAAAACTAGCTACAAAAATATGGAAGTACTAATAAAAATACAAAAAGTCTCTAAATATATGAAAAGATATTGAAATCTCAACCGATACTTTACTCTTAGTCTATATCACTACATTAGCATAACTTCCTCCATTGATTATGACGGTGCATGCTTTCTCCTTATGTTGCATCTTGAATGGAAGGGCATCGTTTCAAAAGAAGAGTTGAAGCATGTTGCCCTCTTACAACAAGCATCTCCCGTCCTTCTGGGCCTAAGGTCACTTCCTTGTGAAGCTCTCCCTCCCTTCATGAGCTTTTCTTCTCCTATTTCAACACGTCAACCTATCTCATCCCTTTCTTGTACAATGAATACTCTCTTAGCTGGAAATTCGGATAGAAAGTGCCTATAGCCTTAGCTCTTAAAACACTTCTTGCCTCCAACCTCTAATTTCTTTTGGAGTTATTTGAGGAGTATTGGGGATCTTGGAAGCCTTTGTGTAGTTTCCGAACTTAGGAAAGGAGTTGGGTTTGTTTTGGTAGCTATCTTTGAGATGTGGTTTTGAATATTGCATTTTGGCTTTCACTTTACTCTCAACTTTTGTAGCTAGCTCACACAAATCATCAAGGGACCAACATGTATGCAGGTTATCTTTCCTGGGAATACGAGAGTTCTTGGCCATTATTAAATTTAGTCGTCACTTGCTCTTGGGGTTCATTGTTGAAATTCTCTAATGTATTCACTAGCAAGAACCTTGCTTAAGAGATAATACCATGTTGTAGAGGCCTTGCTTGTAGCTTTTTGGAAGTAACCATTTTTCTGTCTCTATGAAGGTGCCCCTAGGCTCAGAAAGCTCATGGCGCAACTTGTGGGGCCTTAGAGGGGGTTAGGTGCAACCCTCTAAAAAGGCATGCCTTTATGTACCTTTTTGTGCACCTTTTGGATCCTAAGGTCCAAGACCCCTCTTTTTGTTATATATCCTTCTAATTCAACTATTCACCACTTGGCGGCCTCCAAAAATAGTCAAAACTTCTCCTATTCAGGTGCATTCATGTGAGAATGGTTTTCAAAAAAAAAAAAAAAGAGAGAGAGAGAGAGAAGAAAAAAAGAAAAGAAAAGAAAAGAGAAAAGAAGTGCACATCACGTCCAAAACTTGCATGCCTTGGCCTCGAAGCCTGCACCTAGCCTCTTGTACCTTTTGCACCTTTCTTTATATCATGAGCTTCTTGGGATCTCTTTAAGTAGTGACCCATGTTTAGCTTCCTTGCCCTTCGTTTCTTCACAGTTTCAAAGCATAGGAAAGTACACTAGGTGAGGTTGAGAGTTGCAACATTGAACTTCTTGTTCTTATCTTACTACTTGACTTCAAAGATCCTTTCTATGGCTTGAATGTACTCTAAGAAGCGATCCAGATTCAAGTTGCCATCAAACCCTGTCAACCTTGATGTCATGTAATTCATCTCTTGGAAGCTTCCTCCTAAGGTGACCTTCTCGGCTTTGGTCACTCCAACACTCGTCTCCATCTTCCTCTTCCAAAGGTGGTCTTGGTCCTCTTTGAGGAGTATGAAGTTGCTCAAGTCAGTTGTTTATCACCTCCAGATTCCTCTTTACTCTTCTTTTGTTTTGTCGAAGTTGTTGGATGGAGTTGTTCATTCCCATGTTATGAGCTAAGTCTAGAACTAGGCCTTTGGTAGCTTGAAGATAGGGTGATGAAAGGGTAGCATCATGCTGATATCATGGGAATGAACAACTCCAAGCTACCAAATGGAACTTAACAAACCTAAATTTTTGTCGATTGAAAAAGGGGACAAAAAGTTACAAACCTAAATTTGGGTCTTCAAGGCGGGCTGATCATCTCCCTGCTAGCTGGGCTGGAACTTAACAATGTCGATTGAAAATTGTTGTGGGGCTAAGGGAGTAATTTGAGTTTGAGAGATGGAGAAATCAGTGCAGGGTTGAGTTTTAGTACCAAATGGAGCATGGAAGATAGGAATCATGCAAGACTACGGATAATCATGCATAATTAGTGACAGACTAGGATATGATTAGGTCCAAAGGCTAAGCCACCACTCTATTCTAGAATCCCACCAAGGTCAATCTAGAGGCTAAACCACCAATTAACCCCCCTAAAGGAATTACTCAAATACCATCTAGCAACTAGGATAAAGATTGAGATTCTAAGAGAGGCTTGAGCACAAAGTTCAATTTTCATTTCATAATCAAGCAGAGGTGAGGAGTACATCCTATGGACATCCCCTTCTATAGTGGAGAATCCCTTTGATCCACTTCATGCAGCAAATAAAGCCTAGAAATAATAGGAATGTAGAAAACAATAAAGTACAAAAGCAAACTGCAAAAGCGTGAAAATGGTAGCAGTCCTTTCATCTTGTCAATGATGACATCCGTTTTTCTTGTTTTATTGGCTAAATGTGGATTCCTTTGTGTCTATTTTGTTCCATTGCAGGATCCTTTTGATACATGTTGATGGCCTGCTGGTGTTATGGGACTTTCGAGAAAGCAAATCTATTTTCACAATAGGTGGAGCCTCAACACAACTATCACCAGAAACTAAAGAAGTGACTTATGCATGCTGGGTTTGTCCCTTTGGAAGTAAAGTTGCTGTAGGGTTCAACACCGGGGATATATGCATCTACACTATCCCTTCTAATGTGCAATGTGGGAATAATTCGTCAATGAGTAAAGAGTCATCCAATTCGCAAGTTGGCCACATTTTTAAGCTCAATCTTGCGTACAGAACAGAAAAAATTCCTATTGCGTCGTTGAAGTGGGTTTACGCAGATGGGAAATCGAGTCGTCTATATGTAATGGGGGCCTGTGATGCCACAGCCACAAACGTGGTTCAGGTATTTGAATATGATGATGAGCATGACTGACTTTTGAATGGTATCATCATTAGTTGTAATTTGGAGATTTCAAATATAGGACCCTAGCTATTAATCAAACTCTCTTTGAGTCTGCAACATATGGAAGAAAATTGGGTCAGTTGGCCTAGATTAGAAAAACGTCAACTACCCCACTATATTACATCAACCAAATTTGGGGCTTTCAAATATAGGACCCTAACTATTAAGTCATAGTCACCTGTTCCACATAGTCAACATTACCCATAATGATAATAATGGTCATTTCATTTTGTCAAAATTGTACAAAATCATGCTTGCATTTCTAAGTGAATTTGATGGATTTTCAAGATTACATGATCTGGACTGTATACATCTCACCTGAATCAGACATGCAACAATATGTTGATCATTTCATTTTGTCAAAATTGTAGAAAATCATCAAAAAATTACTCGGAGGTACCCCAATATTTGGGAAACCTATTTTTCGGTACCCCAACTTTTCAAAACTAATTTTGAGGTACCCTTACTTTTTGGGTTAGTAATTATTTGATGCTTTTCCGGCCATTAATTTTATTAAGTGACCGAAATACCCTCATTCTTCTTCTTCAAGGGTATTTTTTCAAGAAGGGAAGAACAAGGGCATTTTGGTCACTTAATAAAATTAATGGCCGGAAAAGCACCAAATAATTACTAACCCAAAAAGTAAGGGTACCTCAAAATTAGTTTTGAAAAGTTGGGGTACCAAAAAAACATTTCACCAAAAGTTAGGGTACCTCAGAGTAATTTTTTGCAAAATCATGCTTGCATTTCTAAGTGAATTTGATGGATTTTCAAGATTCCATGATCTGGACTGTATACATCCCACCTGAATCAGACATGCAACAATATGTTGATCTTATTTATTTTAGAACTATCTAGACAATTTTGGTGGGTTTTTAGTTGCTTTAGGTGTCGTGTAGCAGGTGATCTTGTTGAATGGCGATGCTGAATCTCGAACTATTAAAATTGGGCTTCAACTTCCAGAACCATGTCTTGATATGGAGATCGTTTCATGCTTCAAAGATCATAACAAGCATAAACATGGGCATCTTCTCCTAGTTGGAAAATCAGGTCAAATTTATGCCTATGATGATCATGAAATTGAAAAGTATTTGCTGCAGTTTCAATCAAAATGTCCACCGTCAAATCCAAGTGAAGTGATGATAAAACTGCCATTTTCCAACTCAAGTATTCATTCTGCTCAATTTATCACAAACAACTCAAGCATTGTTGGCTCTGGAGATCGGGTATAACAACATCAATTTACTTCTACCTTGCTTGTTTCCTACTCATGAGTGCTCATGTACATTATCCTGTATGCAGGACTACATTTCAACTGCAAAAACGATCCCATCCCTTATACCTTCTGAATCAAAGCAATCTGATCCTTCTCATTTCACTGGATTTGCGAAGATCAAGAATTTGTATATAACTGGACATAGTGATGGGACAATAAAATTCTGGGATGTTTCATGCCCTCTAGTGATCCCTCTTCTATCAATTACACAGCAGGTAAGCTTCCCTGAACTTCGTATGCAACTGGATTCACAGATGGATTTCTTGGATGGAACTATTTCCTTTTACCAAAACATGGTCGTCACATTGGCTGAGAATATCAATTTGAGAATGCAACAAATGATAGAACAGTACAAATAGGAAAGCCAAAACTATAAGGAAAAAAAAAAAAAACTTAGAAACTTGCAAGGAACAAGAAGCGGGAAGAAAAAGGTCAACATTGCAGCTAGAGACTTGTTTGAGGAATTTCACTTGATGAGCAGGAAGGTACATAAATGGCATGCTTAAAGTATCTATTAATGCGATTTCTGAACATAAGGGATTTTGCATTTTATTGAGGGTTTTCCAAGCAAAAGGCGACTGTTCAGTATTGATTAGAAACAAAATAATGAAATTTTGCATGCCAGTATGATCTTATAAGGTGAAGTTTATCCTTAGTTCACATCTATTGGATTACCATCTTCCTGTGTGGCCTGCAGAGTGAAGATGACTCTTCTCAGACTGGTAAACCAGTGACGGCAATTTATTACTGTACTGAATCAAAGCATCTCTTCTCTGGTGACAAAAGTGGAACAGTAAATATTCTTCTTGATTTAGTTCACTATTGTGAGATGTTTAAACTTTAAATGTCTGAACTTCTAACTTGTGTCTTTATTTTTGTTACTCAGGTTCGTATCTATCAGTTTAAGCCTGAACCCTTTTCCACAGAGAGTAGCTTCTTTTCTTTACCAGGTAAAGTGCTTTCAATCATGGATTCTGTCACTACCCCCCCCCCCCCCCAAAAAAAAAAAAGAAAAAAGGAAAAAGAAAGAAACCGGAAGTTGGCACAGAAAAAGGAAGCAATTAACTGTGCAACTGACAGCAATACACATAACAGATCATTCACGTTGAATGCGTAAGATGCATCACATTAAGTGCACAATTCATACCTTCTCCAGTTATGTGGCCTAAACAAATGCTTCATATTTGATAAGCAGGATTTGTGAGAAAAAGCTTCACTATCAACGCACAAAACAAACAGTGTATTAAGACTTTTCTCAGATAGTTTATGTCAACTCTGTTGCAGAGGTTCCATGAGGCTTTATAAGGGATGTTTTGATTAAGTAACAAAACCCCATCATAATTTGAATTTCTTATTAAACTAGCACAGATGCTTGATGTTTGTGAATAACTTAGTTGAAGGCAAACAAATTTATGCTCTACTTTTGGATCTAGGGCTGGCTAAAATTTGGGTTCGGTCAAATTTAGGTTGTCAAGTTGGTCAATTTGGACGAAACTAGGTCTGACAATTCGGACGAAACTAAATTCGTGTCAAACCGGGTTCAAACAGTCATTGTATCCATCATATCAGTATATGTTGAAATTCCAACGAAAAATCTGTGACTAGTTCTTTTCTGGGACAGACAAATTTTGGTGTTCGGGTTGGTGAAGGTTTTGCCATCTCTCTTTGGATCTATGTCTGGCTGATACTTAGTATTTAGTAGAACTCATTAGCATGTACTGTATGATTCAGTCATTCAGGAGAGAGTGAAGCTTGGACAGGAATTTTAATTTTTATTCTGTTATCTTTAGATAGATGATAAATAATTGCTGAAGTAGTAAGCTGCTGGGAGTGCAGGAAGTTCTAAGAAAGGGAGCAATCATGTCATCCAAAGTGTGAAATTTCTGAAAGTCAATGGTTCTGTTCTCTCTTTTAGCTTGAGTAACAGTTCAAGTCATGTCGCCGTAGGATCGGAAAATGGACATGTGAGATTCCATTCTGTCTTCTTTTTCCTCATAGCTTTTCAATTTTTGTCTTGCCATTCCATTATTATTATTATTATTATTATTATTATTATTATTATTATTATTATTATTAATTTATTATTATTATTATCGTTGTTACTGTTACTGTTGTTGTTACTGTTACTGTTATTGTTATTGTTATCTTTGTTGTTGTTGTTATTGTTATTATGGGCCGTGTTTACCTCTGTAAATGCATTCTGCTTGTACATGCAGGTTTCGTTCATGGTTTGAATTATGGTGTTAGTTTATGTCTAAAATCAAAGAGCCAAAAAACTTTTGAAGTCTGACTGTGGAGTCCAAAGTTGCATGGTCTTCATCAGGCATCAGCTCACAATCTACATGCATTACCAGATTATTACCAAAATATTCATTAGTTTTCTGTGTTAATATCTTGCAGGTTTCCGTTATCGATATAGAAGGTCCCTCTCTCTTGTACCAGAAACAAGTTGAAACTGAGTTGTCTGCAGACATTATATCTTTGCAGTTTGCAGCTTGTAATTTTCATGGTTTTGAAAAGAACATACTAGTTGTGGCAGCAAGAGATTCATCTATTTCGGCATTTGAGGCTGATACTGGTAATACACTCAACAGCCGAGTGGTTCAACCAAAAAAACCCTTTAAGGGCCTCTTTATGCAGACCATAGGTAAATATACATCTTTTATACAATTAACTATTGCACACTTATGCTTGTAGTTTGGGAAAATGACACACACCAAAAGACAATAATTTTGATCATATCAGGGTTAGGTGGAAATTTTCCTTTTCTTTTTCATTCAATTTTTAGTTTCTCCTTTCATGTATGGTTTATTATTGGTTACAAATCTGCATGTGTTGGATTGTGCAGAGATAGCATCTACAGAGGATGCAACAAGAAAACAATTGGCTTTGTTGCTTTGTTCCGAAAAAGCTGCTTATGTGTATTCATTTGAACATGTCGTCCAAGGGGTTAAGAAAGTATTGTACAAAAAGAAATTACAGTCTTCTTGTTGCTTTGCATCAACATTCTGGAGTGAATCCAATGCGGGACTTTTACTTCTCTTTTCATGCGGAAAGATCGAAATAAGGTTTGTTAAACCTCAATTGCTTTTGCTTATCTAAAATTTCACTTTGATAATAAAAAATACCCTAGGCCCTGTGAAAAGCTGGGTTTGGGGGTGGGGGGAGGCTTCAACAAATCCAGCATTTGAGGTAAAAATTAGTCCAAACAATACTAATGTTTTTCATTATGCCGTCTCTGAGAATGTGAGAAGTTATTGCATTTCATCGTGATGATTCATCAAGTGGAGAAATTAATTCAGAGACATCAAATGCAGACATTCTTGATGTCCTTAATGTTATCATTACTTCTGTTGTAGCTACTAATCCACTTTTTTGTCTTTTGAAATGTTAGGTCTTTGCCACAATTGTCTCTTGTCAAAGAAACTACACTCAAGAGTTTCATGCAACCTCCCTCAATGATTGCAATTTCTGACCATTTTATATGCTCCTCGTTAGATGGGGATGTTATAATGGTACACGGTCTGCTGCTTTTTTTTTTTTTTTTTTTTTTTTACTTTCCTCATCTATGTGTTTCTTTTTAATTTTAATATGTTAAAAATATTCCTTTGGATTTCCTTTCCCGGCTCAGGTGAGGGGTGATCAAATAATAGCCGTAGCTTCAGTTTTGCTACAAAATGAGACATATAGGTATGTTCGTTATTACATAATCTACCTTCATGGGCTTAAGTAAGATCATTCATGACTGCTCAAGAGTATTATTATTATTATTGTTGTTACTATAATTCACATATATTTAACATTCTACTCTCACCGGTACACGTCAGCAAACCACCGAGTCACCACCAGTTGACTCGGTGGCGTCCCACCAAAATACAATTTTATTTATTTTTTGGACCACCAGAATACAAAAACGAGGTAGGGATTATTGGCATACAAAAGGTGAAAGTAGGGATTATTATAATTCAATTTTCCTAAAAGATTAACTATAAATTTGTAATATTTCAATTTAAGTAAAAGCATGGTATGCTTGTGGTTATAGTAGCTTGTTAAACAGAGAAAAGAATTACTGATGCAAAAATGATGTTTGAATATTGACAAAGTATCCGCACAATAAAAACATTTGAGGGAGGAGGATGGGCCACTTTCAGTGAATGGGGAAAGGATGGGTAAATCTGGACAATTTGGGAAGGGGTGGGCTGCTTTGAGTAAATCGGGAAAGGATGGGGACCTTTGATAATTTGGGGAACGGGAAGAAATGTCTTAGTAGAAAAAAAAAAAAAAGAACGCGCCTTGTCTTGAAAAGTGAATATGTATGATTGATACTAAGGTAATACTCTGCATTTTTTTGAATGATCGAGTCCATACCAACTTATTTCTTCAATTGCTAGCCACTTGGACTCCTTTGCCCACGTCTATGATAAGAATCTGATCACTTCAGAGGATGTGCTTTCTCCTCGTGCAGTCCCCCACAAAGAAAAGAAGGTATTAATTATTGAATATCTGAGCAGTTCCTTGCTTTATGCTATTTCAAAGTACTAAGGTGAAGTTCACTATACCTTAATTTGGCAGGGAATATTTGGCTCTGTATTCAAAGATGTAACAGGATCTAAGCCTAGCAGTGGAGTGGATATTGCAGTGGAAGATGTCAAAGTTGGTTTCGCAGAACTCTCCACAATCTTTTCTGTTTCCAATTTTCCTGGAAATGCTGAAAATACAGATAACACTACATTGGATGATGATGATCAATTGGATATCGGTAAGACAAGTTATTCTTGATATGCTATTTTGGTCAGATAACAGACATACACCACAGCATGCAATGATCTTTACAGTGGTTGCTTGCAAGGCTTTGTAAATCGACACATTAAACATGCGTTTTTCGGCACTTGAAATATAAATTCTGCTCCTAATAGATGAAAAATAGCAAAGGGGTAGGGAAAGGAGAGGTTGCTTATGCTACCTTGGTAACAGGGAAAGAATTCAATATTACCAGAACCTATTCCCATAACCTTTTTTTCCAATTAGTATTGTCTGATGACATTGTATTCATTTCATCTTATGTCAAGTCTAGCCTTTAAGAATTACAGATGTACCTACTATCAAATCATATATACAAATAGATGAGCAAGAGCAATGATGTGTTTGTCACTACTTTGGGTTGTCTGCAGATGACATTGACATAGATGATCTGGATGAAAAGCCAAAAGGTAACAATGTAATGGCATTGCTAAACAAGCAGAAGTTAGCAAGCAAGTTTCAATCTTTTAAAGGTCAGTACATTAGTCTTTTCATTTTGCACACAAGCAATGAATTCTGCTCAATGGATTTTTGACTTATTTAATGCAAATAACTTGGGAACATATCTCAGTAGCTCAGATGAGCTATCATTATCCATTCAGTGTTGCTGAAATGGCTTTAGGGCAATGTATTCAGGATCAGACTGTGAAAGACTATGCTGATCCAAAAAATTTACACTGAAGTGCTTAATTGATTTTTACCCTGTTTTCCCTAATAAGGCAGTAGACAATAAACATTTCCTTAAATTATGGTCAATTAAAAATGCTCTTTGGAGTTTAGGTATGGCAAATGCGGAACCCCCCCCCCCCCCCAAACCCAAACAAAAAAAAAAAAAACAAACAAATTAGAACAAAAAACCTTGCTGGTGAGGCATCACACTGGAGTTTGGACATGGGTGTGCCTTTGATGGAAGAAATGTCAAGAATTAGAAACACTGAAAAACCTTTGTTATCATTGAATATTGCCTACTTTGCCAACAGGGATGAACAAACATATCATGCTCTTCGTATATAAGTTTCCGAAAGGGTTTCTTACTAGGTTGAAACTATCCCCCT
Organism: Portulaca oleracea; assembly: GCA_029582165.1. Classification (NCBI taxonomy): domain Eukaryota; kingdom Viridiplantae; phylum Streptophyta; class Magnoliopsida; order Caryophyllales; family Portulacaceae; genus Portulaca; species Portulaca oleracea. Next base: position 26,631,638 of record CM055890.1, read on the forward strand.
TTCAGGGAAATTGAAACAGATGACAGCAAAGAATGAGAAAGCTCCTACACAGGACGGACCACAAAATGAGAAGGCAGAAGCAGTTGATCAAATCAAGAAGAAATATGGATTTTCATCATCTAATGTAAGAACATGTTCAACTCATCACGGCTTTATTGCATAGTGATAGACATTAGTTTAATTGGTCCCTAGAAAACTACGTATCTTTGCATCGATCTTACACCTATGTGTGCCTTTGTTGAAGAACTAAATTGACAGATTTTTATTGCAAATGAGGGTTAGAGTTTTCTCAATGTTCATTATGTCTTGGAAGTTACCCGGCATCACAAATCTAGTTACCTATTATGTTCATCGTGATTTTCACATCACTGTTTCTCTATTGAGGATTGGTGGGTATAACATCTTCCTCATTCCATTACTATTACAGGAAACAAGTGTTGCCGAAATGGCTAAAACAAAGCTAGCTGCGAATGTGAAGAAGCTACAGGTACTTTGTATATATGCTTCTCCAGGAAAGTACTCATTTAGGCTGTATGTGATTGTTGGGAAATGGCTTATTTTCTTGTGTTATAAAACTTTTTTGAAAAAATAGGAGTAAAAATGAAAAAGAACGTGGAAACTTGATTGATATTGTCAATAAAATTCTCCTTCCGAAATTGAGAGGAAAATGATGACAAAATTATCCTTTAACTTTTTACGAGGGCTCTTATGGTTATAGATTATGAAGTTATCCGAGAAACTTAGAATTGGTTCAGAAATGTTTCAAATACATTCGCAAAACAATATGCAAAGCTTCCTTCCATCTAGGACGGGCTTTGAACTCAAATCCCTTCCATCTCGGATGGGGATTGAACTGAACTCAAACGATGTTGTAACAATGGTTTGGTTTTTTCGTAAAATTTGTAGGGTATCAGCTTGAAAACAACAGAGATGCAGGATAATGCTCAGTCATTCTCATCAATGGCAAAGGAAACACTACGGATTGTTGAGCAACAAAACAATGTCAATAAATCGTGATTTTGCATGTTGTGACTTCTGGAAACAACTCTCCATCTTTGTGTTATATGCCTTGCCTAATATTTTTACTGAAGCAGTGAAGCTTGTCATCACTCAATGGGAAGCTGCTTGATTGTGCAGTATTCCTCGTACATGTCCTGAAAATGCTAGTGGTTACTTGCTTATCCTGTGAACATTAGATAAATTGGAAACCTTTATGTTTAACATTAACAGTTGCATTTAGTAAACATCGGAGGACTATTTAGTTCTTGAGTTTAGTTATAATAAAACATTATGTGATAAAATTATCTAAATTTAGTAATTTGTTTACCAAATATACAGAAAATATATTAGAAAATTTTGATTATACATAACTTTTTGGGAGTTTTACCATAGTTGAATTTTTTTTAACTATGAAATATATAGTTACCCTAAAATAAGAAAATGGAAATTAGTATATATTGATTAAAGAATTTGTTACAATAAGTAATTCTATTTTTTGAGATATATATTTTTTTATAAAATTTAATATTTGAAGTCTTTTCTACTAAAATTGATTTTTTTTTCAACTATCATAGTTGAGAAGTGTAAGTACTATTAATTCTACCATAAAAAAAATTCAACATTTTAATTTATTGATAAAAGTTAGTTATTGCAACAATAAATCCTATTTAGTGAGATATAAATCTTTTTATATATGTGGTTTATTTTTGATAAATTAATGGTTATGAAATTTTCAACTACCATAGTTGAAAAATAATTTCAACTATGGTAGGATTTTCATGACGTTTTAGACCTTGTTCTTCAAAAATAATGGATTCAATTGTGGATGACGGTTGAGCTATAAACTAAGTAGTTGTTTGTATAGAATATATTATGTAGAATTACTGGTGGGCTTAGTAGATAAAGGTCTTGTTTGGCAACTAGCTGGTAGCTGTTAGCTTATAACTGTTAGCTGATAGCTGTTTGGATTAGCTGTTTGGGTTAGCTAATTGTAGAAAAAGTCTTTGGTAAAGTAGTTGTTTGTGAAAAGATAACTCAAAAAGCTTCATAAAGTAGCTTCTTGGAAACTAGTTTATTGGGTTCAAAAAGCTAAAATAAAAAGCTACTTACCAAACGCCCCAAGCAACTTTTTAACCTTAGTCAAAAAGCTAAAAATTATTCAAAAAGCTAAAAGCTATCTAAAAAGTTGGGTAGCCAAACACCCCCAAAAGTATAATGACAGAAAATGACATTATTATTATTATTATTATTATTATTATTTTAAAATAATTCATTCATATCCTAAATTGTGTGTGTGTGAGAGTAAGGGACAATAGGAGAGGGCCAACGATGAATAAGTGTGTGGCCAAACCTAGAACATTTGATTCAAGTTTAAAATTATACCTTTGTGGTTGTATACAACAACCACCTTTCAGGAAAAGCATGTTTGAACGCAGTTTTGAGAATTCAAATGTAGGCAACATTATCTTCATGAACAGAAGTTTATGAAAAGTAATGATGCATTGATTAACTCGTGAATTGATTGCTTAAAGCCTCAAACCCACCATTAGGTCATTATCATTGATTGACTATGAGTCCCCCCCCCCCCCCCCTCTTCTAGCTCCTCATGGGTTGCTGATGTGAACCTTAAAAATCCAAATTTGCTACTCAAACTCGCCTAGGAGGACCACAAATTTGATTCTAGGTATAAACAAAACTAAGATTAAATTAAACTAATAAAATGATTAAAATCACTAACATGAATAAACTAGAATATAATGGAGAAATAGAATTAAGGGAGTATAAATTGTGAGACTAAAGATTTTTTTATAATTTTCTCGTTCAATGAGTTTTACCAAATGGTTCCTCAAATTCGATTTAGTCATTTGAAATGCTAATTTATTGCACATCTAAAATTTATAAAATAAAGTTTTGATATTGTCAAAATGTTAAATACTATTTTTTTTCCTAAATGCTTTTTTTCCCTAAATGACAAAATTAAAACATTACTGTCGAAAAGGGTCATATATATTAATATTGCAATATTTTTTTTTCCTAAATGATTTTTAAGGATTACAACAATTTATTAGGCTAGGGATTATGATCCATTCCAAAGACCAAAAATCCACATTATGATTGAGATGTTAGTACTATACCAAACCCAACTCTCTAAACTGTAGTAAACGACTCCAAATAAGCTATGAAGCTACGAGTTCTGGAACTCCAAATAAACTCTTGTCAATCAATTACAATCTAAGACTCGTCAATGGAAAATCCAACTTATTGTGATTGGGTTTAGTAAAAAATTTTCATTAAAAAAATGCAGAAAATTATTTCCCCTAGAAAATAACTTTCAATAATTTTATCACCAAATAAAGAAAAACAGAAAAATTATTTTTAAAATAATAATCCCCCTCAACCAAGCATCCAATATCATTTTTATTTTCATTTCATTCATTGCCTATCATAAAAAGTGCACTTTTCGCGGTTGTTGTAAAGGTTGTCTACCTTCTTGCCCGTTAATTGGTGTTTATACACAAATTTACTTTTTCGTTCTTAAATATAATAATTAATTAGCAACTTGCTTGCTTATTTGCTTGCTTTCACACATAAATTTATTCTTTTGTCCTTGAATATAACAATTAATTTCAACTTGTCTGCTAGCTTGTGTTCACATACGAATTTATTCTTGTGTCCTTATATATAATAATTTATCAGCAGCTTGTCTTGTAGCTTATGTTCACACATGATTTTGTTCTTTTACCCTCGAGTAAAATAAGTAGCTTGCAACTTGTCTTGTAGCTTGCACTCACATGAGAATTTACTAAGTTGCACTAGAAACAATAACCAAGGAGCTTTGCATCAAATGAAAGTCAAGCTACTATACATATCAATTGAGGGCAAGTTGATATAGGTCGATTGTATATATGGTTAGGGTAAATACGAGACGGGTGTATATCGTGTTCAGATAAATTTGACATTAACTTCATGGGTAGCTTCATTTTACCAGAATTACCAGTTTTTGTCTAAATTTACCAAAATATACTGAAATTTACAAAAAATTACCAAAGTTAAAAAACAAAAAAAAAATAATTTTGATATATTAGCATAAATTTGCTAAAAGTTACCAGAATTACCAAAAATTACCAAAGTTACCAAAATTTAACTTTTACCCAACTGTTTTTTACCCATGAATTTGACACACCCTAAATGTACAAGTCGAGTGTAGTTCTGGTTTGGGTAAATACACTTGGGTGTAATTCGAGTTCAGAGAACTAGAGGGGCAAATGTTATTTGATAGGATTTCGCTTGCCGCTACTACGAGAATCGCTTTTGCTTTCTTTTCCTCTGGCTACTAAGATATTTCAGTTCGCCAAGTTGTCTCTTGCCTGCCCATGGATTCAGCAGCAGTTTGAACAGGTTAACATATTCGGGAATCTCCGGACCTAGGCTCGTTTTCAACTCCCTAAAGCATTTCGTTGATTACTCCACCATTCCTCGTCTCTAGGTGCCTAGGGATCCACCGTAAGCCTTTTCTCATTTGGATCTCGCCCTTAACTTCCATCTTAAAGTGCTGCTAAGTGTAAATGGAAGGATTCTTATATAAATATCTTTTGACACAATTATAATATTTGTACAATGAAAACGCTTATAGTGTTAACATAAAACAATGTTTAAAACATTATATATTAGTATGAAAACTAAATTATTGGATAAAATATTTGAAAAATGAATATAATACTAATACTACATATAAATTATACAACATAGTACTCTTTTTTGCAAATTTTCATATTTATTAAAATCCAAGAAAATATATAATTAAATATAATAAATGTACATATAGTACTCTTTTTTGCAAATTTTCATATTTATTAAAATCCAAGAAAATATATAATTAAATATAATAAATGAATGTACATTATTACACAAACCTACATTACAAACTGTAATTTGTAGCCGTACTTCCATTAAAAAAACATCCAATATACAATTTGACTGAAATAAGAAATATTGTGCACCTAAAATCGCAACAACTTGGGGTAGTAAAGATTACTCCATAATCGAGTTCCGTAATCTTCTACTATTTCCCTCCTTAAATGAGTGTTAATTTGACTAAATTTTAATCGCTCCAAATTACAATGAGTTACAATATGAAATTACCTTCGTTAGAAATATATTTTACTAAGAATTATGATGATCTTAATTATATATTGTAGCTCATTATAATTTGTGAAGTAATTAATAGTCAAAACATAATCAAATTAATACTTATTTAAGGATGGATGGAGTAGTCAATTTCCCTCTTCTAGAAATCTTTATACAATTACAAAATTACCACACTACACTAATCAAAAAATCAAAAAATGACTAAAGGAGTCTCATATTTTGGTGTAATAATTTTAAGGGCCCTATATTATCAAAAATAATTGTGGGGTGACATTATTTTTGATGTAAATATTTAGGGGACTTTCCGGCCAATTTCCGGCCTAAAATGGCACGAAATAGTGAATGTTTAGACGTGTTTATCATGTTAAGAAACTTGCTTGTATATATTAGAGTTAACTATAGACTTCAATTTAAAATACGCCTAAACATAAAACCCACCGCTCTGCGTCATTTTTGGTCGAAAATTGGCCGAAATGTTCCTCCTAAATATTTGGATCAAAAATAATATCACCTCACAATTATTTGTCATAGACCTTTAAAATTATTATATTAAAATTTGAGACCCCTTTAATCGTTTTTATAAAAAGAATAAAGTCGAATTTCAGCGATCTTCATCTCCTCCTCACTCCCACCCTCACCCCCCACGACGGGCAAATCTGAGTACCTCCACAATCACACCCGTGAAAGTTGATTTGTTTAAACTTCTGCACTCCATTCTTTCTCTCTCCTCTCTCATCATCTTCTGTTTAATCTTACCTGACTAACCTCCAAATTTTTCACTCTTCAAGTGTTTCAGATTCTACTCCTTTTCAGATTCAGGTACCTCTCTTGTTCTACTGTGTTTTTTTTTTCACTCTCGTTATGGAAGTAATTTCATTTCTCATTCATTGACGATATTATTAAATAATGCAATGCTTATTTGTTTATTAGTACTACTTAATTAGATTTGGTGATGAATATTGATCCCAGAATGTTTTTCCCTTTAAATATTCTGGATCCATTCAAAGGACATTTTAGTTTTTCGCGTTTGGGTGGAGGAATTGTGGAAACATTGCTTTTTTGCTTACCTGCAGTAGTTCAGGCGTGGATTTGGTTCATGCACTTTTAGTTTTCCTCATGACGGGATTTAGATATGATCATTATATATGTGTTTAATAATTTTTGTTGTAGTTGCATGATTTGGAGGTTTGTTAAATACTTAAGCAGATGCTTCAAGTTTGAATTGGTCATACTAGAACCATGATTTTTTTTGGTTTTTCTTTTGGCGGGATATTGCCCTTCACACCATATGTCACTGAATTCTTAAAATTGTTTGGCAGACATTAATGGTGTTACACGATTGGGAGATGCTCATTACCTGCTTTTGTTAGAATGAGGAGTTGTTTGCTTGTTTTGTAGTACTGGATGATTTTGGTATTTGTTGAGGAGCTGTTTGTACTATGCGTATGGCGTCTTCTTTGATTATGTTCTAACTGCTAACCAATAATTGTAATTGTTTTTTAAAAACAGGGTTTTGGGGAGCTTTTTATGTGAATTTTGAAGTGAGTGTTTATCCTTGATAATCCCAGAAAAGGGTTTGCTTCCTCTTTTCTCGTGACATGTGATCTGCAAGTCTTTGATGCATTGAGATTGATCGTCTGTTGCTTTAAGTGACTGAAGGATGAAGGGGGGTTTTTGGGGGCTGAATGTCACAAAAATCTCTTTCATCCTCATCACTCTAGTGTGCGCAACTTTTCTCATGTTGGGATGGGATAAAGCTCCGCTTCTTGTTTCTTTATTCCCTCAAAATCAACTACAGAAAGTATCTGCAGGTTTGTTCCCTTGTGTCTTCCTCTTGTTTCTTTGCAAGTTTTGTTATTGTATTACTTAATGCCGAGTGTTCTCTAGTTTGTGAATGATGATATGATGAGGATCAAGCAGCTATACTGATACCATTTTCTAGATTATGCTAGATATGAAGAATGAACAGGATTAAAGTGAGGATTCTTTTGGGTCAAAACCATCACTAAATATTTTAGATATCTCATCATTCTCTCATGTGAAAATGTAGTGGCTTTGAGATTCCAAGAAAAGGAGATACTATTGGCTTATTGCTAGCGGTACCTCATCCTATTGTAGATGCATCAAAACTTGTTTTTAATCTAGGATGAATGAATACCTCCTAAGTTTTATCAACAGTGATATTATATGGACGCATAACAACCTCAGTATACCTTGATGTGCTTTGCTGTGCATTTTACATTAACATTCCAAAACAATAAATGGTTGGGTATACAGATTGTTTGACCAGTTATAAAATTGTTTGATAATATCTAATTCTAGAAAAGGGATTGCCCATATTTCTAGATCTGCCACCCCCCCACAAAAAAAAAAAAAAAAAACAGAAAATAGAACGCGATGAAGAAAAAGAAATGCATGCTTTGTTACTCCTCTGCTACCTCTTATCCCCTTGTTGATGTTGAATTTGTGTGCTGGAGCTGAATTTCAGAGAGTTGCCTAGGTTACTAATGTTGCTCAAGTTTTGCAATGAATGGCTGATTGGTGAAGAATTATTCAAACTGCTTGAGTTCAGCATTGACAGTCTGATCTTTGTTACAAAAGGTTCCTGTTGCTGTAAAATAGACTGTAGTGTAATTGGGATGGGGTCTGGATTTTTTTTTCTTTTTTTGTTTTGGTTTTTGTGACAAATCCCTCAATGCCAAACTGTAGCTCACTCTTTCCATTGTTAAACACATTAGAAAATGTGTCTCTGTTAGGTTGTAGCCTTATTGGTGGTAGGATTTTAGTTCTGACTGTGTTAGTGTTCACCAACTAAATTTTTTCGATAAAGAGAAATTTGAAACAGAAACATATTGGGCAAAAACATTTAACTGCTTCCTGCAACCTTTTCTAACAGTGCATTGTTCCTTTCTTGTTGCTTAGATAATTTCATCGGTTCTCCTGTGAAAAGCATTACTTCAGAGCCAGAGAGTCCCGGAGGCAATAGTTTGTCTGCTTCTGCAAGGAATGAGACTTATGATAAGGTCAACGGGAAGATGTCTGATTCAGCAACCCAAAGTGGCTCAGCCAACAGATCTAATGAAAGAAGTAACAAAGGTAAATTGTCTAGTGGGCAGAAAAGAACATCTCTGAGAAATACCCATTACACTTAGCTTTTTGTTGCCCAGAAAAATTAGTCTTTTGGAGCAAAAATGAAGTTGGATCTGGTTGTTGGCAAATTGACATTGTCCACCATCAGTTGACAAAATTAAGTAAATTGTCTGCTGTATTTTCTTTTTCCCCTTGATGGCATTTTCCAAATAGACAATATCCAACGCTTCGAGCCCTCTGCGAGTTGCAGCCAGAATTTGATATAGCATTTGATTTTTGATTAGTTGAGTCTTCCTATTTGCATGTCTTGTATTTCTCTATTTTTGGAAAAGTGCTCAATTATCATAATTTATTAGGGTATTTCCTTACGAAATAAATCCAGTTCAAAAAACAAATCCATATGCAGTCATTGTATCATTAGTCCCCTACTTTTCACTTTGTGAAGACAATTTTGATGTCACTTACCTTTTAATTAATTGTTCTTCCTGTTTGTTTGTAACTTAGTTGATATACATTGTACATTACCTTGTGTCCGGGTCTTTATGTTTATCTGTTCCAGCATTCTGTTCTGCTGATTTCCCCAACTAATGCCTTGTGTTTTATTTTAAATTTTTTTAAATTTTTCTAATTCACATCACAGCCTGCAATTATGCCAAAGGGGAATGGGTGGCAGATGATCGTAGGCCTTTCTATTCAGGGGCTCGTTGCAGACTTTGGTTGTCAGAGATGTGGGCATGCAGAGCAACAGACCGTATTAATTTTTCGTATGAGAAGTTCCGCTGGCAACCAAAAGACTGTGAGGTGGAGGAATTTAGTGGATCTAAGTTTTTGAGAAGGTACTAATTCTATTGCCAGACTTTGGTAGTTTTTTAATCTGTACTACTACCTCCTTCCCAATAGTTATGATCATTGCCTTGTTTGCCATCCTTGTTTTTGTAAACCACAAGTTACAATTCAATGGTATACAAGAGATGATAAAGTGTGAATCTTTATAAAAGCTATCATCTTGTAATACTAATTTGAGAAGTTTATCTAATGGAGAAAAGAGTAAAAGACTTGTACTCTGAACTCAAGCTCATTGATGAATCTGCTTTAGAGGGAGATGGGGTTGGCAAGATAAGTTTATTGATAAGCTTTCCTATTTGTTGTATCTGGTGGGCAGGTTGCTATCGACATCGGCCTGCAATCTAATATGGCATTTGTATCTATTACTATTCTTTCACTATAACAGATTTGTGGTTACTTACTGGGTTGACAATTTGATAATCTTGAGCCGTTACCCTCCAATTTCAGCTCACAAATCCTTATTCCTTTTTCATTCCTCCTCTCTTAAAACATATGGATACCTCTGCTCAAACTCGTTTGCTGATTCCCATGTAGCTTCTCGTTCAAAGAACCATTTTCCCATAATTATGCATTGGAATTTGGCGGTTTCCTAATGTTTGAGAAATGTTTTGTTCAGTATGGTCTGAGTTTTAGATTTCTTTTCCATGCATCAAGCTGAATATCATGCTCTGCATGGCTGCAGTTGCCGGGACATGGAAAACAAAATTAATAATCATGAATCCTAAAACCCTTGTGCATGGAACTTGTATGCGTTCTGTTACCACCATTTCTATGAAATTAAAACGACCCAAAGTAATGAGGACTTGGCACTTAGCTTTTGGATTTGGATATTTCTTGCTGAGTGCCTGTACTGTTACAGTTTCGGCCATACGTAGTTCTCTATATTATAGGTCCGATGTCATTCAGATATGTGCTTCATACAAGCCTGTGCTTGGCTGGTATGATAAATTGATGGGCTTGGCTGGTATGGACAATATCAGGAGTTATTTAGGAGGAGGAATAGAAGTCAATGTTATTACCATTATATTATGGATAACCACATGGACCAATCCTAAGGCTTACGCGTGTATATATTGTCACCACTTAAATCTTTCCACGGTTTACCCAATGTTAGGTAGAAGACATCAACAACTGCTTGACTTGTACTGGGAATAAAATTGCTCAATACATGCTCACGAATTTTATAATCACTATAAAATTGAGAGCACCCACGTACTTGAATGCATTAGCTAAATGCACATGAGCTACTTCCCACAAGTTTCAATTACTTCCGCTGTAGTTGAATTTGATGTCATTCTGATCAAAAGTGATGTCACAAGATTGCATTTGCGTAAATATTATGAATATATCTAATGATATGCTGAACTTGATTTGATCTGCTCTCCAGAATGCGGAACAAAACCTTGGCTTTTATTGGGGATTCCCTTGGCCGACAGCAGTTCCAATCAATGTTGTGCATGATATCAGGTGGTAAAGAGAAGTCTAATGCCATTGATGTTGGGTGGGAGTATGGTCTTGTCAAAACCCATGGAGCTATACGTCCTGATGGATGGGCATACCGTTTCCCTCGTACAAACACAACTGTTCTGTTTTATTGGTCAGCTTGCCTTTGTGACCTGCAGAAGCTCAATGAATCTGACCCCAAATCTGAGATTGCAATGCACCTTGATCGGCCTCCATCTTTCCTTAGCCGCTATCTTGATAGATTTCATGCTGTAGTTCTTAACACCGGGCATCACTGGAACAGAGGCAAGCTTGAAGCAAATCACTGGGTCATCCACATAGGTGGAGTGCCTAACCCGAACAAGAACCTTGTGGAAGCGAGGAATTTCACGATCCATAGTATAGTCAAATGGATGGATTCACAACTCCCAAGTCATCCTAACCTGAGGGCATTTTACCGATCCATCTCACCCAGACATTTCTTCAATGGAGATTGGAATACTGGTGGGACTTGTAATAATACTGTACCATTATCAAGAGGTAAAGAGGTTACGCAAGAGGAGAGTAGTGATGCAATGGCTGCTATGGCTTTGAAAGGAACGAACGTGACTTTCTTGGACATTACAGCTCTTTCTGAGCTTAGAGATGAGGCTCACATATCCAAGTACACTATAAGACCAAGCCCTGGAATGGAAGATTGCTTGCATTGGTGTTTGCCCGGGATTCCTGACACTTGGAATGAAATCCTGTTTTCACGATTGTTTCCATTTAGAAGAAAAAATTCAACTGGTGCAAGTCTTGGGTAATACAATGTTTTGCTTCGCGGCTCAGTTCCCTGTAAGATGCAGAGATTCGGGATTTTGCCCTTTCTAGGTTTCAAGTATGTGCAGGTAAAACAGTGCCTCCAGCTTAACTGAGTCACATTGGGCAACACCGGTTACACCTGCCTGGGTCATTGAAAGTGCAGTTTAATATTCTGCGTGAAAATATGACAGGCTCAGAATGGGGTGTTCGTGAAGAACACACAGTATTAGAATCTGGTTGGTTTAGTGCTTGATTCCTGGTTGGTTTACGAGATTCATGCATTCTCTCTCTAAATGCATCTTTTGTGGCAATTTTGTGTATTGGCACTTCCATTGGAGGAATACATAGCGTATACTCAAGTTTACGGCTCTCTCCTTGACGCAAATACAGAGAAATTGCTTACACGTTGTCATCTTATTGGATTTTGCTATTAGCCATGAATATATGCAGCATTGTAATTGAGATATACACTGCAAGCGAAGCTATCACTTGGGTTTATAAGTTTCAATTAGTGAGGTGTTTGATATTAACCATGAATATATTGGATTAGCATATGGTTTGGACTTCTATCTGGAGATATTTATAACCAATTCTTAGTTACCTTAGTCATCTTGTTATTGTTCTAATCATAGAGGTTCTTATAATGACAATCTACATGGCACTAGTGCAATCCAACTGGTACCATATAGATTGTCATTAGAGGAACCTCCATTTTTTTTCCCCTTTTATGGCAATAGCAAACTCCTAGGGGAACAAGAAATTTAGACGTAGGTATCCTTTCTCCCATAAATTCAAATTTGTAGAGAGACTAATTTCCATAGGCTTAAAAAGGTATTTTGAAAGAAGTCAAAGAACTACCTTTTCTTCTTACCTCATTGTAGGTAGGTTGCAGTTAACTTTTAATTTGACAAATTGAGGTCATTTTGAATAGGATTTTTGGACACTAATATACTGAATTATTGGGGTATTGGCCAATAATACACCGAACTTTGACCTTGGACAATAATGCACTGAACTTTGGGGGGGGGGTGTTGGACATTATTGCACTCGGAACGATTTCGGCGGTGGTTGACTCAGTGGAGATCCTACGTGGCAGGCGGAGGTGCTGAGTTGGCAAAAAAAAAAATTAATTTATGTAAGAAAAGGTATTATTTATTTATTTTTAATTCCTTTCAAAGTTAACTATAGTTTGCTGCCGTAACCTAACGATGAGATTACATCCAAGAAATAAAAAGGGTAAAGTTGTACTGAACCTTTTGTCCTTTTACTGTTCCTATCTTCAAGTTCTTCTTTCTTTTCCATCAACAGGTGAGGCCTGAGAAGAGAGTCATGGCCACCCACCCAGAAAATCCACCCAAGAAACATATGAATTGTTAACAAAAAAAACCCTTGTTTCACTGTCAATCTTCCGAATTTTATTTCTTCTTCAATGACCCAACAATCGATGACGAGTAGAGGAGACGAATCCGTCATGAGTGTGTTGAGTCGCTGAAGAAAAGAACGGAATTTAGGTTCTCAAGTGCAAGGGAAGCATTTTTGAAATGTGAGCATGCTTTACCTATTGCATGCCGACTTTGTCGAAACCTCCAGATGTGGGGAGGTGGTTTTATTTCAATTGGAATTTGGTTATTCACCATGTACGAGGATCCCCGCTAAGCATCCATGGCTGAATGGTTAAAGCGCCCAACTCATAATTGGCGAATTCGTAGGTTCAATTCCTACTGGATGCACGTCCCATGTGGAAGGTAAGTTGGGCTTCCTGTTCAAGATTTGGTGTTGTTTTAACTCTATTATTAAAGATTTGTGGTTTCATACGAAAATTAGGGTTTCTAATGATTCAATTATCTTAATTTCTTAGTAATTTTACGGATATGATTTTCCCCCCAAATGTTTTGGGTTTTCCTTTTTCACGATCTGGGGTTGTTTTGGAGAGGTGGATAATTTTTTCATTTTTTTTGGATTCTTGTGGCTAATTTGTCATTCTTGTGGCCAAGTTGTCATTCTTGTAGGTAAATTTTTGCATAACCTTTAATTTAATCGAAGGTGGGTAAATTTTTGCAGAACCTTTAATTTGTCATTCATGTGGCTAATTGTGTTTCATTTGTAAATTTATTGAAGGTGGGTCAAGAGTGTAGATTTTTTGTGTGGGAAGATGAATTGAACTTACATGCAGTGCAAGCAAACAAGCAAGGAGAAGACATAATTGAGGAGTTAAATGCAGAAGTGAACTGATTGAAGGAAGCAATCAAGTTCATGGCATTGAATGAATGTAGCAGCCAATCCTTTGATGGTGAATGTTTGTCAAGTGAGATAAGAAAGTTGAAAGAGGAGAACACAAACCTCAGAAACATAGTTTCCAAAGAAAAGCTAAAAAGAATTATGGCTGAGGATGAAGTGAGAGCACCGAAGGAGATGCAATTGAAGGGAAGTGTGTTTGATGGAGTTGGTAGAGTTTGTATTGTATTGGTTTTATGTGTGGTTGTGTTTGTAATGGGTATAATGATGTAATAGGCGGAAGTTAGATGGGATATAGTGGGTAAGAGAAGTAGGTATGATGTAGTTAGGTTGTAGTAACAATGTAATTGAATATCTAAGATGCAATGAATGTTGGTGGTCATTTTAGTTTGTTCCCAAAACACTCTGATATCTAGTGACAATTAGTATTTTCTTACAAAATGTGGACTTGTGAGCATAAATTCATTCTAATTTTTTCAAAGACTCACAAATCATGATCTTAAACCATGTGGGTAGATACCATATGTGTCTCAGGAAGCACAAAAACTGACCCAAATTCCTGTAAGCATAAGCCGGAATCAAGAGTATGATTGTTGGGTTGCAAATTGCCCCTTTTTTTCGTCCCTTGAATTTCATTCAAAAATGCCAAAGTTCTCACAATTCATGGAGTAGAGGGAGAAGCATAGATTCAACTATCCAGGAACAATCAAATTTAAAGACAATCCATCTTTCACAAGACAAATGTATAGACTTTACCCAATACATAAGAGGTGGTCATTGTTTACCACACAAATACATGGTCCCAAAAAGTTGGCATATTCAAAGTATATTACAACTAGAATAATAGCAAGTGCATGTGAAGTGATGGTCCCCAAAAAAATATGACAGCGAGTGCATGTAAAGTGATAGTCCCCAAAAAAGGTAATGTCTTCTTGTCTAGATATTAGAACGATTGGATCTAATCAAGTGATGAAGGTGCTTGAGAGCAATTGCCAATGGAGACTTGGCTTGATATTGGATCTGTTGGATGCCCTTCAGCTTCATGTAAACACAAGAATATCATCAGTTCGATTGGGATTTTTTTTTTAGGGGGGGGGGGATTTTTTCCCTGCCCTGGTGGATCTTGTCCCTGCTCCTTTCAAAAAGAAACAAAGAAAAAAAGAAAGGTTTTTAGGTTGTTGTCACAACTTATAAACATGTGATCGATTGTGGATATTCTCTTAAAAAAAGAAATGTGCAACTAAACATCAAAATAAAAACTAGTTATTAATTGAATTTAAATTAAAGGAATGATCTCATCATGTTAGATGTTGGGTGCACCTATGCTATGACTTCTCTTCAGGAGTGTTATGTGAAGAATCACCACTCCATCTTTTTAAGACTCATGCATTCCTTGTCTGATATCATCAAAGTCCTTAGAAGCTTGTTAAACATCTTATCATGTCATTGACAATTCATTAAACATGGTAACTTTAAGATAGACAAGTCATATGAAGTCAATGTCCTTTTTAACAAGTCAAATACCATAGAAAAATCAAACAATTGATCAAAGAATGTGCCCCATAAAACTTTTCTAGTGCGTTCATTAAGCACAAAAGATTTGCGTTCGAATAATGATCATGACCTAAGGACTCTTTTTTTTTTTTTTTTTTTATCAAGCATGTGTAATATCAACATATTCTGCATCCATAAAGATATCATATGAATACATAGATTCCAAACAAAATTCAGGGAAAATGACTTATGAGGAACAAGTAGACATAACATAAGATAAAGCAATGAAATTTAGAGGCAAATTTTCATCACCTTTAATGTTAAAATCCTCATGCATAGTCTCATCAAAATTCTTATAAGATGTTTCAACAAGATATGTTTCTAAACTCAAGCATGCATTTTCGTAAGATTTTGCATCAAATTCATAACATGCATTATCAATCAAGCTAGAAGAATTCTCAATTAGATTGTTCCCTTCATTTCTACTAGGGGTGAGCGAAAATTCCGGGAATTCCATCTCACTCCCGATCAAGTCCTGGTTAGGAAGTCCTATTCCCGGTGTGACTGGGACCGAGAGAGAGAATAAAAATGAGGCCCCGGTCAACATTGAGACTGCGAGTGGGACTTAACCTCATTTCACGCTTCTGATCCCGATTCCAGGAGAGAAAATTGTCACTACCAAGTAATAGGTTACACCTTAAAGCCTAATTAGCCCACTAACTCAGCAGCCCAAGCCTATAATTATTTAAAAATATTCTTGGATTGAATTTATTCACTTATTATCTCATAACCATAACTTCTATCCTCAGTTTCCTACAAGTTGCAGCTCTCGGTATCTAACTCTAGTTGTTCTTTCACTCTCTCTACCCCATAAATTACATTGTGTAGTTTAATTTGGGAGTTACCATTTTTGAAATTTGAAAAATTTGATTAATTATGATGGTTGCCTCTCTTAATAAGTTTCTTATTTAAAATATGATTATTAATATTTGTAAATTGTGAAGTGATTTTTATGAGAATAATTATATACTTTATATCATTTAAAGAAGCCCGATTCTGGGTACTAGCATGAAATGCCGGTACTAAATGATAAGAGTAATATGAGAGATTACATTCTAGAGGAAATTAAATTGTAAAACACATCAAGTATGTAAAGATAAATAGACATGTCCATAATGATCAAAGTTTACAAGCACATAAAAATATGGAAATAGAGTTTTCGAGTATTTTACTAACCAAAGAAATTTGTGAGTTTTAAATTGAGCAAAAATTTTCTAAAAATCTCTATAGATGACACCACCCATGGAGCAACAAAACCAAGGAAAATCCAGCTCAACGCCCATCAAATTAGGGAAAGGAGAAGGGAAATTATTAATAGGGCTTGTAGAGTTATAAATGGTACTTTAGGAGCTACTATTTAAATAAAACAAAAATTAACCACTCATCCTCACCACCAACCACAAGAATACAACCCACAATTTTAATTTTGTATGAGAATATAACTTGTAAGAAGGATCACCATTGCTCTACACTTAGCCCCCTACTTACATCCACTAAATTCTCACTATATTTTGCTTACTCATACACTCAAAATTCACTCAAATCTTCCTCTTTCTCTCTCCAATGGCTGAACACCCCCCTCACCATTAATATATTAAACTTCATTCACTCTAAATTAGTCCAAAACATATCTATCCCAACATTTCGCTCAAACACCAAAAAGAACCCCGTCAAAATAGAAGAAAGGAGTTAAAAATGAGGTTTTTGTTCTCAAGCATCCAATAAATATCTTCCATCTACTCAAGTTACTCACAAAGGTATTCTTTTTAATCAAAAGTTTCATCTTTCATGTTAGTTTTAGTAAACAAGAACAAGAGTTATTTTAGAAAACTGAAAAATGGCTAAAAATAACAAAAAATGACACCCTTTTTCCCTTAAATTCGAATTCTACCTCTTCACTCTTATTTTAAGTGTTAAAATGGAGTTAAAAATGTAAGAAAAATATCCCTTAGAGACCCCATGTCAATCGGCCACCATATAGATTCAAGAAGAAAATTTTCTTGCTTAAAACAACCGTTTTCAGGTTTTTCGTACCTTGATTATCCCTAAGATAAAAATCATATTTTGGAAATTTTTTCAACATGAAAGTTGTAGGCTTAGCTATCTGGAAGACCATTGAAAAATTAGTTTTATCAAAAAACCTATAGGTTGTGAAATATATATCAAAAATCAGCCCTCTCCAGGTTGATACTTTTTTCTGACATAGGTTTGATTTTTGTGAATTATGTAAAAATTGATGGCTGATAAACATAATCTAAAAATATGTGATTAAACTAGACCCATAAATGAAACTTCGTGAACTCGAACACTCAAAAAGCTTTTGGATAGAGGGAGAAAGAAAATAAACGAAAAGGGGTAAAAAAAACTATTTTTTTGGCACAAATACGAGTTTTTGCACAAATATGAACATTGGAAGCTATGGCTGAGTTTTTGATATTTCTACTATAAAACCATTATTAAAAGAAGTATAAGATTGTTAAGTAATTTATTTGGTTGAAAAATAGCTTTGGTGGAAATTAAAAGCAAGTCATCTTTTTATACCTTTTGTAAAACCAAGGCAAAAACAAGGTTGGCTTTCTTAAAAAGAAAACTTTACAGCAACCCTAGCAAGTTAACAATCACCCAAAATAAGACTTAGAAAAGATCCTTGTATATGGAAGCATGGTTCTAACTATAGTTAAACCTTATAATTTTTCAGGACAACGAAAACCTCAAAAAAATCAAAGTATGGAGATCTAGATTTTCAACCCCAAATAGATGTGTGTTAAGTGCCTAAGAGAGGGCCATAAGGGCTGAAAATCATTATATTTATATAAGGTTTTATTTGGTTGATTGCTTGCACTTGATGAGATTATTGTTTTATGTGTTCATGATATATCAATGCCATCAACTACTATATCTTTAATCTTTTGATTTTGTTCATAAGGGCTATTTTTTTCATACCCAACTACTACATCTTTAATCTTTTGATTTTATTCTATCAATGCCATCAACTACTATATCTCAAAACATCAACTGTTTGGGAGTAAACAGTGAAAAGCCTTTTCTATTTTGTTCATGCTCAACTACATCTTTCATCTTCTGATTTTGTTCCATCAATGCCATCAACTACTATATAAATGCTTGCATAATCCAAGGAAAAACAATAGGAAGAAACAAACAAATATCTCAACAACATTTCATTTCAAACCAAATTAAAGGCTTCACTACAACTACATAAATGCTAAGAGATCATGGAACTACAACCCCAAAATAAACTATAACCATCCCACTGTTAGTCAATGATCTAAACCTATCCAACATACCATGAAATAAGAACCCAAAATAAACCATACCAATCCCACTCCCAATTTCTTTGAATGTCGTAGTTCTTCAATTTCTCTTTTAAAGGCATTCTTCTTCACCTACTGTTTTTCAATTACATGTTTTAGCTTTCCATTGTCTTCCATTAGTGACTTTAGCTTAGTTAACACACATACCATTCCTTTAACAGTGCCCACTAGCTATTCCATTCTTTGTTCCACCCTTTGCTCTTGCTCTGCCCTTTGTCCCACCCTTTGTGCCATGTATGCTTGCACATCTTCTTCCCAAATGAAAACTTTTTGAACATCTTCCCAAGCAGAGAAATTTTTAGATCTATGGAAGTCTGCAGAGGAGAACAATCACGAGCAGAAGGGAAGAAATTGTTTTGAAGAGGGGGGGGGGGGGGGAGGGAGTAACTGACTAGTTATAAATGAGAGGATCAAATTAGGTGAAATAACCTTTTTGTCACTTAAATTTAAAAAATTACTTGACTTTTGTAAATGCGAAAAATATAAAACAGAATGACCTGATATGCTTTTAATTAAAAAAGCACGTGCTTCGATGGCTACGTCAACTTTCAGGTGCCATAAATTAAGTTGGGAATGCTATGAGAAAATAGTGAACAATTATAGACTGTTAGTGACCGAAAAGTCACTTTGAATTATTTCTAATCACAAATCCATCAGCATGGATTATTTGCAGTCAAAAACCCTTTCACAAATCGGTTAAAAGTAAATTTGAGAGCCTGATGCCAAAGCAAAGTGTTGTAGTGTACTAGACTACTAGTACTTAGACGAGACAATTGTTTTTTTAGGCCGTTCCCTGTGAATTTTCATTTTAGCGCCATTCCATTCCATTACATTGCGCCGTTGCCTGGGTGGAAACCGTTAATTTTGGCGCCATTCCTCTCAACAGTAAGGAGCGCCACAACGTAACTGACGAGACGAGTCTCTGATTCGATACATCAACCTGGAAACCCCATCTAAGTTTTCGGAGAGTCTACCCAAAATTCGGTTTCGAACCACTGAAAACCCGAGAATTTCGGACAGCAGAAGCAAAGCTGGATCGATGAAAATGCTCATCTTGTCATTCTCCGTCCCAAGAATGCAGGGAAGTTTGGCTGCGGCCTGGTGGGTCAACATTCATCCGGGTCTCCCCAAATTCCCTCTCATTCATCTCAATTCCCCCCCCCCCCAATCCATCCATCCATTCTCTCTCTTCTCCTTCTCTTTCAAACCCTAGAAAATTTTCCGATGGGGTCGTCCGTGGAAGATTTCATGAGCGCGGTGGAGGAAGGTCTCAAGTTATCGAAGCGTATATACTACGGCAAAGATAGGGTGGTTGCTCCGCCCTCTTCGCCGCCGTCCATGTCCAGGTCGCCGAGATATTACCTTCCCACGGCGCCCATGGTGTATGCGGTCATTTACGATCCTGGGATTGTTGATAATCCCGATATTCCGAGCTACCAGCCGTATGTGTATGGGAAATTGGACCCTCCTGCGTTGATTCCTCTTCAAATGATGGGGATTGCGATGCGGGTTGATTGCTATCTGGATAATGTCTTTGTTGAGGTTTCTGGACGTTGGCGTGTTCATTGTGTAAAGGGTAGTAGAGCCTGTGATTGCATCATTGCTGTTCCTATGGGCGATCAGGTGATCATCCCCCTCTATCTATCTTTCTACCATTTTGATGCTTCAATGGGTTTTGTTTTTACATGTATCTGTTGAGATATTTCGTATGTTGTCTAGTTTTTAGGAAGCCATTAGGAATGTAACGAAAGAAATTGGCATGTTGGAAAAATGTAAAAGCACTAACAGAACACATGCTCATCCCCACATTGAGCAGCAACTAGAACATGATGCTTTTGGATGAAACCAAATGGAATATCAGTTGTCGAAGATTTCGCCCTTTAAATTTAACAGTTCTAGCAATTTGTACGAGACCCTTTTGAACTGCCAGAATTTGTAATTAATTGCTGATTTATTGTCGTAGGTAAATATAAATTTCTTATAGAAGGTGGGTCTGAATATCTGTCTGCCGCAACCCATGCTGGGACCCAGTTTTATCTATGGTTTACTTGAAGAAGGATTGTTGTTGTAAAATGTTTTGATCCAGCTAGCAACAAAATTATTCTTAAGATAGTATAGCTTTCCGAATCCATACCCCGCCTCAGCAGGATTTTGGAGTATTGGTTTTGGTATAGTATAGCTTTCTGGAATCCTGATCCTAGTCTTACCTGGAGGAGCTTTGGATTTTGGTGTGGTTGATTTGTTGTGGCCCATTTATCTCCGTGATGCTTTCCTGAAAACTCACTCGGAAAGCTCCGTACTTTGGGTGTGTGGTCTGATTCTAGGCCATCTATACTTGAGGTGCTTGAATTCCTTCAAAGATCCCCATTACACTGTGGAAGCTTTGATTATTTTTCAGTAAGAAGCTTTTTTCATCATCATAGTCTCCAGTCTAGCATTATTACTGTAGGCACTCAGGCTGTCAAGTTGTCCGGTTTCAGATAGTTGCATAATGGAACTGGCAATGTATGGTGGCCAATGAGTAGTTAGTTTTGCCTGGTGGTTACTCCTGTCTAGTGATATGGCTCATTTGCAACTTGCATTATCTTGGATGAAGTATTCAGGTCTGCTAGTCTTGTTGTCAAGACATTTCACATCATTGCAGTACCACAAGACCAGAAAAAAGTAACCTGTTATAGGCGATGAATTTTAGGATTGCCCCAGATTCATGGATTGTCTATTAGGAAATTGTCTTTTCAAACACTTTATGTTAATTGGGAGCTTCTCTCGGGATGATGAAAACCTGATTGAAATTACTATTTATTGCCTGTGTAAGATTCATCTGGTACTGTCTGGAGCAAACTTTATGTGAATTTCACTTTTCTGTTACTCTTCTTCCCAGCCAATCAATGCCTATAAATTTCTGACGCTGGTTTTTGACAATTCTTGATGTGGAATACTAGTAGCCTGTCTTGAGGATTGACATAGTTGCTGTGGCACTATAAATACAATTTTCTTTGCTACAACCATTTTAAAATCATAACTTTTAGTATTGGACATGATCTGTAATCGTCCTTAGAGATTCAGAGTTGTACATAGTTGGAATATGGGCTAAGCATGCTTTGTCAGAGGGTGTTTGATACTCATCACGGATTAGTTCTGCCAACTTGGGGATTTTGAAGTAGAAAATTGTGATATGGGCTCTTCAATAGGCCTATTTTTTGTGCATAGATAGTGTACATTATTGTTTTTCATGCTGAAGTATGCCCTTTTGAGCCTAGCAATTTGTGACTAGGTACTAACCTGTATTGGTTTGTTTTCTTTGTCACCTATATTTCCTTTGAATCCCTAAGTTGCTCCGTCACCTGTCCCACATGAAAAAGCTCAATGTCTTTAGTGTAATTGTATAATTGATTTTACGTATTATTTCTTCTATTCTTCCTTGTCGCCATCTGATTTTGTCAGCCTGTACTATTTCCTATTGTGTTCTGACTGTTGGTATTCGGCTTTGTGTGTCCTTTTGTTCTCAAACAATATATTACTTGGCTAACAGGGTTCAATTCTAGGTGTTGGAGTTGATATTCCGAGAAAATCATATCATACTCAGCTAGCTGCCAAGGAAGATAAATGGGGATACGAAAAGGGCTCAGGGGTTGGCAATGGAGTATTTTTGAAGTCTGATGTATTTACGTTGACAATTCCACAGGTGAGCAGTTAATTAAGTGAACTTTCTTTAATATACTTATCATAAATTGAGTGAACTTTCTTTAGAACAGGTGTCTTTTCTTTAGAATCATGAGACCTTAAGCACTCTTTCTTTGTTAGGTTGATGGGGGAACCAATCTTTCTATCAGATTAAGTTGGTCACAAAAGTTGTTGTATCATGATAGGGAGTTTTCTCTCAGCGTACCATTCTCTTTCCCAGAGTATGTTGCTCCTGCAAACAAAAAGATACCCAAAAAGGAGAAAATAGAGTTGATTGTCCATCCAGGTGATGGAAATGAAGTCATGTGTAAAACTGTCAGTCACCCTCTTAAGGTAATATTCTCTCATCTGACATAGGTGTTAAAAACAGTAAAACAGAGGGTTTTTGGCACCCAATAATCTATGCTTTTGGCATTTTGGTTGAAAACAATCTAGACTGACCTTTTGACCTCTAACACTATGTGTTCGTAATTTATTTTCTGTACCTAAACCTAAGGCACTGTCTACCACTAGAAAGGTGACATGGCACTGGCAAGCCACCTTTCTGTTCACATAAAATGTCGCCATGTAATTAGAAATAAATTAATTTCAAATAAAAGAAACATGCCGCTGCTACCATGTCACCTTTCGGGTGACAAAAAGTGGTGTAGGTTTAGTTATAGAAAATATGTAATGAGTACAGAATGTTGGAGGTGAAAATATCCGTTTGGATTATTTTCAATCAAGACCCCAAAAGTAGAGATTATTGGCCGCCTAAACCCTAAAATATATGGGGTGTATTTCCTAAGTTTAATTTCCAGGAACAACAAGGGGAAGGGGAAAAGCTGTCATTCCTCTACGAAGTAGATGTTTTTACATGGTCAACTAAAGATTTGACCTTTTCATACAGTGTAAGGATTCTACGCTATGTTTTTGTGCTCAGTATCGCACTAGTGTGGTGAAACAGCTGATGAGTTTTAGCAGGGCTTGAAAATTCTGATGCATACCGAACTGACTTCAATGACCGAAACACTTACCAGACCATGACCTATAGTAGAGTAACTCATTCAACTGGAACATGAAATTTGTGAGCATGTTACCTGTATTTTTCTGATAAACTTATTGGGTCAACAAGCCAAACTTGTGCCGTTGTGGCCTTGTTCTAAAATCACATCAAATTGAATCTGAATCTGAATCTGAATTTGAATCAAATGACTAATCTGCTGGCCTAGTATAGTAGTATGTGTGTATCATACTATCATGTTGTAGCGAAACTTAACAATGTAACACATACTGTTTTGAGACAAACCTGTGCATGCATGTGCCAGTGCTAATTTCCGTAGACTAACATTATGTTCTGTTTCTGGTTGTTTTGGGGGAAAGAAAATAGGAGGGTTGTTGATGGGGTGGAAATGCCTATTCAGCAGTTAAAGTATAAGGGGCTCATGACCTTATTCTTTTGGAATGAGGTTATTTTTTTGTTCTTTTTTCCCCTCCCTTTTTTGACCTTGATTTTGTACTCGCATTGGGTTATAGTTAGCTCTTGTAGGATGTTTATTCAGCATCCTTTCTTCTATTTATATAATATTATCAGTTCTTATTAAGAAAAAGATAATGTTCTCATTTTGCTAGGTTCTTGCAAGTCATATACTTGGCAATGTAGCTGTGCAACTTCCATCAATTCATGACCATGATGAAAGAGGAATGTTTTACATACATGTACTTCCCGGAAGTGAGCAAACCAAAAAGGTATGAACTTTAGGTTCTATATTGTTCAATTGATAGAAGCCTTTATCTTTCAGGCAAGAGGAATATGATGATTCCGGTACTTTCATTTACTTGAATCGAAGATCATTCTTGTGGTAGTTTGCTGTGGAAGATATGCTTTTAGGAAGAGGGACCCATAATATATTTGTATGCTGTTAGGGAAATTAGAATCTGTAAACTCAATATAAAACAACACGATATTTTAGTTTATGGGTAAGTATTGGGCCTCATCAAACAAGAGGTTGCTAAGTTGGCAACCACTCGTGTCTTCCAAGTCCCCACCAAGGTTCAATTCTTGGTTTGGAAGCAAAACTTTTCCATGTGTGAAAATTGTGGGGTTGATTGGCCATGCTTGTTATAGGCAGTTTGGTGCTTACACCTTTCTTTCTGCCTGTAAAGCTTGCTGGTGGTTATCCTTGAGATAGAGGCTAGTGGGTGGGCTTGCTAACCATTCCTAAAAAAATAGGTAAGTATTGGGCCTTGTGGCTCCCCATTCAAATTGCGACATAGACTGAAAAATGCTCCGCTGGTGAGAGTGGGGGCATGACATGCTTATGGCTAAACCCAAAGAGTTTAATTGGAAGCTCCCAAATCTACCATTGTCAGGACTAGGAAGAAATGAGGATGCTGGGATCCTGGCTCCTGCATCTCTGATGTGGGAAAGCTGCAATACCCCATCTGCGATCAATTTACCTGGGACAGAGAATGGCACATGTAAGCGTAATATTGAAGTTTGTATGAGTCACCACACCATATAAAATGCTTATAGATAATGTGCAGCGGAGCACATCAAACTCTCATAGAATTACGTAGGCGAGTTTGTGGGCTTTGTTGTTTAATAAGTCAGAGTGTATGGTTGGTTGGATTTTTTTGTGTATCTCTATTTGTATGGTGTAACTATTGCTGATTGGCATAATTTGGTGATTTTGTCATGGTTTCATTAAATACCTCGAGTTTCTTGATCTGATGTTGTCCTTTTACCAGGTTTTTACTAGGAAAATTGTGTATGTTGTTGATATAAGTGGAAGCATGGAAGGGAAGCCAGTGGAGTATATTAAGAGTGCATTGTGTGAAGCACTCTCGGAGCTTAATCCAGAAGATTCATTTAACATAATTGCTTTCAATGAGAAGACCTTTCTTTTCTCATCGTCCTTGAGGTTGGCTACTAAGGAGGCAATTATTGATGCCTTAGAGTGGATTGGCGTTCACTTCGTTGTGGGGGATGGTACCAACATTTCTCTTGCACTGGACCAGGTCTGTCTTCCTTTACAGTCAACTTTTTGGCAATGTTTGCCAACTGACCCAAATTCATTTTTGCTGTAGATTTGTGGTTATTTTCTCTCGCCTGCTCTCTAAATCCAAATCCAAGTCCCCTAGAGTTGCACCTAGATGTGGTTTGTTTTTTCCTTTTTGGGGGGCGGGGGCTTGCAGGACCGGACCAGGACCGGGTAGATGTAGCAGCCTTACCCCTAAGTAGCTGAGAAGTAGGTTCTTCTGGATCTGACACTAAAACTGGTTGAGTTCCAATATCTCGTGGGAAGCAATCATCAAACAAGTCAAAGGTTTTGCTTATTGTATGTCAGAATTAGTTTTTCTGAAAATAGATTTCCCTCTGTGTCAAATGAGTATGACTGCATAGTGAAACCATGTGATTTCGTGATGTGGGATATCGTCATCATGGCCGGGTACCCTTTTTATCCGCAAACATTTATGTGGCTTCCAGATATAGGAAGAGAATGGGGACTAACATCTTTTCTTTCAGGCCATGGAGATGTTACCAGATACCTGTGATTCCTTGCCTATGATTTTTCTAGTCACCGATGGAGCTGTTGAAGATGAAAGACACATATGTAATAAAGCAAAGAGTTATTTGTCCAATCCACCATGTTTGCGAATTCATACCTTTGGCATTGGTAAATAAAACATTTCTTATCCTGAGTTCTTTTATAAGCCAAAATATTGGGATTGTTTGTGCTGTTCACGAGGATATAAAGTTTGAGGGAAACAAATTTAGAACTTTTATATTCAAATGGTCACGAAACACAGTGTTTTTCAGAATATCGAGGCAATTGGGCCCATTGGCTTAGGAAAGTCTTGAGATTTGAAACATTTCCTATATCATCAAAAGACGAGTTTCATTTGGATTCAATAGACATATACCTTTCTTTGAAAGGGCTGTGGAATTGGTTCTAACCTAAGTTGATTAGGCCATCTTCCATGCAGCCAAGGCTTCTATTATTTGAGTTGAGAGATGGGATCGTATGCCTCTGTAGGTATTCAGCATTGCTGGATGCAGAGCTTTTTTTTTTTCCTGTTTTGGAATTTTGAGGGGGAGGGGTGCTGAGGGATGGGTGGCTGGTGACTTTTGGGCTTGAGTGGTAAATTAGGAAGCAACAATAGAAATTTTAGTGGATGCCCCCTAGGAAAATGACTTGGTTAACCGAACATTGACCATGTCTGAACTTCATTGGTGTTTAGGTGGTGCACACACCCAAACAATTGACAAAAGAAAGTTAATTGTTTGCTCTTCCTAAATTTCCTAATAAATCATTAAAGGAAATCACTTCATCCTTTTTCAATTTTGGTATTTTACTTTGTCACTCAGATTATTGGCTGTTTTCATCTTTGTTTTTCTTTTCTTTCATTTCTCTTTGATCTTTCTGTTTTAGTTATTGGTTTGCTGAAGTATACCTCTTTTATGTGTTTGCAAATTGGTTCAAACTTGTTGCCAATCTAAAAGTCAAATTATAGCCTGAAAACTGCATTTACTATCTTCCTGAAATAAGCTGTACTCTAGTGATTCCTCATCTAAAATTTTCATTCTATAGATGTTAGTGGAACCTTTTGTTGCCATAATGTTAAAATGAGATCATGACCCTCAGACATTCTGATTTTTCTAATTTGAAATTGGCTTTTATTTTCTGAGATTAAGGCTTTTCCTATCATTATGTCAAAATGTGATCAATAGGGTCCTAAGAAAAATGACAGTACTTAAAAATAATTGCCAAGTTGTGAAGAAAGGAGAAACTCAAATAAAGACTCCGAGGCTCTCACTCAAGTGTACACAAATATATCTAACAGAAAGTAAGTGTATGAATGCAAAGTGCATAAACTTAAAGGGAGTGGGCGGGTTGATTGTCAATCTCTCTGAACCTGCTCCATCTCGGCCTAAGGGGTCGACCCCTAGGATTACGTTATCTTCAGTTGCCATGCACTAAGATACCATATGAGATTTCTTGATGCTCTAAGACAGGCTTAATGGTCCGAGGTCCTCAGCCTCACACTGTACCACAAGCCTCTATCATTCTGAAAAACTCTGGGTTGGCATCCTTGACATCATGCGCTTTCCTAAGGCTGTATGAGTGCTTTGCACTCTTAACAAAATATTGGCTCAAGATCCTGTATCCCGGGCCCATCCACAAGCCATTGTCAATTCTTTGTACTGCGAGTCTATTACAAACAATTGGGTTGGTATCTTAAATATCAGGCCCTTCATAAGTGCCTCCATAAAGTTTTTGTCCGTTATTCACATTCTCACTAACAGTTGGTTCCAGATCCTCTATGTCAGTCCCTTATGGAATCCTCTCTTAGTTATTTGTACTAAAACAAATACTAGATTCCCAATGTCATGTCCTTTTCTAAGCCTCTCGTAGCTCTTCACACTTAAACAAAAATTTGGTTTGAGATCCTTGATCAAACCCTTCGTGTCCTTAAACTCTTAAAGTCTTAGGGCTTAGGAGGGCAACTCAGTAGAGGAGTACTGCCTCACACTGACTCAAGTAATACACAAATAAAAATTTACAGAAATGATTGTTCAAATGTACACTAGGATTATAAAGCTTGTTCTAAGTGAAAGCTCGAATGGTATTCAAATAATTGAGATTGAAATAATGGGTGTTTTATCACTTCCTCTTGATAAGGCTCTCTAATAGACATGCATGGAGAGGTTGAAGGTGTTGGATGCACCGATTCAATCGTTGGTGTCCTTTTTGACTGCAGTCCTTCATAATGATCGTCTTCTCATTTGTGGGTCTTATTGCCGATGAAAATAATAAAGTTGCCGTTTTGGGCAAATTTTGAAATTCGACTCATATGTGTCCTGCCTGTTTCTTTCTATAGGAAATGACATATAAAGAGTATGTAGTACATGCCAAAATTAATAATAACTATATTTCTCATAAAATCAATGAATTTAATTTCTTATAAAATAAATATGTAAAATATACCAATAGTTACTAAAATTAGCATGAATATAATTCAATCAAGCTCATTAATGCAAACTAAATATTTTGCTATATCAAGTATGTTTGAGCGCGCTATTTTGCACATAAAAGCAATTTGTGGATATTTCCACTCTACATATTTGAGCAATAAATAACTAGAAGGCTCAACTCATACGTTCGCAAATGACAACTCATTACTCTGAAAATATGAGTGTTTGGTTGAGAGTTTTGACACTTTGGTAGGATAGCGGTGACCCTCTCAAGGCGATAACTCTATAATACGAGCTAAGATGTGAGAGGTCCATATTTTTCTTTTCTCATCGATAGGCCATAAGCGCATGATATAGTTGCAGCAAATCAAGTTTGTTCCACAAAGACTTTGTCAAGCTATCAACATAAATTCTTTTCAATATTGCTAAGTGAGATCAATAGTTTCGAGGGTTGATTAATCTAACTAAATTAGCTGACTAAGAGATTACTTTAAATAAAATCTACGACTTTATAGGAACTCACAATTTTCTTTTGAAACCGAAGTGGATTGTTGTAACATAAATAATGGCCTATTTTCATGGATTCTTTCAATCTAGCCAGGTTAAAGATATGATATTATCAAATTGATTCCTAATCAACAGCTTTATGCCATGTCCATGTAAAGATTAGTCTAGCCTAAGCATTACGGTATGCAAATATCTCCTTTTGGTGTTTCATTCACTAATCTATCAAACGTGCATATTATTGGCCAAGTAAAAGCAATAGCAATGAAAACCCAAGACTAGATTGAATCAACCAACAGGATTAAAAGCATAGTTCTGACACTAAAAATCCAATTTCATAAAAGTGCTCAAGGCATACTGATAGAGAATGGGAAATAAATAAAAGCTAAAGATACGAATTCAACATCCCCGTGTTGAATTCAAGAGGAGAATTCAGCATCCCCGTGCTGAATTCAGGAAAAGATTAGCATCCCCGTGCATAATCAGTAAGAATTGTATGTATTCAATATTCAATATCAATGCAATGTCCCATAAAGGCTAGCAAAGCCCTTATTTATAGGTAAACAACCCGCCTAATACTAAACCTAATAGAAATAGGAAACTAGAGTTATATTCCTAATCAAACTAGGAAACTATAATATTCCTAACAAGAATAGGAAACTAAATATAATAAAATCATAAATCTACTAAATATTATTATTCCTAAATATATTAATATGTATATCTATCATTCTCCCCGGCTTGAAAAAACTCGCCTCCGGAGAGTTTGCATGAAGGTACTTAGTCAGCAAATCAACGCAGGGAATCTCCCAATTGCAAAACACACGCCCTCGAATTTTGTAGAGTCGTAGAAAGATCACAATCCTACGGAAGAAGAGCATATCCACTTCATAATAAAGATGAAAAATTTGCACAACTCTCAATTTCTCCCGAGAAAGTAGTAATTCGAGGAGGGGATGTCGCTTCTTGCAAGTGAAAAATTCATCAAGGACAAATGAATCCACACAGTTGAATTTTTGTATCCTGTAGTCATGAGTAGTGGCTGAGTACTCGTCTTCAAGAACTGCTTCAACAACTTCACCATTAACAACAAAGGGCATAATAGGAGGCAAACTAGGTACCAGAACCTCTGAAGTTGTAGGACGACCTAGGGCACAAGCCGAAAACGTAGGAGGTTCAAAAGTACCTTCGGACAATATCAAATCCTCAACATTGGATATAGGATGAATAGATAAATTAGGAGGTAAATCAAGTAAGTTCGCATTGGAATGAATTTGTTCACCCTCGGTATGAGTTGAAGATTGGACACAACTTATAGTAGATGGAGGACTCACTTCCTTTCTTTCTTCCTGACTAGAACTTTCATGACTCATGAGTTCCCTCACGATCTCATGAATCGTTTCCTTAAGTGACTCCCGAAAATTATCTAGCCAAGGGGTAATTCTTTTGTCAAGTTCGAAGCGATCTTCCTCACTCTCTTTCTTCAAAGTGTCCATCTTTTCACCGATTCTTTTGTCACAGTTTTCCCTGTTTGCTTCACGTGCCTCGATTCTGTCCAAGAGCATCCTTGTTTTAGGAAACATTCTGAAGCCCATTGTGACAGTCATCCCTGGCGACCTTCTGTGGGAGTTCTCGGCAGGAGAGAATACCTCCAAACAGCAGGTACAAAACTTCTCTGAGGGATCTCGATAGTGGGGAGTACCACCAAGCAGCAAGAGCAGCGAACAATGTGCCCAACTTTCACGATTTAGGGTTTCGCAAAAGTAGGACGGACCAATTGCAAGCAATCTATGGGCTGGTTGAGTAGAATTGGTTGAGGGGTTTTGGGCGAAATTGAGTAGGAATTTGATGGGTGAAGGCAATTTGAAGTGGGTGGACGAATTGAGGACGAATTTGGGGAATTAGGGTTTGAGAATTGAGAATTTCGCAGATTAGGGTTTGCGAAATTGGGGGGTTTTAGGGTTTTCTGGGCGGATGGCGGCGGTTGTGGTGGCGCGAGGGTCGCCTGACCTGGCTGGTGGCCGGGCGGTGGTCGGCGGCCGGTGACCAGTGGTGGTGCGTGGTGGTTTCAGGCGGGGACAGCGGCTAGGGTTTTTTCTGGGCAGATGGTTTTTTTTTTTGGTGTTTTTTTTTTGAAAGTTTGGCAGCGGAAAAGGAAAAGAAAAAAATTTAGGTGAAAGTTTGGAATCGAGAACTTGCTCTGATACCAATTTGATAGAGAACGGGAAATAAATAAAAGCTAAAGATACGAACTCAACATCCCCGTGTTGAATTCAAGAGGATAATTCAAAGATCCCCGCACTTGAATTCGGAAAAGATTAAAGATCCCGCGCATAATCAGTAAGAATCATGTATTGATATTCAATATCAATGCAATGTCCCATAAAGGCTAGCAAAGCCCTTATTTATAGGTAAACAACCCGCTTAATACTAAACCTAATAGAAATAGGAAACTAGAGTTATATTCCTAATCAAACTAGGAAACTATAATATTCCTAACAAGAATAGGAAACTAAATATAATAAAATCATAAATCTACTAAATATTATTATTCCTAAATATATTAACATGTATCTCTATCACATACCCTTCGTAATGGGGAAGACTACTCATTAGTCGTGGTTTAAAACTAAAGAGCAAATTCTATTTAATCTAGAGCACATAAACTTAGCCAAGAGTTTAAGAGGAACGAACACAAAGATAAAGGTTGGTTAAAGTTGCATTGTCAGAACTACTGATCTTCAAGAATACCTCCAACCTTTTGAAATTTTGGATCTTCAATCTCTCTTGAGCTCTGAACAATGCAAGAATAGTGATGGAGGTTGAAGAAGATGGTGGATGAAATGAGGGTTGGATGATGATGGTGAATGGGAGATGGAGAATCACCAGCCGAGCAAGCTATTGTGTATCCATAAAGCAAAGTTAATGTGCAGGCTAATGGCAGAAAACGAAAGGGCAAGGCACCAAAAACATGGTATGGATCCCATGAACCGTCGCGTTGGTGTTCAGAAAAAAGTGGACACTTTGGAGTTTGCCACGGACCATGGTGATCCGTACCACGCTTGTGGTACGAATAGGGATTTTTGGGTAAATTTGTCTTCCCTATAACTTTCATGTTTAATGGTTAATCAGAACATTTCATAAGTCACTAGAAAACTCTACGAGTCTAGCTGTTCAAATTTAAAGGAAAGAGTAAAAGCGCAAAGAGGTATTGGTTTTTGTACACTTGCTGTTCGAATCATATCAAGGCATGTAATATATTTTGGGTCTATATAGCATCAATATGCACAACTAGACCAAAGACACAAACCCAATGCATGGTAGCAGAATAGGGTCATAAACTCATCAAATAGGCATATTATACTCCTAATTTCGTTGCTAAACCAAAATGATAGCTACTTTGAACACTTTGCCATACTATGTAATACTTTGTCCATTTATGACTATCATGAATCATCAAGTAGGCAATAAATATACTTGAGTTAATTAGTATGAGGTATGAATCTAAGGACTATGACTCAGGGGTGCATTAATGTGCCCCAGTTTACTAATAATCGACTAACTGTTCATCACAGCAACATAGTAGAAAATAGAAATGTAGAATATAATAGACTGCTGCGTGGTTTTTTGAGATATAATGGACAAGGGTATAGGGTACATGATTGTAAAGGGTCTTAAGGGTTGGGGGGACAGAGATTTATCTATGTAATTTGTGCTTCCCTACCATTAGGTTATAACCTGTATCTTTCTATTGTGTGAATGGGTGTCACCCCCTTGTTGTCTTTGCAATATATCTCTTGATTACTAATTCAAAAATAAAACACTTACAAGTGTATCTTTTCAGCAGAAAAGTTACCTAGATCTGCACTGGCACCGGCACAAATGTTTTGTTAAACTTAGCCCGAAGTGCTCAATTAACATGATTAATTAGGTTCAGGGGAATGGTCAATGCATGTTAGCTTCTGGTGAACGCATCTTTTTCTTGCAGTATTAATTGTGTTGAAGGAGTTCCTTCCTTCATTTCCTTTCTTTTCTTGGTTGCTTACTTTGAGTGGAATGTTCTGCTGACAGCTAACTTTTTGAGCAAATTTTAGTACAAAATGTGGTTCTTTGCGTATTTTTGCTACAGATATCTGCATTCATTGAGTGATCTGTAACCTGTATATTCTTGTGACAAGTGCAGGTTCATATTGCAATCATTACTTCTTGAGAATGCTGGCAATGATTGGAGGAGGGCATTATGATGCTGCCTATGATACTGGTTCGTATTACACCTTATGAACACACTCCAATCAGTATGCTAGAATTAGCTGGAAAATCTGATTGCCTGCATTTGTATCTTCACAAGATAAGTTTTTTCAGTGTACAATGGTAATGTTAGCTTTTAGCATTCTAATTAACTACACCTTCCAGGCAGCTGGAGTATTTTGCCATATTGAACTTGCTGCACTACACTTATATGCTTTCTAATATTCTATGTTCAAGATTCATTGACGAATCAATGGGAAGTAGACTGAATGGAAGGATGATATCTAGTATCTAAATAGAGAGAAACTTCAATAATTATGTGCACTAATGTCTATCACTTGTGCTCTCTGTAACAATGTGGACAGTTGTCAAAAAGGTTGAATGTAACAAATGTCTTTTATTCTGTGTTAATCTTAAACCTTAATTGTGTATGATAGCATGCCAGTTTTGATGTCTTCTGATGCTGCATAAGTCTATGGTAAATACATATTTCTGTAAAATAAAAGATAATCTACAAATAATGATTGTTGCAATTTATGCATGAAGATGATCTTGATTGTGATTGTGATTGTGATTGTGATTGTGATTGTGATTTTTCTTTTTCTTTCCTTTCATTCAGATTTGATAGAGTCTCGTCTGCTGAGGTTAATCCGTAGAGCTTCTTCTACTGTACTGGCAAATATAACCTTTGACACTTTAGCGGAACTGAAGGATGTGGAGGTATAACTGATCTTCTGGTCAGCCTTTTATCTTGGTGCCTGTAAGAGGTGTAACATTCTTGGATGTTTCATGTATAAACATAAACATATTTGTGGAACCATCTTAACGAAAAGCTTAAGCTGATAGGTGAAGGCGTAATGATGATTTTGTACTCTTAACACTCTTCGTCACACAAATGTCTTTGGGCTTGAAACTTGCATGCTGCAAACGTCCCCTTACCTTGCGTGAGTAAACATGAGGGCTGTTGAGAATCGATCCCGAGACCTTTTACTCAGTCTCACTCTGATTCCATGTGGAACCATCTCAACCAAAAGCTTAAGTTGATAGTTGAAGCCCCAATGATGATTGTTGCTCTAACAATATTCATACCCAGTGTTAAGAGTCTTTATGTTTTTGTTTATGCGTAGGATTAACATAGAAGGGGACATGATATTTAGCTGATGTAGGGAGATATCATAGTTTCATAGGGAGATATCATAATTTCACGTTGCATATTTTGTCTTTGTCATAGAGAGTTCTATCCCTAGTACTCTAGGCTTATGGGATGAGAGGTGGGCTGTAAGCCTGTAACAATCATGTGGCCTTGGTGATATCCTCAGAATGGTGCCTTTCTGGAACTTAGAATTTTGTCCCTTGATATCTAGGACCAAGATTGTGGATGGTGGTAAGTTAGCTGATACATTTAGATGGATGTCTCCTCAGTTGTGCACAGATTTGGTTAAGGGTTTTATGGTAATCATATTAGTGTACTTGAGCTGTTATTGTAAGCTTGTGAAGGGGGTAGAAACTTAATAATAGCTCGAGAAGATTTAGGGTATCAAAAAAGATTATGAAAGTAAATAATAAGAATTCTAATTAAATAGTGTGAAAGAAAAGTTGAAAAATGGCTCTAGTGATAGTCCTCACATGTCTGATATTTCCAGATCATGACTTCTGCATCGAGCTGTCCTAATTAAATACTGTGAAAGTAAAATTGAAAATAAACAAATGGAGACCAGTTAACTGTTCTGCTTCAGTACTTATTCAACTTGCATTCAGCCAACATCTGCATGCTATATGTGGATACGATATTCTCTTGCTATACTCTTCGAAAATGTTTCTTTTGCAGATTACAAGTCTGATTTTCTCCTGCAGGAACTCATTTTACATGCATTAATTAACATCTATTATACTTCTTGATCAGCTAAATCTGTTTTACTATGTAAACATCAGGTATATCCTACCCGGGTCCCAGATCTTTCATCAGAAAGCCCGCTGATTATATCGGGGAGATACCGTGGGAATTTTCCGGAGGTACTAAAAGCAAGAGGTATACTTGCTGATCTGACAAACTATGAGATGGAAATGCGGGTTCGAGAGACAGAGAAGTTTCCCATTGAGAAAGTAAGATGCTATTCTTTGTGCTTTGATTTATTTGTGCCATGTGCTTTTCTATTTTTGCAAGGTAAGATGGCCAACCTAAACCCGCTTTAGTTGGTTTCAGACTGGGTCTTGTTGTTGTTGACTTCTTCTTGTTGTTTTGCTCTCTTGAGCTTTAAGTGCTACTACATGCTACTACCCCTATATCAATCAATATGTCACTGCCAAGTTTAAGCAATGAAATTTACTTATTGTTGAGAGTTAGTCTATACTATGTGAATACTATATTCTGTTGTTGATAGTAGTCATAACCATATGCCATCTATATATATAGCCTACAGCTGGAGGTTTGGTCAATGACATTTCTCTCACTAATGAGAAAAATAGGATGTAGTATTCTTCACATTCTTGTCCCCAACGTTTTCCATTTCACTAAACTCTTCATGGTCTGGCTCAAATTCATTGTTTTTCGATCTCGATCAATCAAATTGATTCTTCGATCAACCCAGACAACATCATTCAAGCTTAGCCTTTCGTGCTTCTTTTCTAGTTGCTCAGTTCGTTTTCCCAAGGGAATAGCCCTAAACCTAATCTTTGCGATTCTGGAGTTCTCTTACCTTTTTTGAGCGGTTCAATTGCCGATTTGGATCGATTCTATCATTCTTGATTGCTTGAATTCCTATGCCATCGCAACTGGTGAAAACAGAGTCTGAATTGATTCATCAGGCCCTCTCTTCTTGCACCCTTCAGATCATTCAGGACAATTGCTTGTTGGGGACATTTTAAATAGCGAGGATCATGATAATTGGAAGTGTTTTGTGATGATAGCATTGTCGGCAAGAAACAAGACGAGTTTCATCGATGGATCCTTGGTAGAGTCGGCTGCAAACTCACCTCTCTTGCCCTATTGGCAGCGATGCAATGATATGCTACTATCATGGATACTTTATGCACTCCAAAAGAATATTAGAGAGAGTGTTTTGTACCATGAGACAAGGTTGTTAAAATCGGGACCCTAACTCGGATCCATGAGATAGTTAGGATCAGAATGAACCCACGTAGGATCGTGGATCGCAATATAGATAGTAGAATCGCATCGAGGATTTTGGATCATAAAATCGGAGGATCGTAGATCAGGGTCAGGATTTTAATAACTATGCCATGAGACAATCATTGTTGTGTGGAATTTGCCGCAGCTAATGCAATTCTGACATAGCCTCATACTTCAGTAAAGCAAAGAAGATATGGGAGGAATTTGTTGCAGCTAATGGAATTCCACAATGCGCTTGTGGTAAATGTAAGTGTGATGTTGATATTAACAAGAGATTGAAGACTTATGTTGAAGAACGAAAGGTGATCCAATTCTTGATGGGCTTAAATGAGAGCTACGCCACTATTAGGGGAAATATTCTCTTGATGAGTCCTCTGGCTGCACTTGGCCAAGTTTATTCCCTTTTAATTCAAGAAGAGAGACCCAAGGCAAGTAAGACCAGGGGGGACTTTCCACAATGATGGAGCCTCTTTCAATGTGAGCACTCATAACTATGTTCCTGAAACTTCTCAAAGACAATCGGAAGGGCGAAAATCAACAATGTTTTGTACACATTTGCAAGAAAAATGGCCACATTATTGATAGATGCTTCAAACTTCATGGGTATCCAGGAGGCAATAAGTCTGTAGGGAGAGGCAAGCCTTTTAGGGCTGCTAATAATGCATGGAGAGAGAGACAGAGAAGTCTGTCGCAGAATTTACTACAATGCCTTTGCTGCCAGGGCTTAACTAAGTTCAATCACAACAATTGTTCAAGTTTATTGCAAATCTGACTACGGGTGGAGCATAGAAACAAGTCATGGAGGAAACCATTGCTTCTCTAGTACATATGACAAATATGTCTTAGGTTTTACAAGCCTTTTACTGTCTTTGTGCCTTAGACAATGATAGTTGGATTCTTGATAGTGGAGCTTGTAAGCATATGAGCTCCAATGAAGCTAACTTGCATGATCTATGTTTCCTTGAGTATCCTATGCTGATTAATTTGCCGAATGGAACACAAGTCAAGGTTACCAAATAAGGGAGATTGAAAATTGCTAAGGTCTTGTTTCGGGATCATGTGTTGCTTGTCTCTAATTTCACATTCAACTTGCTAGCTATTAAGAGGTTGTGAAGCAGCTGAAGTGTACAATTGTATTTACTGAGGAGTTGTGCTTGGTACAGGCCCGTTCTTTGAAGAGACAATTGGCCATTGGTAAGGAGCACATGAGCTTACACATAATGGACAAGCAGTACCAAGTCCACATTATCTTGTAAATACTGAGACTAATATTGCTTATGCAAGTTAGTGATAATAAGGGCTCTGTGAGTATACGTGGTATGGCTAGTTTGACTCCTTTTGGTGTTTGGCATAGATGGTTAGGACATATGTCTCATAATAAAATGAGAGTTGTATCTCAGCAAGTACAATTTTCTCATAATGAAAAGCAGTTTGTGTGTGATGTTTGTCCCAAAGAAAAACAACACAGACTTCCTTTTCCTATTAGTTGCATCTCTTCAACTTGCATTTTTGAATTGCTACATGTTGATACATAGGGGCTGTATCACACCAAAGCCCATATGGGACAAAGATACTTCCTCACTTTTGTGGATGATTACTCTTGAGCAACATGGACTTAATTAATGGTTACTAAAGATGAGGTTGTTGGGTTGATAAAGTCTTTCTTTAGTATGACACAGACTCAACTAGGTGGAGTGGTGAGAACGATTAGGACAGACAATGCTCTATAGTTCAAAAGAAGTTATGAAGCTTTGGAATTTTTTGCTCAGTCAAGGATTACTCATCAAACAAGTTGATACGAACTCCTCAACAAAATGGGGTGGTCAAGAGAAAGCATAAACACCTCTTAGAAGTTTCTAGGGCTCTTATGTTTCAGTCCAGTTTACCATTGTTGTATTGGGGTGAGTGTGTGCTAACTTCCACCTACCTTATTAATAGAATGTAGACTAAGGTCCTACAAGGGAAGACTCCTTATGAAACATTATTTGGAAAACAACCAACTTATGAACATTTAAAAGTGTTTGGGTGGTTATGCTGTGTGAACTCTCCGAAGCAAGAGATAAGTTTCAGCCTAGAGCTAAGGCTTGTGTATTCATGGGCTATCCTTTTGGAAAGAAGGGTTACAAGGTAATGGAATTAGACAACCACAAATTCCATGAGTCGAGGGATGTCATTTTTCATGAGAGTATTTTTTTTCTTTTGTGAATCAAGGCGTGCAAGAATCTATCCCCACATTTCAACATCATGTTGCAATAGATTTTGATACATCTAGCCCTTGTGAAAACCGAGACTATAGTGATTGTACCGAGCAATCAAATACCCTCCCCACAGACGGATCTTCTCTTCCACAGCTCAGAAGATCTACTAGGGTACACAAATAACCACAATACTTACAGGATTAGATTTGTTGTCATTTTGTTCATAATAACTCTGCATGTTGTTTTTCTACATTAACAATTGGGCTAGTGCCGTGTCACTCTTTTGTAGTAACGAAGCAGCTTGTACATGATGAGATTGTTGAGCCTCAAACCTACCATGTGGCAATTGCTCATCAGGGCTGGCAGGCAGCTATGGACAATGAGATACAAGCTCTCAATGACAACTAAACTTGGGAGATTGTTACAGTTTTGAAGGGTAAAAAGGCCATTGATTGTAAATGGGTCTATAAGGCCAAATATAAGGCATATGGGAGGTTCGAGAGATTAAAGCCTAGGTTAGATGTGAAGGGGTTTACACAAAAGGTCGACATTGATTACACTGAGACGTTCTTCTTGCCTGTGGTAAAGTTAACCATAGTGTGGCAGTTAAGTAAAGATGGAAGGAGCACCAATTAGACATTAACAACACCTTTCTTCATAGTGACCTCATGAAGAAATTTATATGAAGCTCCCACAAGGCTTTAGTTTTGATGTGCCCCTCGCTGTTTGAAAGTTAAATAGGTCCCTTTATGGCCTCAAACAAGCTTCGTGTTGTTGGTATGCTAAACTCACATAGGTGTTAGCTGTCAAGTTTCATACTTGTCCAAGGATGCATATCATGGTCCATTGCATGTTCCTGCTTAGACCAATTACCCACCTACATAG
The DNA here is from genome assembly GCA_029582165.1 of Portulaca oleracea. Taxonomy (NCBI): domain Eukaryota; kingdom Viridiplantae; phylum Streptophyta; class Magnoliopsida; order Caryophyllales; family Portulacaceae; genus Portulaca; species Portulaca oleracea. Next base: position 26,670,698 of record CM055890.1, read on the forward strand.
CCTTAATATACACACCGATTCACTATCATCTATTAAAAAAGATATCACAAAGGAGTATATCTTTATGGCGCATTACTTTTCATTGATCTCTCCGGGCTTCTTAATATAGGAGCCGTCACGGGGTCACTATCACTAGTGTTCACATGAGAACTTGAACACCTTCTTTCCTGTGCTTCTCTTCCTTCTTCAAATTCAACTACTAGTTTTCAAATGAGATCTTTATCATGATTATTTGCTCAAGCTGTCTCATTATCAAGCGCACACAATTTCAACCTATCTTTATAATGTCTAGACACCATTTTACCATCCTAAACTCTAGCGTAATAAGTCACCACCATAGCCAAGAAAATAACTTTTCTTAGACTTAGCATCAAGTTTATCTCGGTTTTGAGGATCAACATAACATATATAACACAACTAAAAATATAAAGAAAAGAATATATCAACTTTCTTACCACTCCGAACTTCTTCTCGTAACCTCTTACCCAATGGAATTTATGAACTCCTATTGATTGGGTAAGCACTTGACTTTCATTCCTATTCCTATCTTAATCTTAACTTTTGCTTTCCATTTTGAAAAGTTATCAAACACATCAAATTTATTTTTCATAAAATAAATCTATACCTTTCTGCTATTATCAGCAACGAAGAGAACAGTATCGAGCATCCTAGGCAACCATTAATGCCTCTTTCATTATTTTCCAACAACCATTCCCAAATTGTGTAACATGTCGTCTTTATCTCATTGATTCACAGAAATTAGATTCTTGGTTAAACATGGAATGTAACGTACCTTCCCTAACCTCCATCAACCTTCACTAGAAGTTTTTCACATCCCCCTTCCCTAATATTTCAAGACTCTTATGATTTGCGAGGTATACTTCGCCAAAGTTTCCCCAATAAAATTATAAAATAAGTCTATTGGATATTTAGATGAGGATTGAAATGATGCACTCGAGTCAACTATCCAATAACCTATGGGACTATCAACATTGAAAATTAATGCATCCTCTTTTACCACAACAGAATTTTTGTTTATGCTCATGCATCTTCCTCATTCCATCTCCATTGCTGATCAAATGCCTTCACAACATAAGGTTCTGATACCAATTGTTAGGAGTGGGCTTCAATTGCTATAAACAATATTGAGACAAAATATTAAAGAAAGAAATCAAGACAATGTTTTTTAATGTCAAAAACCCAAAACTAGGAAACGACCATGAATGATACACTAGATATCTTGAGGATTACGTTAATGGTTATTATGTGTTTTTGTACGGATAAATTTATGCTTTATCCATCCATGAATTATATAGGCTAAGTTCAACAACATAGTACCTTTGAGCACTAAAGAAACAACCAAGTAAATGCCCCTAAATGATAATCAATAAGGAAGAAACTACGAAATTTGAGAAGTCGAAAGGCTACAGTTCAAACACGGGTGTTCATGTTGCAAACATGCAATCCATGTTGAAAGTAACATGACTCGTATTGCCTGTTGTCCCCATGTCCTTGCTTCAATCCAACAAGACCTATGTTGTTCTCCACACCATTTGTGTTGACACAAAACTCCATCTTATTGCCATAGCCACCATTTCTGAGCATCCTGAGATTGACGAACCCAAGCCCTGACTCCATTGGGCTCTATATGCCCAATGTAGATTTCATGTAAGATAAAGTTAGCTGATACCAATAAGTATATATCTTGGTTTGGTCGGGTTCAAACAATACCTTGAATGATGGATATAGGCCTTGTCTCGTGCCTCTTTATATTTCTTTCTAATATATTGCTATGCTACAGGTATCGGCCTTGCACCAAATTGGTATGTGCACGTCTCAAGCATGGCTTTTAGAAGATAAAGGACTTGAGACAAAGGTATGCTATTGCGGTTTCACATACTTTAGTGTATTATATCTTGCTATCATTGAAATATCTCAATGGGCATGCATGTTCAATGTTTATCTCGTAGAGTGTCTTTGATACATGTGTTTTAGTCGTCTTCTAAACTTGTTTTTGAATATATTTTGAATTTCTTTTGCACAAGTCTTCTGAACTGAACCTATCCGAACATTTATTATAATAGAAACAAGCCAAGGAAAATAGGGCGTAAAGAACTTGCATGGAGATCATTATCTTAAGTCGACTAAATTTAATCTGAGAAACATTCCTTTGTTCTTTCTTGTCAGGTTGCAGCGATGAGCATCCACAATGGCATTTTTTCGGAGTATACATCTTTGGTCTTACTCATGACCAATATTTTGAAGAAAGAAGTAGATACTAGACCTAAAAAGGTATTCTGAGAATTATTCAGGCTACAATAATAGGTCCATTAATCATTTAAAATGCTGGAGCATATTCTCATTACTGGTCCTGATGTGGAGATTTCATTACTCTAGGAGAACCACCATTCTATCATTTTTCATGGATAACACTGAAAAAATGTGGAACCCCCTACTTAGACGATGCTGTTAGACATTCTGTACTCTCTGTTTGGTTTTGTCCGGTCACTATGGTCAGATGTTATATTGTTGTTTGTGCTGTAATTGATGCCTTCAAATTGTCGGTTGAAGAAACAGTATTTTATTTTCTTTAGGTAGGTTAGGTGGATCCTTAGTCAAGGTTCCTACAAGCGAAACTGCTATAGGATTCAACTGAATTCTGCATTGGGAAAGATTGGCTTTAAGTCAGACTCCTAGCTAGCTATCAGAGGAACATGGCTGGCTTACATTAATTCAGAATCCAAATCCTTGTTCCCCTTCCCTTTAGACTGCCTTAGTGATGCAGTTCAATCCAGTTTGTCAAAAAGAAAGTCTTAGAATGAAAAAAGAATAAAAAAAAATAATAGTAATAAAAAGTAACCCCAAGTGAAGGTCTCGCTTACATGACATATGGGCGATGAGATCCAAATATAGACAACCTTACCTCAATGCACATAACTGGTAACTGAGAGACGGATTCAAAGAGACCCCACCAGACAACAAACACAAGTAAGGTAATGAAAATAGAGTACATTATTTTGTTTGTTTGTTTAAACCAGAACAAGAATGAAACAGTGCGAATCCTGCTGAAATATATTACCTTCTGGTGATGTTAATTATTTAACCTTGCCTGTCTGTATGCACTGTTCACTAGATAAATCTATCTAAAATAATCTATTTTTTTCCTTTTTATCATACTATAATAGATCCCTTGATTTAGGTTGACATCGTGCATAGTGCAACTACCAAACGGGAATTCTCCTTCCCCTGATCCTAGGCGAATGATGCTTCAAAGAAATAACATTTGAGAACTTGGAAATTTTTAATGAAGCATTCTCTATATTCACGTCCAATTTTGGACGTTTCATATAGGGAAGGGAGGAATGTGTGTTTCTAAAATTGTATATTTTACATCTATGCTCCCTAAGATTATGTGTGATTACAAATCTTCCCGTGTAAGAAAAATTAACTTTGATACTCCCTCATTAGGTGTTGATTACAAATTTACAACTTTCTGACAAAAACTATGGATTTTGGACTTGAGTTGACGAAAATACTCCATGTCATCTTATTTTATTTGACTTGTTTCGGTTTCCTTATTGTCATATACTTGGTGAGACGGAATCAAAGAGGAATTGAGTAAATCCCAACTAAGGGGAAAGCATACTCATTGTAGTAAGAGGAGTAGCAGAGGTAAATGAATTATGAGGTAGAGCTGGAATAGGAGCCGGTGCTGTGATTGATTGACATTAAAAAATGGCGGTGACATCAGAGCCGGAGATGACAAATAAGGAAACTGAAAAGGAAAGAGGTCGAAAAAATAAGACAAAAGTAAGTTGATCGAGGGGTATGTCGGTCAAGTCAGGTCCAAAAGTCGTTTTGTCGGAAAGTTACAAGTTTGTAATTAGCAACTAAGATTAGTGAATACAGAAGTTATTTTCCAAACAACATGAACATATTTGTAATTCCGCTTAACCTAGGAAACATAGATGTAAAAGACTCCTTTTATAATTTTGATTTTTTGTGTAGACAAGATCTATAACAATGGTTGTTGATGAGCAGAAAAAAACATCAAAAAAATCGGAAGCAGCCAAAGAAGAGCCAAAACCGCAGAAAGTAAAAGAAGTGAGGCACTTGGGAATTGGGTTCGGAGACATGAAAGCGACTGCTGAAAATATTCCTCCAGGACTTGTGGAGCCTCGGGCATTAGATAGTGCCGAGATGATAGTTCAGGCAGCATCGGATTGCTGCCACAAGCTGTGTGGACGTTGCTGTTGCATGTGCTGCATAAAGACATGTTCCAAGATGAACAACCACTGCTCAATTGTCCTCGCTCAGCTTTGTGGTGCTCTCGCTATTTGTGGATGCGGCGGATGTCTGCGCTGTTGTCGAGGCGCATGCTTTGGCGAAACCAAAGGTTCCTAGTGTGTACAAATCTTCGCTTACAGATTATCAGAGTTATACCCGAAACGTGTCATTTGACTTTAAAGGGGCTCAAGCAGGGTTTTCATGAAGGTCTTTCAGATGGTTCAGTCCACAAAGCAGATTGCCAAATACCGGATGGTGAGCAGTTTTGTAGCTTTGGATGCAACAATGGTTGGCTGTAATCTGCAGCGATTCCTTTTTTGCTTGTATGTGGTCATATGTTTGTTACTGTGGGTGATAAATCACCTTCCATAGATGTAGGCCTCTTCTGTTTCTGTATATGTTTGGTTCCAAAAGAATGTGGACAAAACAGACTGATGAAACTGAGTAGTAATCTGTGTGGCTAAAAAAAAGTATAGCTTATTTAGCAAACGTTCCATTCGATTATTGGATTAATGGCTACGTACTGATATGGTTTCTAGGTTAAGCATGTTGTCTTTCAGGCGAGTTTTCCGTCGCTCACAAGGAAATATACTGTCCTTGAAAGACGTTGCAGCAAATGTTTATGGTGAAAGGTTAAACTTTACTGGAGATACCAGACGCTTTGGAAGTGTATCTTTGTGTAAAAGTTATATTATTCTACGAATGTTATTGAATTGTGTTAATTTTATATAATTGCACTTTTGTTCATGGTTTTGTTTCTTTACATTTATAAAAATGTTCTAAAATACGTGTTACAGGTGAGTTTAATTTGATTAAAGTGTTATTTATACTTGTTGACGTTATTTACGAATGTTACATCCCTTTATAATTGATAAATAATTATAATTATAAAAAAATTAGTGCCACAAATGATAACAATATTAATTTGGTGGTAGGAGCAGAAGATGAGATAAAAATGTCTATGACAAGATTGAAGATGAGATAAATTCCTACAAACAAATTATATGTGATTTATTATGTATTTCTGAAACATGATTTCAAGAGCGATGATTGTTCACCAATTTATTGTGTTTTGTTCACTTATAAAATTAAGACAGCTTACTTTACCCCCTTTTTTTTTTTGCAACCGGAGCGAAGGTTTCAGTGTAATCATTTCATTCTTCCTAATAATCCCCACAGATAACTAGTTTGGCATTATATCATTGAACAAATCCATCTGCATTATACTTGACTCGATAGACCCATTTGCATCCGATAAGTTTCTTTTCTATGGGGAGGCCAACAACTTCCCAAGTTCCAGTCTTATGTAAATCTTGCTCCTCCTTGTCCATTGCAATTCGCCAACTGCTATCATTTACAGCTTCATGGAAAAATCTAGGCTCAGCCACTTTCATAATACCATGAGAAATTTGTTATGTGAAGAAGAAAAATTATATATATATATATATATATATATATATATATATATATATATATAGGCGGGGTGAATGAGTTTTTTTGGTAAGATTTTGCACTCATTGTAAAGACGTTAGTTTTTCCTGATCTAAGTCAAGATTTGACACAATGTGTAATGAAGACCAACTTTTTCTATTGTTGAATTAGCTGCAAAGACATTACACGAAATAAAATAACAAGAAAGAAAAACTCATTGTTCAAGGCCAAATGTCCTTCAGACAACTACGGTAGAGACGTTGTCAATTAACTTGACATACAAAACGTTACAGAGGGTTTACACCAACTCACCAACTGAACTCACAGAACCTTGTTCTTTTCGGTTCTGCTACAAGCAGCTACTCGCCAATTGCCTTGGTTACAAAACAACAATTCAAAATCGTCTCCTCGAGACTACACTCGGAAATCACTCAACAATTTCCAACACTCTCGATTGCTTCCTTGAAATTGAATAAATCTTCTAAGAGTGAGGAAATAACAGTTTTATAGAGGGATTTGACGACCGTTGTGCTTGATCTTTGATTGACCTTCCTAATGTAGTCATCCGTGATTATTGCCTTGCTCCATTAATCCTTTCTGCTTCTTTTTCCAAGCTTGGCTTCTTTTTTCTTTTTGCAGTTGTGCTTATATTTCATGAAAGAATATGACGTGGATTAGCTAATATGCAGAAGTATTACTTAATGGAAGGAGATCGAGAATTTTGGATTCTTCCCTTTTTGTACAATTTTGCCTTTTAGAGTAAAACTGTACTGAAGGTCCTTGACGTGTTCTCGAGGAATGTCCTTTGCTAGTGCGGATGTAACATCCTCTGTTCCTGCATAGATAAAGGTTCTTTGATCTCCCTCTTTTTGCATGAAAAACAAAATTGATAGAAAAGCAGAATGGATACATAGAGCTTGTCTGGGGAGTTCACAATTAGATACAAAAGAGAGCATCATAAGGCTCTGCAATCATCTCCCCCTTTTTGGCTTTCATCCAAAAAGGAAACAGGAGGAATGTTTGGCAAAAGAAAGAGAAAAAGATGTTCAAGAGACAGAGTTCAAACTAGGGTTAGAGGGCATAAGGGGAACGGGGGTCGAGGATGTCAGCAACAGGATGAGTAGGGTCGAGCCCGCAGGAGGATCCTTCTTTTGAAAGAGGGAGGCAACAAGGAGGACAACGGACTAAAGGGAGTTGGTGATGGTTTGCAGGGTGGTGCAAGTGCTGACCATAACAGAGTTGGTGGCGTGAAACGCCTGATTTTTGAGTTGGAGGCACGAACTTCGAATTGTAGGGCGACAATTTGCTTCTGAAGCCCCAATGACTTCCTTGGCAGCGACAGCGGAGGAGGGGGCTTGAACGTCCTTGAGCTCGTTTGTGTGGAGCCAAACGTCATTATTCTGCAGCTAGTACCCTAGAATAGGGAGAGTGAAGAGGTTGATGGTGGGCAAGGTGAGAATAACGTTCTCCACGTCAGTAAGAGGGACCCCAATTCCCTAAAGGCACGAAAGATTTTGTTGAGAATGTTGTTGTAAGGGAGAGGGCCAGAGATAGAGGAAGCTGCCTTGATGAGATGGTGGATGATAGCCTCGCCGATTACAGAGTGATGGTTATGAAGGATGTTTACCAGGAAGGAGGCGCAAGATTCGTTTATGGTTTCCTTGTTGGATCCTCGGGGTAAGATGGCGCAAACGATGGTGTAGTCAAGAAACCAAAGTTCAGAGAGGAGAGCGGTGTATTGGATGTTTTTGCTCTCTATGGCCCAACTGAATTGGTTATGAAGTTCTTGCTAGGGACTATTTATCAAAAGAAAGACACACTTGCTTGAGAGTACGTAGAGGCACAATCTTCAATTTTCTAAGGCATCATTACCAATTTACCTTTTTTCCTAACAATAGTAATATAACATTATACTCACTACAACATATTTGGCTCTAGTGGCATTTATCTAGTGGCATTTATGATAAATGCCACTCAAACATAAGGAATGAAATAAAGGATATAGGCTATAGTAACATTTATTTTAAATGTCACTGTAGCCTCTCTCTAGTAGTGCAGCCTTTCAGTAAAAACTTGGAAAATTTTGGGGCGCTTAAATGAAAGTTGAAATGAAAAAACGAAAAAATTGGAGCGCAAATGAAAAAATTGGAGCGCCTTTTTGTTGAACCAAAATGAAAACCTAAAAACCTAATTACCCCCCTCTCCCTCATTCTTACTTCTTGGCTGTCTGCATCTTGCCTCTCCTTCATTCTGGTTCTCGGCATCTCCCGGTTTCCCCCTCCATTCTGGGCAGACTCTTGCTTCTTGGTCGGGAATTCTAGTCATCACTCCATTCTCGACCGTCCCTCCCCTCTCCATTCTGGGTCGTGAATGCAGAACTTTGGTATTAGGGCTTCAATAGAGAGGTAATTTGATCTCTAAACTCTTCTTTCCCCCCATTTTTTGTCAAATTAATGAGGTACAATACAATAGTCCTCTAATCAAGCAATCTACTTCCATAATTACTACTTCTTCTAATTGCTAATAAGTTTCTGGATTTTGGGTTTCTTTTCTTTTTCTTCTTGGGGTTGTTGTTTGTATGGTTTTTCTGCTTCTCGGTCGTCCTGAGGCTTCTCAGTCCTGCTCCAGTTTCTCGGTCGGCGACAACGTCTTGGCCAGCGACGACTTCTCGGCTGGCAGCTTCTTCTTCTTCTCGACGACAGCTTCGTTGGTACTTCATCTCCCCGTCACAACGCCCTGATCTTGTTTGTCTAAGGGTCAGTATTCTATATCACTATATGGATTTGTTCTTTAACCTAACTTAGATTTCAATTACTGTGTAACTCGTGATGAATGAAGTTGTATTTGTCAATGTTTGTCTTAGTGTGAGTATTCTCTATATGGGTTTGTTCCAAAGTTCTTGGTTTATTACATTTGGGATTATTTGGTCAATTCAGATTTCCATTCACTTATGGAGAACAAATTCTATATGGGTTATGTCAAGCTGAGGTATTTAGGGAGGAATTGTGACCAGATATGAATCTCATGCATTAGTTGAGGGGATGAGGAAATTTATTGCGTTCTTCGTATTCAAGAAGCATATTGGATGATTAATTAGTCTCAATGTCTAAGTTCAATATTAATTGCAATTTGATAGTGGAAGTTATGTGTATTGCCTCTGCTGTTTGCACTCAGAAATCTAGTTTGTTATTGCAGTAACTGCAGTTCAATAGTAGCAATTTATTGCCTCTTGATCATCCTTGACAGCATGGGTTGCTAGCAGAAGTTCAAATAGTTCAGCTAGAATGTTAAAAAAAAATTGCAATCTTTGTAGGGATAAAGGTTAACTTGAAATTCTGGAAACCACACATCCATGCATTAAGCTCACTGGTAATTTCGTCAGCTTTAGAAAGTATAGCTATATTTAAACTTGATAAGCTGGAATGCAACAACTAAAACAAAAGGTCATTAAAAAAGAAGATGGGTTCCATAAATTTTGTCTCTCACTTACTAGTATTATGATTATATGAGGGTGCAAAAGTTGCGTTGACCTGAGCATTTTTGTTAAGATATTCTTTTTCTAGCTCATAAATGCCTTAATTATAAAACTAAGCATGGAACAATTAGAAGTAACATTTTTTACGCCACCTATTGCTAACATAGTGGGGTTTTGAATTCTCAAATAAAAGGCAGACATTTATAAGATAATGGTCTAGTTACATAGGTGGCCTTCAACAATTTGATTTACTTAGAGGGGGATGATATGTGTCTTACTCTAAGACACTTCTTAAGTATCTTATCCAAGTTAATATTTCTTATGATTATTTACGTTTTTTTATAGTAAGTATTAATTATCAATTATAAGAAACTTGGATGCATTGGATGTGCCATTTCAATTTTTGTCCTTAAATTCTCTTATTTCTTCTAATTTACAGGCTTACTGCTGTTGGGGTGTTTGTGGGTTAGTGGTGAGTGGATGACCCTTTTCCTTCTATTTTACAATCCCCTCTTTTATGGCATATATAAGTTTTTTTTCTATAAATATTTTAATTAGTTGATCATTTTCGAATTTTATTAAAAAATTAAGCTAATTTCTGACCTTTCATTATTATTTTTAAAAAATGGAAAGTGTTGGGGCTTAATTTTTTCTTGAAGTGAAGATAATGCGTTACATTAACAATTTAACAAGGTCCTTAGTTCGTCACATGCCAATAACCTATATCTCATCTCAAGCATATCAATTGTGTGATAATGAGAATGAATCTTGTTCTCAGTTTGCAGAGTAGATGGCTCATTGGTAGTGGCCATACACAAATCATGTTTTGGAAATTAAACTCTCAATTATAGGTTGATACCATAAAGTTAGGGGTTAACTTTAGGATGTTTGATTATATTGCTATACAAGAATGACTTTTTGATATAAATAAAATAAATAATTTATTTAAGGATGACCTTTGTCAAAGTTACGTCGAATAAACTATTAGTTGTCCTTATGTCCATATAAATCACCATAACATAGTACATTTTACGATAAGTATATAATGTAGCGATTTAATGTATGGCTTAATGTTTGAGAATAGATTTTCTAATTTTTCTTTCATACCTCGATCCATCATAATGCTTAGTATATTCTTATTTCGTATTACTAAAAATATCAACGACATTCAGAAAATTGTAATGGTAGATTGAATAACATTTGAAAAATTTATATGATTGACTATCGATTAATCTAACTAAATCTATCATGTGACTTATGTTTTAAACAGGAGAAAGCATCATTCATTTTCTGTGAGGAAGAAAAATGTCCTATACTATAGAGGTAGTTGTCTTTTTGTCTCATTTATTCGTGGGTATCCATTTCTTTAGTTCTTAAGATCAACATTATAATGATGCTACCTACTCTGTTGAAAAACTTTCTTACTGCAAAATTGGAGATTTTATTTCATAATGATATTACAAACCTTGTTAGTTGTTTTCTTTATGGTGCTCAATGTAAATGTTTCTATGAGGGATACGATGTTGCATTTATATTTATGTGTAGTTGTTTAGGCACGTGTTTTTCTTGGTTTGTTAATGGATGACAACTCATGTATTGTTTTGTTGTGAATAAAAGGATGGACCAACGAAAGCGCAAATAGATTGATAGTAGTAATTGGCAAGAATACTTGGGTGGGATTAATCAATTTTTGGAGTTCGCATTCCGGAATAAGGATGAAAAAGTCCCTTGCCCATGCCAAAAGTGTGTCAATCGTTTCTATAGATCTAGAGAACAAATGTTTGACCACCTTGTTGAACATAGAATGATTGAAGACTATGAAACTTGGTATTGTCACGGGGAATCATTTTGTGCACCAAGTATGGGAACAACTTTGAATGTTGACGAATATATTAACAATGATGATGAAAATGGTGATGGTAATGGTGATGATGATGTGATGGAAATGTTGTGTAATATTTTTGGAATTCCCTCTCATAATGATGATGTGAATGTAGACCAAACTAGAATTGAGGAGCCAAATCTGGGTGTGTCTCATGGAGAGAACAATAATTTACACTCTGATGTGAATATGGAGAAGTTCAATTGTCTTATGGAAGAAGCAAACAAGGAATTGTATCCAGGGTGTAAAAAATATAGCAGATTGTCATTCTTGTTGCATTTGTACAATGTGAAGTGTCACTTTGGATGGTCAAATAAATCATTTGATGTATTGTTGAAACTTTTGAAAGATGCTTTCCCTGAAGGTGAGACTTTGCCTGGTTCTATAAATGAATCACGGAAAATCGTAGAGGGATTGGGTCTTAAGTATGAGAAAATAGATGCATGCCCTAATGATTGTATGTTGTTTTGGAAAGAAAATGCAAATGCAACTGAATGTACTGTTTGCCATATGTCTCGATGGAAAAATCATGAAAACCAATTGGGAGTTGTTACAAAAAAAAGGAAAAGGCCAGTTCCTGCTAAGGTGTTACGGTATTTCCCTCTTAAGCCAAGAATCCAAAGATTGTTCATGTCAGGTGAAATGGCAAAAAACATGGTATGGCATGACAAAGAGCGAAAGAAGGATGGTATTTTAAGGCATCCTGCTGACTCCCCTGCTTGGAGACATATTGATGCCTTATATCCTCCTTTTGGTGCTGAACCTCGGAATGTTAGACTTGGGCTTTCAAGCGATGGATTCAACCCCTTTGCTAGGCAAGATAGTCGGTACAGTGTTTGGCCTGTGTTTTTGATACCATACAATGTGCCTCCATGGTTATGTATGAAACCAGAAAACTTTATTTTGTCATTAATTATTCATGGTCCAAAGGCTCCAGGCAATGATATTGATGTGTATTTACAACCTCTTATTGAAGAGTTGATAGAATTATGGGATGTTGGGGTGCCAACTTATGATGCATGCACTGGGCAAAATTTTCAATTACATGCCGTCCTTTTGTGGACTATAAATGATTTCCCCGCATTAGGCAACCTCTCTGGTTGGAATACATATGGAAGATTTGCTTGTCCTTCATGCAATGTGGATACATGCTCTATTAGATTGAAATATGGGGGTAATTTTTCATTTATAGGACATCAACGGTTCATGGATGATTTGAGTACATGTAAGCCACCATCTGGAGACAAAGTACTCGAGCAATATTGACTTCAATTTAGGTAAAAAGAGTGGTCCATGTACTAGGATTCCTGAGTTCGCGTGGAAAAAAAAGGAGTATTTTCTTCACTGTTCCTTATTGGAAGCATAATTTAATTCGTCATAATCTTCACATGATGCATATAGAAAAGAATGTGTGTGAGTGTGTCACAAGCACTGAAATAACCCTAGAGGGGGGTGATTAGGGTTATGTAAGTAATTCTGTACTTCAATCAACACAACTCGGTTGATAGCACTTTTATATAATCAAAGATACTTCTTTATTGAATAATTAAAAGTGCTTAAAAAGAGGAGGTTACAACTCAACTCAACAGAGAACTTATGAGGTCCTCAATTGGCCTACCAGAATAGAAGACGCAGCAGACGTCTTCTAGATTAGAGGCCTCACAGTGGAGGCGGTTACAACCAGTGACCTCACTTGATAGAGAGGCACTTATCTAACTTCAAGTTCACGACCTTAGAGGTCCTCACCAGTTTAACCACTGGTTACAGCAAAAGCTCACCACTATAATAATGGTTACACTCAGAATATTCACTCAATATTCCTACACTCAGAACTTTCTTTCACAAAGTTCCTACTACTGATTTTCTTGCTTGGTAATCAATACTCTTCAATGTAGGTATGCAGCCGTATATATATATATTTGGGAGTTGGAGGCAGCAACGACTTCTTTATTCTCCAAGGGATAGTTTCCATTCTTGAGCTCTCTTCGAAATCTTCTTGATTTCCTTGATTTGCTTTCCATACGGATGATATCTGGAAATAAGGAAGGTATCGATTATTGTATCAGATCATGCAGAATAATAGCAAGTATATTTTAGGGTTTGTATAAGATACTTCCCTAAATTTCTGTCTTTCAAACAAAACCTTGATGCTATCGTTGGAGGTCCTCGTAGTGTACTGCAATGAGGTCCTCAGAGATTTTTGTGATGAGGTCCTCAGAGTTGAGATTCTTCAATCTCCCCCTTTTTGTTTGAAAGACAAAACTTCCTGGATGCTGCTTCTATACATGCATTCTCAATGTACAGCAGATATGGACAATAGATGCAACAATACATTCTTATAATAGAGTATCATATAGTAGCAAACAACAGTTCACCATATTGTTTCGGTTACAGACCAAGGATATCTCCCCCTTTTTGTCTTTCAGACAGAAGGGAAACAGGAGAGTACAAGTACTAAATTGTGTAGCAAAAAAAAAAAAAAAAAACAGAGGAAGAGGGAGAGGAAGAAGAAGGGATAGGAGGAAAAGAGATGATGAGGACACCTTGACCAGGCCCTGATTAAATTTTGAGGTGCTCAAGAGGCCATGCTGATGAGGACATCAGAGGTCCAGGCATGAAGTGAGTTGACGAACCTGGGAGGAGGAGAGAGACCACATATAGGGAGGATGGATGATAGGACTCCCCCTCAATTTGACAGCTTGTGCATAGGTTGAGGTCCTCATAGTAGACGACTCCCCCCTCAAATGATGCGGGTGGTGTTGTTTCACGACCTTCCCAATGTCTAGGATCTTGTCTTGAATTTTGTCTCCAAAGGTGACTCTTGCATTCTTGTTGATTTTCAGTTTGAAGAGCTTGGTTGGATCTTTGTGTTTGAGGCATACCTGTAATAGAAGACACTATACCTTTCTTGGTCTCTGACCAAGGATGAGATCGTTGCAATGAGGTTTTTGGGACCCAGATTTTAGTAATGCACGGAGGTCTAGTTCCTTTAGACAGGGGATTTGATGAGGTCCTTATTTTATTTTCTGTAGGAGGTCCTCTATGATGATTTTCTCTGAGAGGCGAAATGTTTGGGATAGGAAGGAGATGTCCTTTGTTGGCATGGAAAGGAGGACTTTTGGACCGATAGTTTTTGAGAGGTGGTGTATTGGGTGTGGGAAGGAGAGGTCCTCTGGGAGGATGATTTGTAGGAATTTTGGTCCGAGGTTGAGAAAAGGGGGTTGTGGAGACTGGTTTGCTTTGGTAAGGATGAGAATTATTGACTGCCTCATTGGATAATTGAGTGATGGTTTTATAGCAGTCTTTGACCTCAAGAAACAGTCTATTGCTTTCTGTGAACAGGAGGTCATTTTGAGATTTCAGGCTTTCTATGGCCTCACAGAGACTTTGAACATGGTTGGTAAGGTGCTTGATTCTTTCTATCAAGGATTTAGAGTATTTAAAAAGATGCATACACTTATGAGCAAGATGTAATGGTGAAAGATTAAGGAGGTCATCAATGTTTACCTCGTCATGAGATGAGGTTGGATCTTGATCCTCACTTGTGTTTGCCATCAGACATACATTTGTTATTTCTTCTACCTCACTGTGGCCTTCACTGGAATCACTATCACTCCATGTTGCCATCATTGCCTCATGTTTATGCCGTTGAGGTCGACTTTTTCTCTTGTCTTTGTTTCTTCTGGCGTGAGGGCAGTCCTTCATAAGGTGTTTTGAGCTGCCACAAACAAAACAAGTGAATGTGTTATCATCTTTTCTTAATGAGGACTTACCTTTTGAGGTTGCTTTTCTGTTTTGTCCATCCTTGATGTATCCTCGAAAGGTTAGATTTTTCTTGTATAATCTTCTGAACCCTCTAGCCATCATTGCCATTGTATCTTCCTCCTCCTCATCATCTGACTCACTGTCAGATTTACATACTGTCTTGAGGGCAATTTCCTTGGGTTCTGAGAGGTCATTCAATTGGATCTCATAGGCCAATAGTTTTCCAATGAGTTCCTCCAGCTTGAGGGCCTTGAGATCTTGAGCTTCTTCAATGGCTGTGACTTTTGGACCCTATTTTCTTTTGGGCAGACATCGGAGGACCTTTCTAACTTGTTCCTCATTTGGGTAGGTTTTTCCCAGAGATATGAGGTGGTTGGTGATGCTGCTGAATCTTTTGAACATCTCTTCAATAGTCTCATTTTCCTTCATTCTGAAGGCCTCATACTTCTGGACAAGGATATCTACTTTGGTGTCCTTGACTTGACTTGTGCCTTCATATGAGGTTATCAAGTAATCCCAAACCTGTTTCGCAGTTTCACAATTAGATATATGTTCAAAATCATTCGAATTTAAACTGCAATAAATCAAGTTTAGGGCATGAGTATTTTTTTCTCAATTGCTCCAACTCTTTCTTGGTCATTTCAGATCTTTTCTTTGGGACATCTTGACCAGCACTGTTCTTCTTCGTGGGAGTAGGATAATCTCCCTCGGTAACCACAGTCCAGATGTCCTCATCTTGGTCCTTGAGGAAGATTTCCATTTGCCGTTTCCACATTCTATAGTTTTCTCCAATGAGGAAAGGTGTTCTTGTCCATGAGCTTCCTTGAGGGGCTTCGGTTGTGTTGAGGCCGGCCATGATCTTTACCACGAGTTGTTAGACTCTTGAGATCTGTGGACCTGCTCTGATACCAATTGAAATAACCCTAGAAGGGGGTGATTAGGGTTATGTAAATAATTCTACACTTCAATCAACACAACTCGGTTAATAGCACTTTTATATAATCAAAGATACTTCTTTATTGAATAATTAAAAGTGCTTAAAAGGAGGAGGTTACAACTCAGCTCAACAGAGAACTTATGAGGTCCTCAATTGGCCTACCAGAATAGAAGACGCAGCAGACGTCTTCCGGATTAGAGGCCTCACAGTGGAGGCGATTACAACCAGTGACCTCACTTAACAGAGAGGCACTTATCTAACTTCAAGTTCACGACCTTAGAGGTCCTCACCAGTTTAACCACTGGTTACAACAAAAGCTCACCACTACAATAATGGTTACACTCAGAATATTCACTCAATATTCCTACACTCAGAACTTTCTTTCACAAAGTTCCTACTACTGATTTTCTTGCTTGGTAATCAATAACTCTTCAATGTAGGTATGCAGCCGTATATATATATTTGGGAGCTGGAGGCAGCAACGACTTCTTTATTCTCCAAAGGATAGTTTCCATTCTTGAGCTCTCTTCCAAATCTTCTTGATTTCCTTGATTTGCTTTCCATACGGATGATATATGGAAATAAGGAAGGTATCGATTATTGTATCAGATCATGCAGAATAATAGCAAGTATATTTTAGGGTTTGTATAAGATACTTCCCTAAATTTCTGTCTTTCAAACAAAACCTTGATGCTGTCGTTGGAGGTCCTCGGAGTGTACTGCAATGAGGTCCTCAGAGTTGGGATTCTTCAAGCACTTTGTTGAATATTGATGGCAAGTCAGAGGATAATCTCAAAGCTTGCCGTGATATTCAACACATGCGGATAAGGAAGAAGTTATGGACTGAACGACGTGGTGAATCTAAAAGATTATGTTTGCCACCTGCATGCTTTAACATGTGTAAGGAGGGGAAAAATTTCTTCTATGAAATCTTAGAGAATGTGAAATTTCCTGATGGTTACGCATCAAATATTTCTCGATGTGTGTAAAAGCACAAGACATTAAGTGGCCTTAAAAGTCATGATTGTCATGTGCTTATGAAACATCTTCTTCCTGTTGCATTGAGAGGAAATGTGGATGACAAGGTTTTATCAATTTTGAGAGGAAATGTGCTTATGAAACATCAAATATTTCTCGACGAGTGTTGTGTGGAAAGACATTGCATGTACATGAGTTGGACATGATTGAAGCAAAGGCTGCAAGAGTTCTTTGTTGTTTGGAGAAGATCTTTTTACCTTCCTTTTTCACAATAATGATACACTTGATCATCCATTTAACACACGAAGCTAGGGTTGGAGGACCGGTGATTTATCGTTGGATGTATTCCAGTGAAAGGTAAGCAATAATTTTTTTTTTGTTAATTTTTTGATTTTATTCCTTTTTTTTTCTTTAAGTTATCTTAGAAATTTTAGTATTATGCTTGAAGTTAGAAGTAATCTACAACTAATCTATGTGTTTTTGTGTAGGTTATCATGGGAAAAAGAAAAAGATCACGGATGGTAGATGTTCGTTTGCAAAATGGGACACCATCTAATGATGATAGAAGCTCTAATGGCGAGAGTGTGCAGCATGAGGTATCCCTATTATCCGCTCAAGTTGGTTCTCAATCTGACTCTCCTAATGGTGGCTCTACTAGTGACAATCCTATTGGCGATATTAACACTAATGAAGGTACAAAAAGAATGCTTTTAATTTGCCTTGATTAGATCTTCCTATAATTCCCCAAAGTAGCCAATTCCATTATATTATGAACTCAACATATGCTACTTTGATACATATAACATTAATTACATGTTGTTTGTATTGTGATTTTGCTTATTTTTTTTATTATCTTATACATAGCTTCAGAATCTGGCACATCATCTGATAAGAAACTAAGGGGACCTACTTTGATGGCTCATATTTGGAATCAACCTAAAGGAAAGAGAATAGTAGTTGAATGGAATAAAAGGTGGCAACCAATCAACAGTGAAGCGTGTGATCTTGCTTATTTTCTGGGGACTATTGCAAGAAATCCAATGTTGTGTTCATTGTCATACAATGATTGGCGTCGAGTTCCAAGAAAAGAGAAGAACCAACGACTTCAAATTGTTAAGGCATTACTTGATCTAGCATCGTAGTTGATATTATTCAAGAATATATATAGCATATTATCATCTCTTCAATTGTGGATTTTTTTTATAGTCAAAATTCATCATTCCTACTCAAGAGGTGGAAAAATATGTGCTAAAGTCAATGGGAAGGAAATGGAGCAATTACAAGGCTGATCTTAGACTTGATCATTATGAGCCAAATCGTTTAAAAAGTGTGAATGATATTATGAACAACCATAGGCCAGATTTTGTTCCTAAGGATCAATGGATTTCTATGGTATCTCATTGGATCTCTGATAAAGGGAAGGTAAACATTGAAAATTTTCATTATGAATTATGCTTTCTTTCTTTTTTGGCATCGTTTTCTAATTTGTTTCATATTATATTATTCGTATCGTAGTACCAAAAATAGGGAGAGTCGTTCGAAACAAGTTATGATTCATACAACTGGATCGAAAAGCTTTGCTCGTGTGATTGTAGAAAAGGTTTATTAGTTTGTCTACCTCCAACTGAAGGTTTTTCGTTTTTCATTCTTTAACATTATCTAAATTTCTTACTGATTTGTGATGTGACCATGCTTGTTTAGACTATTGATGGAGTGGAGCCATCAAGGGCTCATGTGTATGTGGACACTCATAAAGATCGTAAGACTCATCCAAAACCAATGGATGCAAAATCCAAGGAAGCCGTGGTAAGTTTAACCTAAGGATTTATACTAAATTGTTTTTGATATGCTGTCTGTATTTTTTTTTCCAATCTGTTGAGGTTGTCACCCTTATTCCTAAGTTCCTAGATATATTGGGAGTGATGCTTATTTCCCTATCTTTGCAAGTGCCCCAATAAGACCCAGTTGCTAAATAAGGTTAATTGCTTGGTTACTTATGTTTTTCAGCCTGGGCATAGCTTAGATTATGTTGCCTCTAAATTTAGGGTTACTAAAACAGACCATTGTTCATGTGAATGGGAAAAGTATTAAACCTTTTGATGTTGTTTTTGTTCCTGTTGTTCCTGATGTGAATGGGAATACAACTAATACTGCTGTTCGGACTCCTGTTGTAAATGTGGTTCAGAAAAAGAAAAAAACAAGTGGCTGTTGTGGGGTTGGGGTTGGTCTAGGAATCAGTGTTCTGTTGCTGGTTTTGAGCTGTGAGTTTGAGTTGTGTCAGTTTGCAAACTTAGTGAATTTGGTATTTGGTTGAGTTTGGTGGTGGTGTTCATACAATGTTGCAACTATAAGCTACTGGGCAACAACTTTTGGTGTTTATACAATGTTGCAACTGTAAGCTACTGGGCAATAGCTTTACAACTAAAAAAAATCATATTTAGTTAGTATATATAATATTCTACCTCATGCACATAAACATACCTGAGATTTTCTGAAAGTTAAGGCTTGCTGTTATGTTTGTTCTTTCTGGGTTCATCGCTGGCAGTGGACATTATTATGTTTGTTTCTGAAAGTTAAGGCTTGCATTGTACAGGATGCGATAAATGAGAAATTAAATGAGCTTCCGAACGGTACTGAGATAACTGATGGAAATGTTGCTTGGGAAGGTGATATTTATTCTCAAGTTATGAAAAAAGTAGTAGGGCCGGAAAGAAGGGGTCGAGTTCGTGGTCTAGGGATGGGTCCTAAATCTTTGGCTTCCATTTCATCGTCTCAAAGCGGAGAATACAAAGATGATGATGATCATGACCAATGTGCCGAAAGAATGGAATTTTTAGAAGTTGAGAATGATAGATTGAAAGATGAAATTGCTGATCTTTGAGGGGGGCAAACTCGAATTCAAGCGATGCTAGCAAGACATTTTGGTGAAGGTAGCATGGATGATACCATACCATCTCCTTCAACGGAGACACGAAACGAACAGGTAATTTCTATAATTTTAAATTTCCTTATATTTGAAACTATAAAGTGCGAGTATAACTCTTAAAAGTATTGCTTGTGTGCCTTACATAGGTTACTCGAAGTTCATATACCTAGTTCGTGAATGTTGCTTGCGTGTCTTTATTTTGCAGCCGATAATTCTAAGGTATGGAGCCTCACTTCTATTTCAATTCTCTTGATTATTTTTTGATAATTACAATATTATACTATTTTAATAGGGGTTTTTTCCATGTCTATTTTTTTTTATAATACTTGATGTATACATTTGCATAATATGTTAATTTTTTGTTATACTTGATGTGGTAAAATTGATCTTGATGTAAGTTTTGTTGTTAACTTGTGCAGGTGATGACAAAGAGAAGCTTTTTGTTGAGTAAAGCGCTTCAATCAAATTCGCTTGACTATTTCTCACTTTTGTATAGACTAGAGGATGCTAAGCTAGTGAATACAAAATTCTTGTTTATTTTGTAAGCTAAACTTGAAACCTCTAAGTGGTATTCTATATCTAGTTGGTTGTATGTGATACATTACAATTCATGATTAATACTCTTCAATGAGAAATCAAATTTCATTTTGAAAAAAATTGTGCTTTTAATATATTGTTTTATCAATTTATAACCAGGTTTATAATTGGTCAGATACAAAATACATTAATAGTACATTGGAAATTCAAGCCAATGTGGAAAAACCATGTTATTATATCTTTTTGTAACATATGCCCTATAGTGGCATTTATTTGACCCTATAGCGGCATTTACAATAAATGCCACACAACCCTATGGCGACATAGCCTCTAGCGGCATTTGTTTAAATGCCGCTATAGGCTTTAGCGGCATTTATAAATGCCGCTGTAGGGTAAAATAAATGCCGCTGTAGCCTGTTTTTGTTGTAGTGACTTCATATTAATTGTCATAATTTTGATTTCCAAGGTCTTCATTGTCACTATTTGATTGATAATTTCTTACGTAATATGTCATTAACAATTGCAATATTATACTTTTATGATAATATTTTTCGTTACGAATCTAATGGTGGTAATTTTATATAGCAACTCATTATGTATATTGAAAATTTTATTGTAAATTTTTGAAATTTAACTGTACCAATGTCAAATATGACAATTATTATGGAACGGAGGGAGTAGTTACTCCCCTCTTTGCATTGATTTAGGCCCTGTTCTTTTATACGACTGGTTGGCTGCGGCGCCACAACATACCGCACTTTGCCAGAACCCACCACAACACACCAATCCACCACAATTTACCACAACCCACCACAATCAACTTTTTCACATTTACCAATACAATTTACATTTATAAAAAGCTAAACCCACCACAACTTACCAATAACCCACCTGTTGGGATTCACCCATGAGTAAAATGTCCCACATCGGAAAAGTAAAGAGAAATGATAAGGTATATAAGTCAAGTGGGCTACTCCTCTTAACACCAATTGGTTTTAAGATGGAACCTCACTTAACTTGTGTACCATGGGTCTTGGTTGAAGTTGGCTCCCCTCTTGGATCTCCCCAACAAGTGGTATCAGAGCCGATGGTTCGTTCGGCTGGGCGCGTGCAAGGTACGGGAAGATCACCATGGACAGGAGCAGGAACCATAGCGCGTGCACGGCTGGGTCTCCTGAATGCGCAAAGTGGTGGCATGAGACTTAGGTGGAGTAGGGTACGGCTCTGTGGAGTAAGTTGCGGCTGCCACTCTTGAGGCAGAGTGGTGGCATGAGACTCAGGTGGAGTAGGGTGCGACTTTGTAGAGTAAGGTGCGGCTCTGATGGGCTCTTGATGGTGACTTGAAACCTTGGTAAAAAGAGGCTTCTGACCAAGGGGAGAGACTCATATGTGAAGGGAGAGATTGTTGGGATTCACCCATGAGTAAAATGTCCCACATCGAAAAAGTAAAGAAAACGGACAAGGTATATAAGTGAAGTGGGCTACTCCTCTTAACACCAATTGCTTTTAAGATGGAACCTCACTTAACTTGTGTACCATGGGTCTTGGTTGAAGCGATTTCCCTTCTTGGATCTCCCCAACACCACCACGATCGACCACAATTCCACCATACCCGCCACAATTCCACCACACTACGCCATACCGCAGCCAGCCGTATAAAAGAACAGGGCCTTAATTTGTTAATTTTGTTATCTAAATTAAGGTGTAACCAAAATTTTAAAATTTTAACCATTAATTTCTTAGTATATATAATATTTTTTTTATTTAAAATTATTATCATTAAATTAAAATATCATTGTAAAAGTATAACATTATATTTTTAATAAAAATATTATCAGTGAAATATACACATTAAAAACGGTTAAAAAAATAATGTACAATAGATAATATAGGAAGGAGGGGACTATTTAATTTCAAAAATTCCAAATTGGGAAGGTCTTGGTACCTTGGAGCTTTCCAAGTACGGAATGTTATTGCAGTACATGATTGACATTTTGGCAACAGTGTAATTTATATATCTGGGTTTAAGTGTAGGGAGCATGCATGTCCTATTGCTTTTGGCTTGCAACTTGCTTCTCGACAAAATAAAGGGTTTTGATTCTGGTAAAATTCATGGCTTACGAAGCTCCTTGTTACTCGAAATAAGTACCCCCGAAAAAAAAAAAAAAACCAGCTCCTTGAAGGGAACATGTACGTAGGTGAATTATAAACATAGAAGGTTTCCCATGGCGAGTGAGATTGACTTTCTAACCTATAAATAGTCTCTCCTCATTTTATTGTTATTTAGAGCTATGTATTTATTAAACTTTGAAATTTTGACCAGCAATTTCTTAATATTTATAACGTTTTATTATACAAAAATACTATGATTAAATTTATGAATTATTGTAAAAGTATAATATTATAATTTTTTGATAGAATATTATACAAAAAAATTCAGTTAAACACAAACACGCAAGAGACTGTGAAATAATTAATACATGACACATTGATACATAATACACTAAGGAGAGAATATATTAAAATGAAAGTTTTTAAGAAAATTCATATATATATATATATATATATATATATATATATATATATATTGTAAAGTTTAGGTATATATTCTTAAACATATTTCAAGCTTACGCAATTTATTACAATTATAAATGCTAAAAGCTAAAAACAACATTCCAAAATTCTGATCAAACAAGGCATACCGAGGTCGAAATGTAACTTTTTTATTCTTACATTTTGCGATTTAGATAGACTAGTTTCAATTGACTAAAAATTTATAAATCATTTGCAACTTACAACTCAATATAAACTTATGAGATTTCATAAGATATTTTACTTTAATCCATTACATTTTTAGTTCAAAAAATATAATGCTTTTTAACTATCTAAATTATGGGCATTATATTACAATCATAAATAATTTCGTCATTTCAAAAAATTAAGGTATCAATAGTCAAAATTTTTAACACAATTTTGGAATGACAAATAAAAACAAAGGGAGTATTAGTATGATATACAACTGGTAATTACTACATCCGTCCCAAAATGTTTGTCCTTTGACAAAATTTTGACCATTGATTATTCACAAATTACAATGAATTACAATACTACCTCTGTCCCTAAATAATTGTCAATTTGACTAAATTTTGACTGTTAATTACTCACAAATTGCAATGAGTTACAATATGAAATTATCACAATTATAAAGATACTGTACTAAAAATTACAATGATATTAATTTTATTGTAATTCATTGTAATTTGTGAGTAATCAACGGTAGAAATTTAGTCAAATAGACAACTATTTAGGGACGGTGGTAGTATGAAATTACCTTCATTAGAAAGATACCTTAATGAAAATTACAATGACAGTAATTTCATACCATAACTCATTGTGATTTGAGAATAACCAATTGTCAAAATTTTGTCAAATGACAAATAATTTGGAACGGAGCAGTAGTCTACCTTATAATCTTACACGACGAAGCCATATAAGTGCATTACCCTTAATTAAATACAACTTGTCAAACTGCGTCTTGATTTAAGTGCAGGGTACATGCATTATTGCATATCCTAATACAGTAGAACGGGCTGAGTGTACTTACCTTTTATTTGCGTCTCGAGGGCCGACATCGTTCTTTTATGCGTTAACGCACCCAAACGCAACGCAACATAACGCAAATTATCATCATTTTTTAACTATTTCCAACGCAACTAAACGTAACGCAACGTAAACGCAACGTACAAAAGAACGATGCCGGCCCATGCATTCAATTTGATTCCCATAAGGCTGTGAATGTTGTGTTAGCCATATGGGGCACACATATTGCATATGAGTTACTCCCCCCCCTATTCATTTTAAGTGTTATATAACAAATATTACATGATTTCTAAAATTATTTTTAGATTGATAATTTTTTTATATGGGATACACTTATAATGGTTGTCAACCCTGACAACAACAATAACTCAAATCGATCTCATCCATACATTTTTCAAATTTAATTTTAACCATTCATTCTTTTACTTAATATAAAATTAGAAAATATATTTTTATAATTGCAAATTTATCATCAAATATTAAAAAATCAAATATTTCCTAAGTCATGTGTGTTTGTTTTCCATCCATTATTTGTTTCACGTAAACACCATTGTTTGTTTCATTAGCTTCACTCACCCCCCCCCCCCCAAAAAAAAAGAAACTCTTAGACTCCATTAAATCCGGGAGTAGTGGCGGTGGGGCAACCGTCCGGTGCATGATATGACTTTTCCGACCACTATTTCCATAAAAAAAATGTCAAGATTACTAGACCACCTTTAATGGTGATATTGAAGAGGATGGAGGAAGAAGAAGATAACAATTTAACCTTCCATTTTTGTTGGATTATTGGACCACCGGCCATTGTTGTAGATATGGAAGAGGAAGGAGGAAGAAAACAATATGACCCTTTATTTCGTAGAACCACCATTTTCGGTGACCACCATTATTGTCGATGTTGGAGGCAGCGCTAGGGGCTCATATTAGAGTTTCTATACAAAGGATGAAGATGAATGATTTTTTTTTTTTAAAAAAAATTCGTTATATATTCAATAATGGTAACGGATCCAGTAGGAAGGAACTTTAGGTAGAAAGGTAGGAAGGAATAATCTGATGCGTTCAATTCTAATCCAACGGCTGAAATCAAAACCACTCCCTCCCCCCTCAAAACCGCCACACGTGTGGATAAAAAAAATTAAATTAAAAGGAAGAGGAAATATACTATGCGTGATTATAGGGATTTGGGTGGGGAGTTTTTTAGAAGCCCTTTTACTCTCCCTCTGATATTGAACTTCTACAGAAGGAGGTTGCTCGACGAATGCTTGGAAGACATTCTCCAATTGATTTGCTCAGTGAAACCACTATTGTCGCCGAACAGAAGTTTGATTGAACCATCACAAGTTCGCCCCTTTCTCTGTCACTTGTCATTGCTCTTCCTGGTAAGCATTGATATCTTGATTCTCGGTGCAACTCTTGCGAAAAATTTCAAAAATTTCTGGGTTGAAATCAGAACAATCTCAATATACTTTCGAATTTTACCCTAATAGTTCAAAATCAGGGCAAAATTTTGTCATGTTGTGTTTTAATATACTTTTGAAAATTTTCGAATTTTGCCCTAATAGTTTAACTGAGAAATTTTCGAATTTAGCCCTAATACTTTTCGAAAATTTCGGCATGTTGTGTTTCAGTATACTTTTGAATTTTGACCCAATACCATGATATATATTTCAATGTGGACTATAGGTGGGTTTTTAATTTGAGTTTGATATTGATGGATTGAACAATGCGGTCTTTCTTGTTTCCAGATGTTGGGTTTTATGGATTGGTGTGGTAGCATGACCTTGTGTGGTCATTGCATGTATTTGTTGTTTCACCATTGTGGTCAATATGAACATGAGTGGGGTCATGATTGTTATTCGAATCCGCTGTGAAGCTGGGTTTTGATGTATTTCTAGTTTCACATAATGTCAATCTACCCGGGGGGTCTAATCATGCATGTGGTCGTATAGTCATTACTTGGTTTCGAGATGTGTTAAAGGTTGGTGGATGGACCGTTATGGTCTAGGTGGGCATGCCTGTGATCAAAAGGTCCCTATTATGGTCACTACTTGATAAGTGTCATATCCACTAAACTGTGGTCCAAATGAACATACATAGGGTCATTAGGTTTACTTGTGAGTGTGTTTAGTTTGGATTTTCAGGCTTGGTTGTTTTTTGTTAATCGAACATTGTGGTCCATATGGACATGTGTGTGGTCATGGTTGTGATGCGAAACCACGCTGAACCCTATGACTCGGACACACTTGACCAAACGTCGTGATCCTATTCAATTGCCGTGTTAGTCATTCTATTACCGCCAATTTTAACACAATTCAACCAATTTTTCTATTGTGTGTGTTCGTTTTGCAGGCAACACGCTGGGTCAATGGACGTGTGTTCTCAAGTTGTTGTGGATGTATTGCAATCTCTGAGCGAGGGGG
Organism: Portulaca oleracea; assembly: GCA_029582165.1. NCBI lineage: Eukaryota > Viridiplantae > Streptophyta > Magnoliopsida > Caryophyllales > Portulacaceae > Portulaca > Portulaca oleracea. Next base: position 26,696,933 of record CM055890.1, read on the forward strand.
ACTCGTCTGACATGTAAGTTAGTCAGTTCATCCTCGAGTTACGCCCCCCATATCCCTAATACCGATAGATTTAGTAATGAGTTAGGTATCACAGTCATTTGTTATTCATGGGTCAACGATTCGTTAAAATGATGTCTACTTGTCATAATGGTTGTGACAAGATGTCGGCTTAACGTTTTGCAGGAAAACACGACGAACAAGGACCAGGAAAGTATGCGTACCGAAATGTCTGACAATGAGCAAGATCTATGCAAATTGATGCGGAAAGCTGCTATTGCCGATGAGGATGGTGTTGTGCGGTGGTTGCGATGTCCGCAGGGTGTGGCGATCGCAACGGGGATGGCGCAAAACAGACCTCGCGGGGGGAGACCATCGACATTGGAGGTGGTGCGGTAACAAACAGAAGCGGTCCACCAACACCACATAGTTGATACCTAGCACTGCACCTGGCATACATGGTGCAATGTAGCTACCTTTTGAACTTAATTGTGTTAGACGGGTGTAATTGTGTCGAACACTGTGGTCATGTAACGCAAGCAAACTGCAACTTTCGAATATATTAGGTCTCAATGTTCTATCATACATTGCCAGATTCAACTGTAATATATACCGCGACCACAGGTCATCAATCGTGGTCTTATAATACATGCGATGACCATGTGTCATCCACTGTAGTCTTATATTAAACATTGTCACTTAGAGTGCGTTATTAGTTAACCATAAAATGCAAGTATAGTATATCGATGACCACATTTCATCGGCTGTGGTCTTATATTATTGCTTTCACTTAAAGTGTGTATTTTTATACCATATTGTGTCCAACGAGATCAAACCATAATATGCAACTGTAATTGTAGACACCGGATTTTTGTACCATTATTAGTTTTAGTTATTTGTAAAATAAGCTAGCCGAATAGTTTGGTAGCATGCAAACCCATTTCTTTTCTAGCCCGAAAGTAAGCAAAGTAGCCCAGCAGTTACGGTACAACCCGGCGGAGTTCGCTGGGCCAAAGCCTGGCTCAGCTCGGCAGGAACCCGTCTGGGTTTCTGGGCTGAGTTCCGCCGAGGCGGCCATGATGCTAACCCTAAACGCTTCCCCCCCCCCATTCCACTATAAATTAAACCCTTTTTTCCCTTCCATGGACACACCATGGTATGCTAGAGTATTGACACTAGCATATTCTCTCCACCTTTTCTCTCCTCTTGCATGCTGCTTTACTAAGGGTTAGCATAGTTGATGTAAAACATGGAGTAATTTATAGAATTCTCTCTTTTTTATATTTTCAGTGTTTTGCATGATTTTAATGATAAATTTGTGAAATTTACATTTAATTCCTCCCTTTTTGTTTTGTTTTACTTTAATTTAATTCTAGTAGAGTCTATTCATTGAATAGGCGGATTTGATGATTTTAATTGTCAAATTCGTAACCTTACCCCCGAATCCATCTCTGGATTCGCAGGCCGGAGTCTATGTTTAACGGTTTGTTGTTTTTCTCCTAAAATTCAACTGGCGACTCTATTTTCGTGCTTTGGTGTTTCCCCTTTTGTGATTTTTGCGACCTAATTTGTGATTGACGCCAAAGGTAATCCGACTTGGTTCAATCCATGAACCCAGGCGGGTTCCTGTCCTCTTTTCACTCTCTTATGTTTCGTCTTTTTATTCGGCAGAATTCGCAGATAGCGCAAGGAAACCCGGCTTGGTTCTTCACGAACCCAGACGGGTTCTTCACTTTTTTCTTTGCTTCTTTTTTTTCTTTGTTTTCCTTTTCGTGGGGTTTCACAGCCAAGAACCCGTCGTGGCGACTCTCTTGTGTTTCGTCTTTTTATTCGCAGAATTCGTGTGTTTTCCCTTCCCTTTCTTTCGTCTCTTTCTTTCTTTTTTCTTTAAAGGTGAATCTAGGGCTCGGGCGCATAAATCGTTTTTAATCTGTTAACAAAGTTATTCTTAAAAGTTCAACCTTATTTAAGGTTAAGCAATCCTAGTCGGCTCCCAATCACTCCTTAAGTAGCGCCGCGAAAAAAGGTCATCGATCGATTTTTTTTTCGGGGTCTACAGATTGGCGACTCCACTGGGGACTTAAACTTAAAAAGAGGGTAAAACTTGAAAGAATTAAATTTTAGTGTTTTTTGTAAAAGAGGAGGAATTAATTTATTTCACATTTTTATCATTGTTTTAGGCATATTGCATACCAGGCTACTCTTGGGCCTTTATGGCTGGGGAGCACAAAAGCGTTGGTTTAGGTTTTAAAACTAGGAATCAATCCCGAGAGCGGGAGGTCACTACTTGTGGGATGCACTTACATCGCCAAGCATTTGATCTCTCCTCTCCCCGTGTTACACTCTAAAGGTTTCCTTGAAACCCAAAGAGCAACACCCCACACATTCTTCCTTGAATCCCATACAAGGAAAATGCACCGGGGCGAGAACATGTGGTACCCTATTCATCTCCCTAAACCTAGAAAAACCCTGAATCTAAAGCCGTGGTTAGGCTCATCCCGCATCTGTATGTCATGTGATTTAATCCTGTAAAAGTCGAGTCCAAGCGTCTAGCCCAAACATGAGTAGAACGTCATTCTACCCCGCGTAGGATCAAAAGAGAGATGGACTGGCCCAAACCCAGACGGGTTTTATAAACCCAGACGGGTTTGTTGTGCCTGGCCTAGTTGGACTCACTGTGGAATCCTGTCTGTGCCTATTTGAAAGGGGGGAGTTACGCTCAAACCTGCACGGTTGGGCCTGCTTTTCTTCTCCTTCCACATCGGGCCAAACTGCTCGACATCGCAATGCCCAATCCACTTACTATTGATCCTATTCGCCCTTTACGACGCCTTGAGTTAATGTCACCCGCTACCATCATGCTAGGTCCATATAGAGTTAGGACATGCACTCCCATAAAAGTGGGTGAGTCACCCTTGTGTCAGCATGTAGGCGTCATGTCCATGTCCTAGGATCATATAGGTCTACTAAGTCATACATGCATTGGGCGGGTGGCGTAAAGGTTCTTTCGAGCACTAGTCAGTTTCCATGCAGGCAAAATAACAGATCATCTCCGAGCCCACATCCGTGACCCACAAACCGGCATGCTCATTCACAATCCCAACTACAGACCGCCTGCCCAATCCAGTGAATCCAGTGAATCCACCATGGCCACTAGCGTGCCTAGCCTCCCTCAGAAAACTGTTGAGACTAATGCCATCCAACGGAGGCTGTAAACCTTTCTTACTTTCAATTTAACTTGCTTCACTTAGAAAAATCTGGATGAGATCTCAAAAGTTTTTGAAACCTTTTCTTCAAACCTTCTGATTTTGAGACCAGTAATAGAAGACGTATCTGGCTGCTTTGACTATCTTAGAAGGTATAAATGTGCGTGCCGCAAATCTTTGGGCTAAGTTTAGTTGATTGAGCCCCATCCCGTAAGCCCACATTGCCTAAAAGTCGAATTGATCATTTTCATCAATTCCATGATCCCCTGAGTGACTCACCCATTAGTCGCATCTCTAGAACTTGTTTTGCATCTTGCTTGAGACTACATGTTTGCATTGCACACCGTGACAAAGTGATTGAGGCATTCGATTTTCTTTTTAAGCTACATAGCCAAATAGCCTTCCCTACATTGTATTTACCGTTCTTTTTGCCCCGCCTAGCCTTTGCCTATCCCTTTTTCATGTTTGAACCCTGACAGTACAAGCCTTAGCCTATGATATCCAGTATCCCTTTGCCTTGCTTGGTCGGATGAAAGTCTGTCATTTTTGGGAGGGAACAATTGGTTTGGTGTGAGCAAAATATGAAGTCTGGGAGAATCTGAAAGTCCCATGTCTTGAGCGAATTTGGTTATGCTGTTCAAAGTCAAAGTTATAATAGAGATTTCTTCTCCCCGATCACCCACAAAAAAAAAATCAAAAATAAAAAAAATCAATAAAAAAAAAGAGTTTCAAAAATAAAAGGGCAATTGGGGAGACGCAACTTAAAGTTCAGAAAACTTTGACTTGGTTGTATTCGGTTGAGATGTTTTAGGGTGGAAGGTGAAACGCTTTGCATACATTAAGTGAGAAGGAGAGTTTAGAGGATTTCATTGAAAATCAATCCAAGCATGGCTTTTAACTCCTCATTCCCAAATTTTACCGCTCCTTACCCTAGCCTAAGCCCCATTACAACCCGAAAAAGTCCTTTTGATTGTCACTTGTGCATTGCATACCAGTAGTGGAGAGCGAGGTTCTTACCAAGCTCATGGTAGTCTGCTTCTATTGGTTTGAGTATGAGAGAAACCCACATACATATTCAAAATCGAGTGTTTGAGTGTTCATTCTTTCCTATGAGAGTTTTGCTCTTTCTGGCTAGCTTACGTCCATAACCAACCGCGTGATATTTGCATTATTCTTCGAACTGTTGCACTTATGCCTCGAGTTACTTGTTCTCTCCTTAAGTTTCAAAACTTTCTTTCTCTTTCGAACTGAGTTTTGATTTTGTCCAGATTAATCTTTGTGCTTGCTTGTTTGACTTTGTGTTGATCGAAAATTCTTTGTCCCAGGTTATTTCAGTAGTATATAGAAAGTCATAACTGCATTGCATAACACCATCATTGCGTAAGCATTGCATCAGTAGTCTGCACTAGTACATAAAACATAAATACATTCGGTTTAGTACATCATTGCATGGCATTGTCATAAGTACATAGCAAAGAGTTGTGTATAGCATAGCATAAGAACTCTGCAGGCGCATCATTCTCAATCGTCATCACGCCAGACTTCTGTGTCGCCGCCGCCACTAGCGCTATCAGCTCCATGGGCCCCACTTCCGCCAGATCCAAAGTAAGTGTCCCACCGGTAGTAAGAGGAATCTACCACCTCAGACGCCCGCCCGAGCTGACAGTGCAAAGACTTCGGATCACCGCGTTAAGCCAAGAGTGTTCGGAGACCTGCCACCCTTGATTATTTCCAGGCCACCCCTGTGGAGCAGGCCAAGAAGAGCCCACTACAGGCTCTGGGACGGGCCATCCCGACCATTCTTGAGTCTGTACCTCCCATCCCGACGTACGAGGCAACTCCAAACCCCCTTGAGAAGGAGTAACGGGAACAATAGGTTGGGATGGAAGCACTGACGAGGCGTCATCTGCAAGGGCACGGTTATACCCCGCAGATGCATCCGAGCCACTGCAAAGCACCACAGTAGGATCGACCGCTTGGAATGTGCCGGTTGGAGCATACTCGGGCATACCGTAAGGATATTGCGGCAAAGGATGAGAAGATTGACGCACGCACCCGAACGCGGATTCGAGAGAAGTATCCAAGTACAATGAAATGCCTTCTTGCTCGCCACCCACGCTCCACCAACGCACTAGACTCGAACATGTCTCCACCACAAAGCCGGGCTCCACGACGAGCCGCGATTGACGAGAACTCCATGGCCATGAGACCCCACCGACGGCCACGCCGCTAAGGACATGGAGGATATCGCTTTCTGCATCACGAAAATCGTAATCAAAGCCCGTGTCATTATAGCGAGAACTAGTGGAGTGGTTGTCCTCAAGCAAAATGCCCTTCCCACGATCGTCGCGATTCGGCACATCCCTGCTCCGTCTGCTCCTTTCCTCGTGCCTTCGGAGGACGGCCTCCCCTCCATAAGAACGCCTCGCGTCAGCCATGAAGGAGGAATGCCGAGGAGGGTCCCTCTGCTCCGACCGACCCCGCGATATGTGTGCATCTGAATGACGAGAAGGCTCCACAGGACGAGACTGTGCGTCATCATCCATGTTCGCATCACCGACCACAGACCCTACAAGGTCTTTCTCGCGAGCCCACTTAAGCGTGAAGTAGTTCTTGAGGAAGCCTTTCGCTTGCTTCCATCGCCACTGCACGGAACGAGGAAAATTAGGCAAAAGTTGGGCTAGTTGCAAATAGACGACGAAAGGGGAGTCACTCACCGACTTTCTCAGGATCTTCTCCAGCTCTGGCTTGATATCCTCGCTAGTTGCCCGCGGGTAGCCACAAACCGTGTCCATGGAATGGCTCTGACTTTTCTCGTCCTCTTCGCAATAAGGTCCCAACTGCAACAAGCGAGAAAAGGGTCATGTCAAGTAACCATGAGGAAAATGAAGAGGGTAAATGGATTATTTTTTCCTCGCCTTCGAATGCCAAAGTCTTGATCATCGTTCCCATTCCTCCCAGAATTGGGCGGGCGATGCCAGCGATGCATGATTGGTATACCAAGAACCTCCCCTAGCTGCAGCGAAAGCTTCGGCATGCAAGGCTCGTGGATCATTCATAGTCTCAGGGGGGTCAGATGGTATTATCCATCTTTCTTGGCCAAGAGTTTGCCTCGTAAACCTCTCGCCAAGGCTCCAGACCCAACCAGATGGGCTCTCCATAACCAAGCGCAGGCTACCATCTCTACGTGCTGCGTTTCGCGAAGGAATGAAATCCTGCGGCGTCTCAAAATCGACCCAAGCATCCCAATTGACATCACCCTGTAAAGAAAGGGAATGTGGGCACCCTAGAAATAGAAAGCATAGAGGAAAGAGATTACATGAAAGTTGCAAGCCTAACCTCTTCAAGGTGATCCAAGATGCGGCGCAGCTCATCCAAACTTCCAAAAGGCTTCTTCTTACGCCCAAGGTAGTCCTTGTGCCACCGTTCTGCAGCTGGCACCGTCTTAGCATGTCGAGTAGGGATGGTGAATCCTTTAATGTACTCGTACCCCCATACCTGCAAGAACATTAATATTCCACAGCTACAAAAAAGGAGATTACATGTAAAAGAGAAGCGTCTCGAAAGTTACCTCGAGCACCTTCCACATGCTCGGACCACTCATCTCCTTCGGGTTCTCCGGCGCAAAGAATGGGTCCACATCAGTGCCAGGACGAACACCAATGCGAAGCCAGCGAATGAAGTTAGCATAAGCAGCCTTTGCCCAGTTCCGGTGAATGACCTGCTCTAGATCAAGGAGGTTTTTCATCCAGGTCAAGTAAACATCGTCTCCTCGGTTGGCAAACATCGTGGCAGAGATGAAATATGCTAGAAAAATAAAGCGGCGCTGAAACTCGTCCATATGAGCAAAATCAGCGGAAAGGATGACCTCTTCAAAAGAGCCATAAGAGAGCTTCATTTTCCGACCAAACCGGCGCCTTTCAAGCACAGGTTCTAGCAATTCCATCACTTTATCTGGTATGACAGGATCAAATTCAACGTCTTGACCACCCCAACGTAGCCCTGTAATCATAACAAAATCAACAGGGGTTATGGACATTTCTCCTACGGGGAGGTGGAAGGTGTTGGTGGAATCCCAGAATCTTTCCGCGAGCACACGCCCCATCACCCGCGGTGTACAAGGTTCCCAGGCCTTGACACATCTCCAAAAGAGATCGAACCCCGACTCTTCTAGTAGAGTGAGTGCCCAGTTATCCTCCACGAAATGCTCCACCACCTTGATCGGCTTCCGCATGTTGCCGCCTGTTCTAAGAGAATCTTCCTGAAAATCCACGATAGAAGAATTCAAAAGGGGTACATCAGTATAGCAGCTATCAATAGACTCCCAGTTTAGCAAGAGTTAAACCAAACTGCCACTAAACTGGGGGCTATGCGGCACAAGTAACGGGTCGAATCAGCCTGAGAGCTAAGACACGAAAGCGAGTTTGGGCCTTCTTCTATTCCATCTGAGCCAGGCTTTTCTGACCCACGCAAAATAAAAGAAGAGCCCGACGCTTGGCCAAACCCAGACAGGTTTGAGCCTTTGGGCTTTGCTTCCATTTCATCCGCCACAAAAATTGCGTGGCCCATTTCATGAGTGAACCCAGACGGGTTACACCCCCTTTCAATGGGCCTCCTTCCATCCTTTCGGCCCACACACAAAAAAAAAAGAAAGGTTGCTCGGAGAAGGAACCCAGACGGGTTCTACTCCTGTTCAGTGGGCCTCTTCCATCTTTTCGGCCCACACACAAAAAAAAAAAGAAAATTGCCTGGAGAGGCAACCCAGACGGGTTCTACACCCTTTCAATGGGCCTTCTTCCATCTTTTCGGCCCACGCAAAAAAAGGGGGGGCTATTCTCACTGCTTCATGGTTCAAGCCCAACCCAGACGGTTTGAGGCCGAAAATGAAATTGCTTTGGCCCAGTTCAAATAGTCCAGCATCATTTTCCGACCTAAAGCCATACCCGGACGGGTTAGAGCGCATTTATCAAAAAAAAAACAAAAAGAAAAAGACGCAAAAAAAAAGAGACAAAAACGGGCCAGTGAACCCAGACGGGTTTGCGCCCCATTTTTGCCGGCCCAACTCAACCAAGCCCAACTCAAAAGAGAGGCCCGGTTTTCACTCAGCCGAACCCAGACGGGTTACTCTCGGCCTAAACACCGGTTTTTCTACTTCGGCCCAATTCTTAGCTAAATCAACAAGTGCGAATCAAACATCTCTACTTGCAAATTTAAGCTAAAGCAACCAAGAGCAACCAAAAGTTCATGCACATCATATTCAGCTAAATCAACAAGTTAGAATCAAACATTTCTACTTGCAAATTTAAGCTAAAACCAAAAGCAAAGTCAAGAAGAAGACATTACCCGGACATGTGAATGCTTATGCCATACGTGGTTCCATGGTTCGGGCACCAATTCGACGTTCCTAACCGGCCGGAGTCCACGCACGGAAGACATCTCATGTGATTCGCGCGTGGGGTTGAGCAGGTGATTCCTAGCTTTCCTAACCATTATTTCCTAACTAGCAAATAAGTGGAAGAGAGAGAAGCAAGGAAGAGAGAGAAGCAAAAGGAATAAGAAGGAGGAGCTTGAAGTGTGAGTTAAGGGGAAGAAGAGGCCTCCTTTTATAGGAAAAGTGGGTGCATGCACACCACACAAGTGTCCAAGCAGCGGGCCCCGGCATCCGGATTGTGGAAGACATGCATTGGCCGAAAATCTATCCTTATCCTATCCTATCGGATTGCGCAAAAAAAAAAGAAAAAATAATGAAAGGGTCGAACCCAGACGGGTTTCATGGGCCAAGAGCCAGCCCAATTCCGCGAACCCAGATGGGTTCCTGGGCCAAAATGAGAGGTCAAGGCTGTTTTCGAGCCCAATGCGACTTGATGCTCAACTCGAACCCATTTTCAAGACATAAACTGACAGGTAAATTCTCTGACTCACTTTGGATTTCAAATAAACTGATGCCTTCTTTCTTTCTTTCTTGCAGGACAATGCGCGAAATACAGCGGCCGTCATCGGGCCCTAACAATACATGACACCATCACCGCCGCTAGTACGCGACATTTCCACACCTGTGGTCGTCTTCGGGCATTAACAATACGTGACATCAGTCGTCGCCGGGATAGTACGCTACACTTCATCAACAACGGCCATCAACAACGGGCCTTCACAATGCGATGGCGGCCATCGTCGCCTTCACACGCGACGACGCCATCGTTGGGCCTTCACAATGCGATAGCGGCCATCATCGGGCCTTCACAATGCGATGGCGGCCATCATCGGGCCTTCACAATGCGATGGCGGCCATCGTCGGGCCTTCACAATGCGACGAGGGCCATTGTCGGGCCTTCACAATGCGACAAGGGCCATCATCGGGCCTTCACAATGCGATGAACATCACATCTACATCGACGCAGGACCCAGCTTCCAAGCGTCAACAGCGGCCATCGTCGGGCCTTCACAATGCGACGAGGGCCATTGTCGGGCCTTCACAATGCGACGAGGGCCATTGTCGGGCCTTCACAATGCGATGAATGTCATATCTACAACGGCGCAGGACCCAGCTTCCAAACGTCAACAGCGGCCATCATCGGGCCTTCACAATGCGATGGCGGCCATCGTCGGGCCTTCACAATGCGACGAGGGCCATTGTCGAGCCTTCACAATGCGACAAGGGCCATCATCGGGCCTTCACAATGCGATGAACATCACATCTACATCGACGCAGGACCCAGCTTCCAGCGCCATCGGGCCTTCACAATGCGACGAGGGCCATTGTCGGGCCTTCACAATGCGACAAGGGCCATCATCGGGCCTTCACAATGCGATGAACATCATACCAACATCGGCGCAGGACCAAGCTTCCAAGCGTCACCTCGGTCCGCTTCACGGCGAAATGAAGCGGACCAACCCCGACCGGCTTTACGGAAGAAACTAAGCAGGTCAACTCATCTTCAGCGGCCGTCATCGGGCCCTCACAATGCGATGACACCCTTTCAATTCGGTCAGCTTTACAGAAGAAACTAAGCAGGCCAACCCACATCGGCGCAGGACCAAGCTTCCAAGCGTCACCTCGGTCCGCCTCACGGCGAAATGAAGCGGACCAACCCCGACCGGCTTTACGGAAGAAACTAAGCAGGTCAACTCATCTTCAGCGGCCGTCATCGGGCCCTCACAATGCGATGACACCCTTTTCAGCATCCAGACACAGGTCTTGCACTCCACGGCGAAATGAAGTGCACGACCATAATATGCAACTGTAATTGTAGACACCGGATTTTTGTACCATTATTAGTTTTAGTTATTTGTAAAATAAGCTTTCACTTAAAGTGTGTATTTTTATACCATATTGTGTCCAACGAGATCAAACCATAATATGCAACTGTAATTGTAGACACCGGATTTTTGTACCATTATTAGTTTTAGTTATTTGTAAAATAAGTTAGCCGAATAGTTTGGTAGCATGCAAACCCATTTCTTTTCTAGCCCGAAAGTAAGCAAAGTAGCCCAGCAGTTACGGTCCAACCCGGCGGAGTTCGCTGGGCCAAAGCCTGGCTCAGCTCGGCAGGAACCCGTCTGGGTTGCTGGGCCAAAGCCTGGCTCAGCTCGGCAGGAACCCGTCTGGGTTCCTGGGCTGAGTTCCGCCGAGGCGGCCATGATGCTAACCCTAAACGCTTTTTTCCCCCCCATTCCACTATAAATTAAACCCTTTTTTCCCTTCCATAGACACACCAAGGTATGCTAGAGTATTGACACTAGCATATTCTCTCCACCTTTTCTCTCCTCTTGCATGCTGCTTTACTAAGGGTTAGCATAGTTGATGTAAAACATGGAGTAATTTATAGAATTCTCTCTTTTTTATATTTTCAGTGTTTTGCATGATTTTACTGATAAATTTGTGAAATTTACATTTAATTCCTCCCTTTTTGTTTTGTTTTACTTTAATTTAATTCTAGTAGAGTCTATTCATTGAATAGGCGGATTTGATGATTTTAATTGTCAAATTCGTAACCTTACCCCCGAATCCATCTCTGGATTCGCAGGCCGGAGTCTATGTTTAACGGTTTGTTGTTTTTCTCCTAAAATTCAACTTGCGACTCTATTTTCGTGCTTTGGTGTTTCCCCTTTTGTGATTTTTGCGACCTAATTTGTGATTGACGCCAAAGGTAATCCGGCTTGGTTCAATCCATGAACCCAGGTGGGTTCCTCTCCTCTTTTCACTCTCTTGTGTTTCGTCTTTTTATTCGGCAGAATTCGCAGATAGCGCAAGGAAACCCGGCTTGGTTCTTCACGAACCCAGACGGGTTCTTCACTTTTTTCTTTGCTTCTTTTTTTTCTTTGTTTTCCTTTTCGTGGGGTTTCACAGCCAAGAACCCGTCGTGGCGACTCTCTTGTGTTTCGTCTTTTTATTCGCAGAATTCGTGTGTTTTCCCTTCCCTTTCTTTCGTCTCTTTCTTTCTTTTTTCTTTAAAGGTGAATCTAGGGCTCGGGCGCATAAATCGTTTTTAATCTGTTAACAAAGTTATTCTTAAAAGTTCAACCTTATTTAAGGTTAAGCAATCCTAGTCGGCTCCCAATCACTCCTTAAGTAGCGCCGCGAAAAAAGGTCATCGATCGATTTTTTTTTTCGGGGTCTACAGTAATATATACCGTGACCACAAATCATCGATCATGGTCTTATAATATGTGCGATGACCACGTGTCATTGACTGTGGTCTTATATTAAACATTGTCGCTTAAAGTGCATATTTAGTTAACCATAAAATGCTAGTATATCGATGATCACATTTCATCAATCGTAGTCTTATATTAAACATTGTCACTTAAAGTGCGTATTTAGTTAACAATAAAATGCTAGTATATCGATGACCACGTTTCATCGACCGTGGTCTTATATTAAACGTTGTCACTTAAAGTGTGTATTTTGATACTATCTTGTGTCCAGATCTAACCATAATATGCAACTGTAATATATACCGTGACCACAAATCATCGATCGTGGTCTTATAATATATGCGATGACCACGTGTCATCGACTGTGGTCTTATATTAAACATTGTTGCTTAAAGTGCGTATTTAGTTAACTATAAAATGCTAGTATATCGATGACCACATTTCATCGATTGTGGTTTTATATTAAACACTTAAAGTGCATATTTAGTTAACAATAAAATGCTAGTATATCGATGACCACATTTCATCAACAGTGATTTTATATAAGACCATGTTATCACTTAAAGTGTGTATTTAGATACCATCTTGTGTCCAACGAGATCTAACCATAATATGTAACACGGGTCATCAACTGTGACCTTATACCAAATAATGCAAGTATACTATATGCGATGACCACGTGTGATCGACTGTGGTCTTATATAAAACATTGTCACTTGAAGTGTGTATTTGTCTTGCAAGTATAGTATATCCGATGACCACGTTTGATACCATCTTGTGTCAAATGAGATCAAACCATAATATGTAACTGTAATATATACAAAGACCACGTGTCATTATCTGTGATCTTACACTAAATGATGCAGGTATAACATATGCGATGACCACATGTCACCAATTGTGGTCTTATATTAAATATTGTCAATTAAAGTGTGTATTTTGATACCATCTTGCGTCCACAGTGCGTAAGTGGAACAACGACATACATTACTGTTGGTCGATGTGGTCACGAACTTGTTTATCGTGTTCACCACATTGTACCATGTCACGTTCTACATCCATAAGACCATAATTAGCTCTTAGGTTGCCACATCGTCAAAAACACGTATTAACCATCGACGTCTTGCATGCCTTAAGTGGCCAACAAGAGTCGGTTTTGCATGACTTAAATAAACATTGACCACCAACAGAATTGCGGACATCGTCGTAAGAAACTGATGACGTACTCATAATGTATTTAATAAGGCATTGACAAACAATCAAACTTTATTATACATAGTATGTAAAACTTGTATCAAATGTAATGTCTTGCAAGCGCACAACGTAAGTTTAAATCATCAACGTTTGAGAAAGGAAAACTCAACCGACATATAATTAAACAAAAACACCAAATGTCGTGCACACCCCTCCCCCGGGGGGACAACGAACACTGAATATCACTGGAACCACTCAGGGTAGTTCCTGCTGTCGTGGTGGCCAATTCGTTTACAAAAATTGCATCTCCGGGTCGTCGCCTTCTGTTGTACCGCAACCTCGATACAACTCTTCTTTCTTTTCGCACGCCCCTTAGGCTTCGACGTGAGAGGTGGTTTTATTGTAGTCTCGCTCGGGACAGGCGCACCAAAACATATTTCAATGTCAGCTGCTGCCCCCCATTACTCGTGACGTCTCTTGCCACTATCAACTCATTGGCGTCGCTCAAGGACCTGAACCACATACATTGTCGTGGGATAATATTTTCGTCGTCCCATTTTGCCCGGTATATCGTTACGCTAGACTCATCGCCATCAGAGACAGGCGGCGACGACACATAAATTGGTGCACACCCACTTGCGCCGCTGCATTACAAGAAGGGGGGTCAAGGGTCAGCAACAGACATGATTGTGACATGTAACACATCTTCTTTTTTATTTTAACATGACAACAGACACTCGTTGTCCGACATACCTGAAAACCAATGACCACGACACACTCACATGTGGACATCTACCCAGCAAACCATCTGTCACATTGATGCCAAAACGACATCCCCCGTCACCCAACCATCAGTATATATCACCCCACCCATGTCCATTTACCCAAAACGACATATACTGATGTGGACTGATTGGCAGAGTCAACCAATCGTGCGTCCTCACCAATGTATGACAATTTCATCCACATTAGCCGCGTTATGACATGTAATTTCACATCCATTTAAACATCGACGACCCCCCCAATATATTTGTCCCTTGCGTATGACCCAACCCGACCCAGACGAGCTGACCACAAACATAACAACTGTGGTCAAGCAGGTGACAGTCACAGAACGTATACATGCATGACTGTTGTGGTCAAGTGTTTGTCGATAACATATGGTACTGATCAGACCCATCACGGAAAACCCATTCACATAATACTATTACATCTGTATGCATAATAGTCGCCAAATACATCCCATATCCGAAACAGCCATAGGTGTGTGTATGTATCGAATTCACTCGTTACTGCCGCCATCACATATTGCCATGCCTCTCGACATTGCCCCACCCAACGACCACCGCCCCCTCTCACACCACCCACCCCCTCTCGCACTACGCAAACGGAACGTCTTAATCTCTATGTATAAAAAAACAGGAAAAAAGAGAGAAAATTAAACATACTTACCTATTGTCTGCCATTGATGAGATCAGTATGGGGTTGTATGTTATGTGATATCCACCGACCAGTCGCTGTTTCAGATTCCGATCAATGTTCGTCGTTGACCTATTATGGTTTTCCCCAGTTGAAACTCAATGTACTCAAACGTGATCTTCTAAATTTGGCAAATATTCACCTTAATTTGCAGCAGTAAATAGCCGCTATTATTATGGGATCAAATCTGGATTTTCATCTTTTTGCTTTTTTTTGGCAAATATTCACCTACTAGTGGTTTTTGACTATGGATAGGTGGTTTCTGGGGTTAAGTGGCACATGTGTGAGATTTTAATCACAGCCGTTGGATCGGGAATGGATGGCCACGGTTCTCTCTTCCTACCCTCCTACCTAAAGTTCCTTCCTACTGGAACCTTCCCTTCAATTATATTTACTATGGCAATAGTATCAAACAATTTCTATTAGTCAAGCGGCTATCTAATCTTACATTGTCCATTTGTAGCTTGATGTTAGGAGTTTGATTTTCCTATCTTTGCCCTGCAGATTTGATTGGCATGTTAATTTTTTTTGGCCACCTTCCTTGTGGATCTTGCATTCAAATAATTAACATTATTTTTGGAGTTAATATAATGGCAAGTTTTTATTTTCGCTTATTTTAAAAATTCTAATATCTTATTTTTCAACAAATTATGGAAATCCAACCCAACAACTGTTATATTTATTCTTACCTTTTTTACAACACAATATATTATAAAATGGAAAAAAATTGTGCTTCATATCTTTTCATATGATTTTATTTATACAACTTTCTCTATAAAGAAAATTGATGAAAATCTTTTTTTTTTTTTGAAAAAACTCTTTTCATAAGAAATTTTATTGCCAAATAAAAGTTATTGAAACATATGTAAATAAAAACTAACTCAATTAAAAATTTTGCCTATTACAAAATACAATTTTGCCCATATAAAATTATATCATACAATATTATGATATAAAATTAAATAATATTTGAGTCTATAATGTAAGATTTGCTAAAATATGGAAATAAATTATTATGATATTGTGAGCGTTCCAAAAAAATGACCGAATCAAGTTTCAAAAAAAAAAGTGCCCTAAGGTTTGAACCCTCAACCTATCTACATAGCGGAAATCTCTAAACTTTAAGAATAACGAATAGAATACAAACAACTATTTGTCTATATAGCAAAAAAAAAGGAATTTTATTTGCAAATTAAAAGTTTTTGAAACATATTACAAAATAAAAACTAACTCAATTAAAAATTTTGCCTATTATTTTATAGTGAATAAAATTATCTCATACAATATTATGATATAAATAATGTTTGAGTCTATAATGTAAGATTTGCTAAAATATGGAAATAAATTATTATGATATTGTGAGCGTTCAAAAAAAGTGACCGAATGAAGTTTCAAAAAAAAAGAGCCCTAAGGTTTGAACCCTCAACCTATCTACATAGCGAAAATATCTAAACTTTAAGAATAAATATTTGTCTATATAGCAGAAGGAACATTAATTAACGAAAATCTAGAAAAATTAAAATTAAAAAAAATCAGAACAAGTTGTCTTCTTCATTGTTTCCTAACCCTAATTTAGCGCCTCCTCCACCACCACCAACAATGGTATCTGGTGAAGATAGACGGCCAGTTGAGCCTCCATCTTCTTCATCCTATCTTCTTCTTCTTCTTCTTCTTCTTCTTCTTCTTCTTCTTCTTCTTCTTCTTCTTCCTATTTTCAACCTATCTTGTTCTTCCTCCATCTTCTTAAAGCTTACCAACAATGGTGTTGTGCAATTTTTTTTCCCTTTTTGGTAGATTTGGGTGGTCGGAAGTTTCACTCGTGCAAATGTCACCGTTACCAGAGGGTCACTGAAAATGATGTCGGATGGTTGCCGGATTTCATGGGTGTTACGTGATTTGGGATTTCACCGGGTAAATTTCCTAGCTAATATTTTTAATATGATAAACAAACATACCTTAGTAAATATTTAATTTTTGATCTTTTATAAATAAATATTTGATTAAAAAAATATATTATACAATTATATTATTGTATATGAAAATCAACGATCAAGATTAAATTCGCCACATGTACGGTTGAGATTTATTTTACTTATAGTGGTTGTCATGGTTGACAACCACTATAAGTTTTTTTTTATTTATAATATTATATAAGCAATTATATATCGAAAAAGAATCTATATTTGATCTCACAAAGTACTCCAACGACGCCTCCCAAACCCTAGTGGTGTCGTTAGTGAGGGTTAATTTGTCTCCCGTTTTCCGGTGAGACGGCGACAGATTGGAGGTGCTTCTCTGGGTTCTCCTAGTAGAGGCGAGTGCTGGTCACCTATAGTGTGACGTTTCTGCGGTTTATCCGGTGTAGGTTCCGTTTTTGTTTAGGGTTCGTGGTTACGTGAGAAGGAAGTCTTCGAGTTGCAGTGCACCATGGATGAACGAATGGAAATTGACTGGAGCAAACTCAAATTGACAGAAGAAGAGGAGGAGGTGATCGAGATCAGCGAGGAAATACCACGTGAGAAAAAGGAGGAAATTGAACTTAGAGGGTGTTTGGCCTAACTTTTGAGAGTGTTTTTGGAGTTAAAAAGCACAAACTAGGCCAAACAGTGCTTTTTGTAGAAGCTAATAATTGTTTTTCAAAAACAGTTTTGGCCAAAAAATTTCAAAAGCGATGAAATTGTCGTGCTTTATAAACTAATCACTTCTCAATCTATGAGATTCTCTTGTGATTAGTTTCCATAATTTCAAATAAATATTATGATTCTTATAAAGATAGTATTTAGATATTTTAATATTATCTTAAAATCTTTAATATTATGTTGGACATTTTTATTATCTAATTCCTTTGTAAATATGATATTAGTAAATTTTTGATATATAAATATTTAATTTAAAGAATTGTATAGTTAAGTACCATATATAGTTATAATAATAATAATAATAATAATAATAACTATAATTTTAACTATGCGATTATAATTATTGTTAAAATTAAAATTTGATAATATGTTGAATAAAAAAAGAAAATGTGAATAATCATATGATAATTTTACTCCAAAAAAACTAACACATGATAATTTTTAAAAGTTAAGCTAACCATTTAAATTTAATAAATGTACTCTATCATAAGTTAGGCCAAACACTTTAATTTAGTAAAATCACCTATGTCATAAGCTAGGCCAAATACTTCACAATCTCTCCAAAAATAGCTTTTATAAAAACTGTTTATAAGAAGCAAAAACACTCTTTTAGAAATTAGGCCAAAAAGGCACTTAGTCTTGTGGGTCATCTCCTCACCAAACATGCTTTCAACCCCAGGGTTATGAAGACAGTCCTCAGAAACATTTGGAAGCCTGCAAAAGGTGTGGTGATTAGAGAGCTCGATACCAACCTTTTCCTTTTCCAATTTTTCTCAATCAAAGACAAGGAATATGTCTTAAACGAATGACCGTGGTGCTTCGACAATAAGCTCTTGCTAGTCCGAGAATGGGAAGGCACAGAACAACACTCGGAGATTATCTTCAAGACGGCGCACTTCTGGGTTAAAGCATACGACGTCCCAGCCGTACGCCAAACAGTGGCCTTTGCAAAAATTCTTGGAGACAAAGTGGGAATCTTTGTAGGATGCGAAGAAGATTCAATGTTCGGTGCTGACAAATCTTTGTGTTTCAGGGTGGATGTGGATGTGACAACACCTCTACGACGGGGGCTTATGGTAAAAATTGGTGAAAAGTCAATCTGGGTACATTTTAAATATCTTCGCCTTCCCGAATTCTGCCATGGCTGTGGAAAATTAGGCCATATGCTAAAGGAATGTGAGGTGATCGACCAAGACACCCCAAAGGAGATGTTGTAATATGGCAATTGGTTGAGAGCTTCGCCTATGAAGACGAGAAGGCGAAACGCAGAAACGGAGCTACAAGAAGAACGACGTCTGTACATGACTCTCAAAGGACAGCAAACTCATTCGAGGGCGAGACAACGTCTTCAATTTTCAACCACAGCCACTAATGAATCAAGCAGTCAAAATTCCTTGAGTAAACAAGGAGTTGCAAGCGCTGACATGGCTGTAGATCAGGCTACTGAAGTTAGAGTGGGCAATGAAACTTTCAAAAGGAAGTTGAGCCAACTACAGCCTAGGGATGACAGGGAGAGAAGCTGGAGTTTTGAAAAAAGCTTGATCGTATCACAATCGTTACCAGAGGCGGAGGTTGCTCAGCAACCCCGCCTATCGCAATGAGTCTCATTTGTCTCAACTGTCGGGGACTTGGCGACCCCCGTGCAGTGAATGATCTGCTTAATTTCATTCGCAGATCAAAGCTCGCTATTATTTTTCTCTCAAAAACGAAGAAGAGTTGTAGTGAGATGGATGTTTTAAAGCGTAAGCTGTCTACTTTTTTTGGTCTTTGCGTTGATAGTGTAGGAAGAGGAGGAGGTTTAGCTCTCTTTTGGGATAAAAACATCACAGTGTCTTTAATGTCTTATTCGCAACACCACATTGACGTGACAGCGGAAGATGGTTTAGGGCAGAACCCATGGCGTTTCACGGGAGTTTATGGATGGCCGCAAGCGCAGCATAAGCTCAATACTTGTGCCCTGATTGAAGATTTACATACACATTCTTCCTTGCCTTGGCTTGTTGAAGGTGACATAAACGAAATTTTCTATAATTGTGAGAAAAGGGGTGGCCCTCCAAAACAGCAAACAATCTTGGATGCCTTTCAAGACAATTTCACTCAGAGTGGTTTATTTGATCTTGGTTATACTGGGTACAACTTTACTTGGTGGAACGGGAGGGAAAACAATGAAGCGGTGGAGGAACGGTTGGACAAGTACATGGCAAACGCAGACTGGAATGCTCTCTTCCCGGCTGCTGAGGTCACCCATATGAACGAGACTTTATCCGACCACCTACCCATCTGGGTAACACTTTACAAAAACCATCAGCCCAAGCGAGGAAAACGTTTTTTCTTCGAGAACATGTGGACTACGGATACAAACTGTGACTCGGTGGTTGAGTCCGCGTGGAGCTGTGAAAGTATGGGACATAATTGCTACGGCTGTGTGGCAAAACTTGATCGTTGTAGAACAGCTCTAGTGGACTGGGCAAAACGCTCGTTCGGACAAGTCCAACGCGAAATCAAAGAAACCCAGCAGCAGTTAGATGCGCAGCCAAGTAGAGGAGACAGACAGTGCTTGCTAAACAAATTGAGAAACCTGAGGAGGCAAGAGGAGATTATGTGGTGGCAGAGAGCAAAAAGGGATTTTCTCTCTTTTGGGGATCGAAATACCAAATGGTTCCATCGGAAAGCGTCCGCCCGACAAAAGACAAACACCATCAATAAACTTGTTGATCAGATGGAAAGGTATGTACTTCTATTGAAGATTTTGAAAAACTTTTCCTTGATTATTATGGTGTTCTTTTCAAATCCGAAGGTACTGCTGGTATGGATGATATTTTACAGTTTGTTCAACCGAAGGTGAATAGTGATATGAATGCGATGCTAACCATGCCATACACATATGATGAGGTGAAAACGGCTATCTTCCAAATGCATCCCGGAAAATCCCCTGGGCCGGATGGCTTCAACCCCCACTTCTACCAACATTATTGGCACATCATCGGACCCGATGTCTCTGCCGCGGTGATAGACATTTTAAATGGGGGGGGGGGGGGGGTTTCCCTGAAGGCCTAAATCACACGCTTATAGCACTTATCTCGAAAGTCAAGAATCCAACCTCGGTGGCCGACTTCCGACCGATTAGTTAAAATTGCCACAAAGACAATGGCGAATCGACTCAAAGCTATCTTGCCAAGAATCATTTCGGAGGCCCAAAGTGGTTTTGTTGCTGACCTACAAATAAGCGACAATATCTTAGTTGCTTACGAATTATTTCATCACATACACTGCCACACTGGTGCAAACGGTCATATGTCCATCAAGCTTGATATGCGGAAGGCTTTCATAGAGTAGAATGGGGTTTTCTCAGAGGCATCTTGCACAAATTGGGGTTTTGTAATGCATGGATCACGACTGTGATGAGATTTGTTGAATCGCCAACTTTCTCATTCCTCATCAATGGTTCCCCTAGAGGCTTCCTAGTGCCCTCAAGAGGTCTCCCGCAAGGTGACCCACTTTCTCCCTTCCTATTTATATTAGTAACGGAGGCTCTTTCGGCCTTGTTTCAGCATGCCGTTGCTACAGGAACTCTTCAAGGGATCCAAATCTGCCGAGTCGCATCGATGATCTCCCACCTCCTTTTTGCCGATGACACCATTATTTCCTGCAAGGCAAACGAGGATCAAGCAAGGGAGGTTAAACGGCTTTTAAGCGTATATGAGGCAGCCTCGGGACAACAAGTAAATTTCAGCAAAACGGACGTTGTTTTTCATAAGCATGCTACCCCCGAACGAAGAGAAGCGATCAAGAATATTCTGAATATAAGGGAGGTTGAATCGCATGGCAAATACCTAGGCCTTCCAACTCATGTGGGAAAGTCAAGGTACAAAGACCTCCTGTGTGTGAAAGATATCGTGGCTAAAAGGCTAAGCAACTGGGAGGATCGTTTCCTTTCATGGGCCAGTCGAGAAGTTGTCATCAAGGCAGTCGCCCAGGCCTTACCGGTATACGCAATAAGCATTTTTAAACTCCCCTCTTCGCTATGCCGAGATATTCAAAGAGTCATCTGGAAATACTGGTGGGGTTCGAAGCATGGAGGACGGAAGATGCATTGGCTTCGAGAATCCTTGCTTTATACAAGTAAGGAGTATGGGGGGATGGGTTTCAAAAATCTAGAGGACTTTAACTCAGCTCTTTTGGCCAAGCAAGTTTGGCGATTATGGAAGCATCCAAATTCTCTAGCCTCTAGATTATTACAAGCAAAATATTATCCGAGCGGTAATATCTTTGAAGCCACACTTGGACACAGGCCAAGTTACACTTGAAGGAGTATCTTTGAGGCCCGTGATCTAGTCCAACGTAGACTGAGATGGTTTTATCGGCAATGGCGCTGGAGTGAATATATGGCAAGATAAATGGTTAAACCGAAGCCCGACTTTCAAAGTATACACGCCAAGGACAGAAGACTCACAACCCCAAACAGTTACAGATTTAATTGACAAAGACCGGGGCACTTGGGATTTGCAGCTGCTCGAACAACATTTCCTTCCCGGGGATGTGGAAGCTATCATCTCAATTCCACTTTGCAACACGTGGCCGGACGACAGACTTGCTTGGAATGACACGAAGGATGGAGAGTATAGTGTCAAGACGGGGTATCATGCGCTGGTTAATGCGAGACAAGAAAAGAATCCGTCTTCGAGTGAGTCAACGAGCAGAAGCATATGGAAAAAACTTTGGACCTCTGAAAATCCCACCTCGGGTTAAAGTCTTCAGTTGGCGTCTCTGTAGGGAGATTCTCCCATTAGCAGGGGCGATAAGTCGTCGCATCAAGTCATACAATGGTGTTTGTAAAGTCTGTGGCTATCATACAGAAACAAATGTGCATAGTATTTTTCAATGTCCCCCCGCAATGGCCATATGGGAGATTAGTGGAGTAGATGAAAATTTTTGGTCCATCTCTCTCCCTACAGTAATGGACTATATGCACAAGGCTCTTGAGGGGCTTGAAGAGGATATGGTAAGCATTTTCTTGATGATTGCTTGGCAGTGCTGGAATTCAAGAAATTCTATTGTCGTAAAAGGGAAAACACCATCTGCTCATGTCTCTCTCTGCCAAGCCCGAGACTTTCTGGAAGACTTCCAATCTCTCTTGTTCACTGGAAGGCATATGAAGACCACACACCCCACAACATGGTCACCCCCTCCAAATAATACATGGAAATTAAATTTTGATGCATCAAAGCTAGGATCTTGGGGGAGAGGATGGGGGGCTGTCATTCGAAATAAGGATGACACAGTGGTGGCTTCTGGGGTAAAACATCTCACGGGTTTCCCTGGGGTGGAGATCGCTGAGGCGGAGGCATGTCTTTTCGGTCTACAAGTTGCAAAGGAAGCCGGCTTCAATGTGCTCATAGTTGAGGGAGACTGTTTACCTCTCTTTCAGAAGCTCAAGTCAGGTTTTAAAGGGACAAACGCCATAGGCTTACTCATTGAAGAAATCAGGAAGTTTTCAAATTTATTTACTGCTATTTCTTGGAGTCATGTAACAAGAGTAGGGAATAAAGTGGCACACTCCCTCGCTCACCTACAACCCTATGATTCGTGTCCACGAATTTGGTTGGAGGATGGTCCAGAGGCCGCTCTTGCCCTGGCCCGAGACGATATGTATCTCCTCGAATGATAATGAATAATTGCCCTCGGTTGTGGCTTTTTCTCAAAAAAAAAAAAAAAATTATATATCAAACATTAATCTTGAAAAACGTAAATAACAAATAAAAAATTGAGGGAATATTAAAAAACTGATAATATCCTAGTTTGGTTTAACAAGGAATTTTGTTGAAAAACGTAAATTACCCTTCAACATTTTTGCCCATTATTAGGCATCAAGAATAAAAAGCTACCAGACAGACCAAAACTTTAGGATGGAAAATTCTGAACTTTAACAAGGAAAATTGCAAGCTGAAACAAGACGACGATCAACCGAAGCAGTAGAACAATTAATAGGCAGCAGCAGAAACAAATAGATTTAAGCCTTGTATGAATTGTTTGAACCAGAAAAAATAATGGGTATTCGCCTCATTCGGAATTAGTTTGTGGTTCAATATCCAATTCATTTGTGCCCAGAATGTTTGAAATGTGAAGTTTTGACAACACTAGCTAGATTCAAGATCAGGTAGACCACTGTGCAACCATACTGGAAGGACTATATTATAACAATATGTAAAAAAAGAACAAAACAATATGTAAAAAAAGAACAAACCCACTACTTTTTATTCGGCTACAATTCCTTAATCCACAAAAGACAGAGGATAGATCAAAGCTTAAAGCAGAAAAAAAAAGGAAAGG
This sequence comes from Portulaca oleracea, assembly GCA_029582165.1. NCBI lineage: Eukaryota > Viridiplantae > Streptophyta > Magnoliopsida > Caryophyllales > Portulacaceae > Portulaca > Portulaca oleracea. The sequence continues at coordinate 26,720,433 of CM055890.1, forward strand.
ATCTCAATCGGGGAAATTGAACCCAACGTGAATCAAACACGCAACCTTCTGATCTGGAGTCAAACGCACTACCATTGCGCCACGGATCCTTATTGTTTGTTAGACAATATTAGGGTGTATAGTTATTATATAAAAGGGCAAAACGGTATATTTTAGTATGAATGTAAATTATAAAGCAAACTGTTTGTTATTAGATCGTATTTGATGACAAAATGATAAATTGGAGTGTGAACATAAGGCAATATATATATTATATTAAAGATAAAATAATAAATTCGTATGTGAACATACGTTACAAGGCAGACAGATAGATAAGTTGCTTGTTATTATATTATATTCGATGGCAAAAGAGTAAATTTCAATATGAACACAAACCAGACATATTCCGTTCTTTATGGGTTAAATAATGATTTTGAACTTAGATGTTCGAGCTTCCATGTAATCCATAAGGATGAAAACTATTTAGAAAAAAAGTTTCATAGAATATTTCAATGATAAATTAATTTCCTCATCAATGTCCAATGATGATAAACAGAAAAATTATAAAATAAAACCAAAAAAATTGTTGCAATCATATAAAAATTAATTAAAAAAATTTATATGTCATTTTCCATCACTTAATTTTTATTATTTAATTCAATAATTACTTTTTTCAGGAAAAATTGAATAACGAAATAAATTTAATATATTTATGTTAAATATTTATCAAATTATAATATGTGTTTCATTGCTTAAATTATTATCTACTCCATCCGTCCCAAATTAATTGACACTTTAACTAAACTTTCATCATTAATTCTTCACAAATTGCAGTGAATTACAATATGAAATTACCTCCATTGTAATTTTTGGTAAAATATATTTTTAATGACGTTAATTTCATATTATAACTCACTGTAATTTTGTGAGTAAATAACAGTCAAAATTGAGTCAAAATGCCAAGTAAATCAAAAATATTTACTACCTCCATCCCTTATTAAGTGTCACGCTAACTAACTTTATAAGTCCAATATCCCTAGAAAATTGAGTAAAAATTACACTTGGACAAATATATCCTTTTGACTTAGTATAGACTTTTCATTTCTTAAATTCTCTTTATACTTCCAACGCATCATTAATATGAGTGATATAGGTATTTTAATCAATGAAATTGTAGACTTGACAAATAAAAAGGGGACAAGGAAGTTAGAACAAATTTGACACTCATTTAGGGGGTATTTTGCATTTTGGCCCCCGGAGTATAAGGTAATTTATTTTGAAAATTCTACCATAGTTGAAAAAAATTTCAAATATGGTAGTTGATAAATCTACACCGTTGATTAGTTTAGCATAAATCTGAGCCCTTCAATTATATAACCAATTTACCTTTTTTACATCTTTCTCTCTCCTACCCTCGCCTACGTTTAGGTTGGTTAGAAGATTCATGTTAGGCAGAAATACCAATTTACCCCCATCCATTCGATTGAATTGCTAATCACACCCTCCCTCTGCCAAGCCCAACCTCTATTTCCCTGTCCCTTCGTTCATCCAGCTACCAAGCCCAACCTCTATTTCCCTGTTGCTTCGTCGGCGCTGGACGAAGGTGCGATGGTTGCTCCGCGGGAGTAGGTCGTGTTCACCTCTATTGGTTTTGATATCAAGTCGTTGATGAATATGTCATCCGCAGCTAGAGTTGACTAAACCAGAATGGATTGTACAACATTTCAAAGTAACGAGAAAGAAGCAGTAGAAAATGAATCAAGAAGAGAATAATGACAAGTTGGTGAATAAGAATAAAGAAAAGAAGCAGGTGAGAAAGAAAAAAAGAAAGGGTTGTAGTTACCCAGCTGCATTTGCAGAGAGCTTGAGGGAGTGAATGCCCTTGATTGAGAAGCTTGAGTTGGAGAGAGGAAAGCTGCAATTTGGCGAAAGGGGCATTTTAATGGGCATTGATAATTTAGGCAAGGAAGCCCCAATGTGGAGGTGGAGAGGATGAATTGAAAAGGGTGACCTCCATTGATTCCCAAATGCAAACACCAACCAAAACGAGAGAGATAAGTGAGAGAGGAGGGTGGTGCAAGGTGTAAGGTGCAAAGCAAGGAAAAGTAATGGCGGTGTGAAATAGCAACAACTACGGTGTTCCGGTGAAAACAAAGAAAGATTTTTTTCCTAATGTTTCAAAAGAGAGGCAGGGGTATAATTGGAAATACAATAACAACTCTTTTTCTTTTTTATTTTAGACGAGTGGGAGGGGTTAGATCAAATCAATATCAGATTTTGTATCTTAAATCCAATGGTTACCATTCATTTCAACTACCATAGTTGAAAATATTTTCAACTATGGTAGAAATTCCCAATTTATTTTCTGAACCCTTGGTTTTCAACGTTAATTTTTGGACCCTAAAGTTTGTGGGCTAAATAAAAAAGGACTTTAAAGTTTTTAAACTGAAACAAAGGCCACTGTCCCGTTCTTTTTTTCTTCCCATGTTTGAATTTTTCTCGATTTACGCGCAAACTTTAGGACTAAGGTTAAAGCTGATATTGAAGCTATAATACATCTCTGTAATTCATGTTGGAGCTACTTAGACTCCCAAGTACCAGGGGTCTAAGTAATTCCGACATGAATAAGAGAGATGTATTATAGTTACAATATCAGTTTTAACCTGAGTCTTGAAGTTTGGCACCAATTAGGAGAACAATTCAAACATGGTAAGAAAAAGAAAAACGGTCCACATGCCTTTTTTTCCGTCCACAAACTTTAAGGTCCTTTTTATTTAGCTCATAAACTTTATGAAAACAAATATCAGCTCAATGAGCTTTGTTTGAGACAGAAAGAAGAAGAGAGGGGCCAAGGATGAAGAATGTCTCGCATTATTCATTGGAAAACAGAAGAAATGGAACCCTATAAATACACTGAACAAACCAAGAAAAAGAAAAGAAAAGAAAGAAAGAAAGAAAGAAAGCTAACTAACTAAACTACCAACCTAACTAACATAACTACTAAGATATATTCTAACACCCCCCCCTCAAATTGGAGGTGGGTGAACCCCCAATTTGTTCAAGAGATTGTGATGTTGATGTCCTGATAGAGGTTTTGTAAGGATATCTGCAAGCTGAGTTTTTGTAGAGGTATGCTGTAAAGAAATCAAACCATCTGCAAGCTTTTGCCTGATGTAATGACAATCGATTTCTATGTGTTTGGTCCTCTCATGAAAGACCGGGTTTTTGGCGATGTAAATTGTTGCTTGATTGTCACACTTCACAGGTATAGAGTGATCTGCTCAACTTGAAGTTCATGAAAGAGACGACTTAACCAAGCTAGCTCAGCAACCAGCCTCCTAAGACTCCTGTACTCAGCTTCTGTAGAGGATAATGAAACAATGGGCTGCTTTTTAGATTTTCAGGAAACTAAAGTATTCTCAAGAAAAACTAAGAACCCACTGATGGATCTTCGAGAATGTTTGCAAGCTCCCCAGTCTGAGTCAGTATAAGCACTCAGTTTGAAGTTGTCATCTTTGTGAACCAGAATCCCTAAGTTGGGGTGAGCTAAGAGGTATCTAAGAGTATGTATAGCTGCTTTCAAGTGTTGGTCAGTGGGCTCCTTAAGATATTGGCTCAAATGCTGAACTGTGAAGGCCAAATCTGGTCTTGTATTCACCAGGAAGTTGAGCTTACCAATTATTCTTCTATAAACAGCAGGATCATCCAAGGGAGTACTTGAATTTGGAAGTAATTTGATATTAATATCCATGGGACATACAACAGGTTTAGAAGAACTATCTAGTAGGGGTGGGCACCATAAACCTAAACTGCAAATTGAACCGTAAAACCGCATAAACCAAACAGCAAAATGCGGTTAACCGAATTGATTTTTGCATAAAAGCGCTTTAGGTTAACCAAACTACTATGAGCGGTTTAGGTTTAGGTTTTGAATTTTCATGAAACGGTTAACCGCGGTTAACCGCTCTCAATTAAGTTGAAAAAAAAACTTGTGTGGAAGTGTGGAAACTTGGATGTTTGGTTGATGACTTGTTGGTCATTTGACATTCACTGTTTTTTCAAAGGCAGGGGCAGCATCACGGATCGGGCAAAGAAATCGCGGCCGGCAGTGTCGCGCATGCGTATCGTCGTATCGGAATATGAATTTATTAATAATATGATTGCATTTATTTGCATGAATGTTATTGTAAATTTCCAGGAAATCGGTTAATCGTAAACCGTGTATGTTAACCGGGTAAATTTTCAGATTTTAAAAGTCGTTAACCGGCACCGCTTCTAAATTGCGGTTTCGAGGTTTGGTTTAGGTTTTCAGATTTCAAAAGCGGTTAACCGCATATTGCGGTTGCGGTTTAGGTTTTTAAAATCCAAAAACCTCAAATGCGATTAACCTGTTATGCCCACCCCTACTGTCTAAGAATTCTGAAAGGAGTTCTTTAACAAATTTAGCTTGAGATAGAATGACTCCCTGTGGATTTTGTGTGATTTCAAGACCAAGGAAAAAATGTGCTATGCCTAAGTCCTTGATTCTGAAAGATGCATCCAAGTATCTCTTCAAATCAGAGATTTCCTTATGGTCATTCCCTGTGACTAATATGTCATCAACTTATACAGCTAGATATACTGACTTGTTAGAATCCTTTTTGTAAAATAATGAGTATTCATTCTCGGAATGTTTGTAACCTCTCTTATATAGGACTTTAGTTAACTTAGCATACCATTGCCTTGAAGCCTGTTTTAAGCCATAAAGAGATTTCTTTAGCCTGCACACAGGATTAAATGTGTTAGTTTCAACTCCTTTTGGTAATTGCATATAGATTTCTTCATGTAAATCTCCATGAAGGAAGGCATTGTTTACATCCAGTTGCTCCAAACACCAGCCTTTCTTTACTGCTACAGATATTAGAGCTCTTATTGTTGTCATTTTAACAACAGGAGAAAAAATTTCATTATAGTCTATTCCTGCCCTTTGGGTGAATCCCCTTACAACGAGCCTGACTTTGAACCTTTCAATAGTGTCATCTGCCTTTCTTTTGATCTTATAGACCCACTTACAATTTATAGGCTTCTTTCCCTTAGGAAGAGACACTATTTCCCATGTGTTAGTATCTGAAAGAGCTTGTAGCTCTTCTTCCATTGCCTTTTTCCACCCTTCATGGGAATTTGCCTCCTAATAAGTTTGGGGCTCTTTCTCATCAAGATATTCTGTTTGAATCTCAGGAATGCTGCAGTTAGAAAAGGCTTTGGGTTCACAGTGTAGGTTAGTTATGCTAGAATAACAGGTGTCATAGTCTTTTAAATAAGATGGATGCTTGTGTGTTCTTGTTGTCCTCCTCACTGGATGTGTTGTATCTTTGGTCATTGGGTCATTATTTTGTCTTTGCTCATTGTGGTAGTCACTGACATCTCCCTGGTCACTGTCCCTGTGAAGATTGCGTGGACTAGAAAAAGAATCATGATCTGTATTTCTAGTGTCAGAAGGAATTTCAGCAGTGTCATTGTTAACATAATCAATTTCTATATACTCATGAGGGTTGTTTGAAAAAGGAACAGCACAAGATGGTTCCTTTTCCTTGAAAGGGAAAATATGTTCATGAAAAACAACATCTCTAGAGTATAGAAACTTTTGAGATGAAATGGAATATAGCTTATATGCCCTTTTTCCTTGAGGATATCCAAGGAAAATGCATTTTTCTGCTCTAGGCTGAAATTTATGCCTTCCTTGCTTCAGGATACTCATGTAACAAAGACAGCTAGAGGATCTTAAATGGTCATATGTGGGAGTCTTTTGAAACAAGATTTCAAATGGAGTTTTATCCTTTAACATTGGGGTTGGCATCCTGTTTATAAGATAGGTAGTAGTCAGAATACTATCCCCCCAGAATCTCAAGGGTAAGTTTGCTTGAAACATTAAGGCCCTAGCTACTTCAAGAATGTGCTTGTGTTTTCTCTCAACAATCCCATTATGTTGGGACTTCTGTGTGCAACTTGTTTCATGAAAGATGCCATTGGTTTGGAAAAAACTTGTTGCTGCTTTGTTCTTCCCAATTTCCAAAGCATTGTCAGACCTTATCCTTTTAACTGTTGAGTCAAATTGAGTTTTGGCCATAGAAGTAAAGGACTGAATCAAACTTAAAGCCTCATCTTTAGTACTCATCAAATGGGTCCAAGTGCACCTAGTGAAGTCATCTACTATAGTCAAAAAAATATCTGTGTCTTGAGTGAGTTGGGATATGAAAGGGTCTTCAGGTGTCTACATGGATTAATTCAAAAGGTGTGGTAGTTGAAATATTGCTGGCATGAAAGGAGAGACAGTGTTGTTTTGTCTTTGGGCAAGCATCACAGATAATTTCACCTTGCAAAGAAATATTGGGTATCAATCTCATTCTATTAAAAGGTATATGTCCTAGTCTTTGGTGCCATACATCATTCTTTACTGAAATCAAAGCATTTCTATCAACTACAGGAGTATTGTTATGGTCTCTTGTGGTATGCTCTATCATTTTATCATCCAAGAAGTATAGCCCATGATCTTCTCTACCAAGAACCAAAGGCCCCTTCACAGGAAGGCCCTGCAAAATACATTCTGTCTCAGTAAAGGTGATGTGGCATTGTAACTCATGGCATAGTTTCTTTACTGAAATTAAATTAAATTTAAAGAAAGGAACATGCAGCACATTTGTTAAGACAAGGTTTTCAGAAAAATGTAGGTCTCCTTGATTGGTAACTTTTACTTTATCTCCATTTGGCATGACAATTTCTATTGGATTCTTAAGGTCTCTTAAGTGTTTTAGGGCTGTTTTATTGTTGCACATATGATCACTGGCCCCAGAGTCCAAAATCCAAGCATCCTCTAAGTGGCAAAAGCATGACTAACCCCATTAGATAAATAATGCTGAGAAGAATATATGTTACCAGACATGGATTCAGTGTCAATCCTTATTGTATCTTGTGTATTAAGACTTGCCAGAAGTTGCTGTAGAAGTTTGGCTTGATCTTGGTTTAGGTTGAAAGGTATAGCACCTATTGTTGTGGAGCTTTTATCGGTAGCCATTGTTTCAGATGTAGAGATCACAAATTCTGATTCACTCTGAGTATTATTAGTTGATCTCCTAGGGTTTTCCTGTTGCTTCTGCTGTCTGTTTTGATTTCTTGGGTGGTTGGGAGGAAATCCATGTAGCCTATAGCACTTGTCTATGGTGTGACCACTTTTCTTGCAATAGTCACAAAACAAGGCTTTTCTTGGATCAATCTTTCTTTGATCACTGACTGTTTTTGGAGGTCCACCTTGACTACTCTTGGATGCATAAAAAGTAGCTGAATCTGATAGAAACTGATTGTTGTCATGTACCTGCCTTTGTTTCTCCTCTTGACTGAGAATGGAGTACACTTGGCTAAGAGAGGGAAGAGGTGTCATCATCAAAAATGTTCCCTCGAATTGTTGTGTAGCTATTGTTCAGTCCCATCAAGAATTGCTGTAACTTTTGCTCCTCAAAATGCACTTCAATCTTCTTGTTTATTCTGGGATTGCATACACACTTTCCACATTCACATCTTGAGAAGTTGTTGACCGAGCCAATTTCATCCCATATCTTCTTTGCCTTCGTGTAGTAGCTTGATATATCCAAAGAATCCTGGGAAAGTTTTGATACTTCTTGCTGTATAGAATAGAGTTTGGCTTTGTTGCTTTGGCCAAACCTCTCTGACGGCTCCTTCCACAAATCTTGGGCCAAAGTGGAGTACAAAACACTATCTCTTATGTTCTTGGACAGTGAGTTGAGAATCCAAGATAAGACCATGCATGTCATTCCCTCTCTTCCAATATGGAAGAAGAGGAGAATCTTCATCATGTCTTGATAGTGATCCATCAACAAATGCTACTTTGTATTTTGCTGATAATGCAATTGTGGCAGATCTCTTCCATGTGTCGAAGTCCTCTCCATTGAAAGACTCAGCAACAAGAGATAACCCAGGCTGGTCAGAGGGATGGATGTATAAGGGATCACATGGATCAATAATGGGAAGCCTATTTAAAGGCATTGGGGAAGGAGTAGGTGGAGGCTCATCCTTTGGAGTTGTTAGGCTTTCTGACATGATCACTGGTTTGTAGGATCAGATTGAATGGGGCTCTGATACCATGAAAACAAATATCAGCTCAATGAGCTGTGTTTGAGGCAGAAAGAAGAAGAGAGGGGCAAGGATGAAGAATGCCTCGTATTATTCATTGGAAAACAGAAGAAATGGAACCCTATAAATACACTAAACAAACCAAGAAAAAGAAAAGAAAAGAAAGAAAGAAAGCTAACTAACTAAACTACCAACCTAACTAACATAACTTCAAAGATATATTCTAACACTTTAGGATCCAAAAAATTAACGTTGAAAGCCAAAAGTCCAGAAAATAAATTATCCTATATTTTGGAGGCCAAAATGTAAAATATCCTTATTTAGAGACGGAGATAGTATAAATTTAAAATAACTATAATTAAAATTATTTTGAAATAGAAAAAATGGGTAAAATGATTTAAATTCTTTTAAAAAAAATGTAGAGTTACGAAGGTAAAGAGTGTTGGAAAAGCAAGTTGGAGCAATGAATTTCAATGATCTGAATCCGAATAATTGGTGTTATGGTGGGGCAATATGGCATACCTACGAGGGGGAACACACGTGTTGATTTGGTAAAATCGATTTAAGTATCCATCAACAGTGCGGTCGGTCGACATCTGGATTTCATTTATTTATTTTTTTGGTTAATGTATTGCCACCATCTCAAAATATTTGTCATTTTAGCTAATTTTTTTTTCTAAAATATTTATCTCATTTATTATTCCAAAAATTGTTATTACTTTTCTACCCATAATTAATAAATTCATTTTTTTACTTTTTATAATTCAAATGAATATTATTTTCAATTAAAATAAGGATACTTTGAGTAAATTATAAATTTTTTACTTTAACTCATAATATACATTGATCTTATAAATTAGATTAATGGATAAATATAATAGGACTGAGATATTATAATATTCATTATGAAACAACGAGTTGAATTTCTTAATGAGACGGAGTAGTAGTATATTAATAAATGCATTATGAAACAACGAGTTGAATTTCTCAATGGTGCATTGCATTAATTAAGGACCTAGATGTCGAGAGAGAAGGATGAATAGCATGTGAGGAGACTACCAATACCTTATCTTGTACTACATGCGTGGCGTCCAAATTGGATCCCTGTAGCTACAGTGCCACTGAGTAATATTTTACTACATAAACAGTTGCCTAATTTGACTACTCCCATGTACAGTAAACGTGCCCTGATTTGGAAAGTTGGATGAATGATTGACTTACTTTGATGCATGAGATTATAGCTGGCAAAATATTGTTTGATTTTAAAAAAATTCGAATTGTTCGATCCGCAAAAGAATTGGGTACGATTTTTTTATCTTGATTTTGATCTTAATTGAATTGACCTAATATTCGGAGATAATATTTCTCTTTTCCTATTGTTCGAATTCAATTATGACCTGTGAATTTACTTCATCTGAATTTCCTGACCCGAATAAAAATTGAGTTCTTAACATAGATTTTTCGTCCGAATTTTGATACTGACCGAATTTGACCGACCCAAATTTATCAAATTCGAATTTTTGTCAGCTACATGAGATATTGTCAGACATATATGGGCTATGTTCGCTAAAATAGTTGGAGTGAAAGTTGAAATAACCCTAGAGGGGGGAGGTGAATAGGGTTTTATAACAAATCTGCACTTTAATCAACACAACTTAGTTAATAGCACTTTTATAACACAAAAAGATTCTTCTTTATTGATCAAATATAAAGTGCTTAAAAATAGAGGGTGATACAACTCAGCTTGATTGAGGATGGTGAGGATCTCAATAAGCTTACTGGAGACAGAGAACTTCACGGCAGTTTTCTGCACTCGAGGCCTCACAGAAGAGGTGATTACAACTTGGAGAATAACCTTAAAGCGAGAAGCCTTTCTCACTTTACACACGACCTTGGAGGTCCTCACCAATACACTCACTGGCCGGTTACAAAACTCACCACTCACAATCGTGGCTACACTCAGAATATTATCACAAAATATTCCTACACTCAGAACTTTCTCAACCAAAGTTCCTACTCAGATTTGCTTGCTTGGAAATCCACTTTGTTCATGGAAGAGGTTGATAGAATATATACTTGAGGGCTTCAATTCAGCAACGGTCACTTTCCTTTAGAGATGATTGTTTTCTTTCTTGGATTATTCTTCAATCTTCTATGTGATTGTGATTTCCATGATTTCCTTCCTTTCATTGGATATCTGAAAATAAGGATATCATCCGTTATTGCATCAATTCAGAAAAGGCATGAGGGAATAATATTTAGGATTTAAAAGATACTTCCCTTACATAATTTTGACCACTGTTTCAATCAAAATATTGCTGGCGCTTGGAGGTCCTCGTCACTGGCTATGATGAGGTCCTCAGATTTGACTGAGATTCTTCAAAAGTGAAAGGAAACATTAAGTTTCTATGATTAAACTTTTACTTATTATTCAAAAAGTTCGTAATAAAGTTGTATATCGTATTAAAGAGCACCATGGCAGTAAGGGAAAGATAATAAAACACTGAATATACTCAACTAAACAAAACAATACTCTAAGAATTTATCTTTTGGTTTCGCCTTCAATTCTCTTCGTCATTACTCCTTAAATAACTACCCAGTAGTTTCTAGATCATCATGAAAATCACACCCAATCTATATTATAGGAGTCCTACTTGCTTCATCATCCTAGCTATCATGAGAGGACTCCCCGGAGTTCTCCAACTTGTCAGCGAACTTTTTCTTCCCTTTCTTGAGACCCATATTTCTCAAAGTAATAACCCTCCCAGTTACTAGAAACTAGACATTGTTTGGATTATAACATAATATTATGTTTTTTTTTTTAAAATTTTAGCTCTAACCTTAAAAGCCTCAAAGATAGAGTTTTCAATGTCAAAGGCTAAGTCAGATTTAAGATCAACAACTACAAAGGTCAATCAGATTACTAATAGTGTGCTCAAAATTTGAATTGCTTACCTTTATACTATCATCCTCATAACAAAGTCGAGACACTCCTAAGAGGACAAGCCTGTAGATCATCTTGCTGTAATTAAATTGTTATATTATATACTAGCTACTGACTTATAATTGTTATGATTACATGCTATATTGTAGGTGTTCCGACTTAAATATTCAAATTTGGGTTTGAGTAGTATACAAGGACCATAAATATCAATGAGGTAATCAAGTTAATAAGCCCCATTATCTTAATTCCGATCTTTCTATTAGAGTTTAATTCTTGGTGAAAGTAAAATTTTTCATAAATAAAAGTGGTGGAGTTGATTGATCGTGTTTATTATGGCCAGCTCAGTATTTTCCATTTCCCCCCAACATAGAATCGGTAACTACCACTGAGATAGAGGCTTAGTCAGCAAATCGACATTACCCAATTAAAAACATAGAAGCATGTTAAGTATTAACAACAACAACTATTACTACAACAACCATGACAATATATGATAGTTTGTACTAGTATAATCCAATATATAAATAGGATAATTGGATTCTAATAATCCCTACTTTCACCAATTGGACAATGGTGGACCGTACTTTCACTTTGTATTCTGGTGGTCCAAAAAAAAAAAAATTGGATTGTAGTGGTACCAAATCCACCTCCACATTCTTCTTATTTTTTTTCATTCCTACACTATATTGTTTTTGTTTTTTTCGTTCATGCCCCTAGAAAGTTAATGAATTGTAGTTTCTAAAACATTTTTTAAATTATTTTTTGAGACTCCAAATAATTATTATGATTTTTTAAAAATAATAAAAGTGAAAAAATCGTAAAAAATAGTAAAAAAATGAAAAAAAATTGGGACAAACGTTGTAAATTCATTAAAAATCATTGTAAAGTGTTATACTAAGTTTTGAATCAAATGCAACACAAAATCTATGATTCCCTCGAAAATATCCCACTACAATCCAATTTTTTTTTTGGACCACCAGAATACAAAGTGAAAGTACGGTCCACCATTGTCCAATTGGTGAAACTGGGGATTATTAGAATCCAATTTTCCTATATAAATATTTGAAATTACTACATTAATACAGATGTCATATAGAAAAATTATTATTACCGGTGTCATAGGAAAATCGCTGAGTTAACTTAAAGACAATATATTAAAATTCAAGGATATAATAATCCAATTTAGGGTAATACAATTTTAAATTTTCATATACCATTATCCAATTCCAATAATTTGACTATTAAATTCCAACTTATCACTTTAATAAAATCACACAAGTACTTTCGGTTTAAGTTTTGGATTGATTGGTTCTTGCGTAAGAAAATTAGTTAATACCAATCATTATAAAACAATGATAACATGATGCTTGTCAAGATCAAAGGAAATAATTAAGTATTAAATATTAATTGAGTAGGTGTTGATGAGTCAATATTTTGAACTTGAAAACAAATCACGTTAATTCCTTGTTAAAATCGAGAGTAGAAATGATACGGTTAGCAGTTAGTAATATATCAGGCACCTTTTGGCAGTTCTACAGCTTGTAGTTGACTATCTTTATTGAAGACCTATCAAGGACCAAAAATTTACATTAAGGTGTTCTATATTTTGTAAAAATAGTTTCTTTTTACTACTATTTTTGATAATGATTCTTAAGTATGTTAATTTGTTGCTATAAGATTTTTTGGACCCTAAACCGTTGTAGTGTTGCCAGAAATTCGAAAAGCTCACGGAAAAATCGTTGTTGAATAGCTAGCTTGGCCAGAGTGTTATTCCTTATGAGGACCTCATTATTTGCCACAACTTTGTGAGAATTCTCACAGTGATATACCTAGGAAAATAAGAAAAGAAAATAGAGAGAACATAGAGAAGAAATAATTTCTATTCAATGAATGTTCTGTATACACAACACAACACAGAGAAAAGTATTTATAGAAGAAAAACACAACTAAGAAAAAAAGAGAAAAGAAAGAATAAAGAAACAAAGAAAAAGAATAAAGAAAAAAAATACAAGAAACTAAAACTAATCAATATTTATTTCTAACAACCCCCTCAAATTGGAGGGTGGAGACACTCCCAATTTGCGGAGAAGAAGATGATGATCTTTCCCAAAAAGAGCTTTAGTGAGAAGATTAGCTAGCTGGAGATGAGCAGGCGTATAGCTTAAAGAAATCAATCCATCAGCTAACTTTTGTCGAACAAAATGACAATCCACCTCTATATGCTTAGTCCTCTCATGAAAAATGGGATTTCTAGCAATATAGATAGCAGCTTGACTGTCACATTTAACTGGTATAGGCTTTACAGAATCAAGTTGTAATTCATGGAAGAGACGACTTAACCAAGCTAATTCAGCAACTAGTCTTCGCAGACTCCTATACTCTGCTTCTGCAGACGACAAGGAGACTATAGGTTGCTTTTTAGATTTCCATGAGATTAAAGTTTTCCCAAGGAAAATCACAAACCCACTGACAGATCTTCGAGTATGTTTGCATGAGCCCCAGTCTGAATCACTATAAGCATGAAGACGGAAATCATCGTCCTTGTGAATAAGAATTCCCAGATTAGGTTTCCCTTTTAGATATCTCAGAGCATGGATCGCAGCATTCCAATGTAAGTCTGTATGACTTTGAAGAAATTGGCTCAAGTGTTGAACAGTAAAGGCTATGTCAGGCCTTGTGTTAACAAGGAAATTAAGTTTCCCAATCAACCTTTTATAAACAGAAGGGTCTTGCAAAGGTGTTCCACAGTTGGGCGTGAGTTTTACATTGATGTCCATAGGGGATACAACAGTTTTGAGAGAATCACATCCAAATTCTTGAAGCAGATCCTTGGCAAACTTCCTTTGTGAAAGAACAAGACCTTCAGGACAGTGAATGACCTCTAACCCAAGGAAAAATTGAGCATCACCAAGATCCTTTATTCTGAAAACAGTATCCAGATGCTCCTTCAAAGAAGATATCTCTTTATGATTATTACCCGTAATCAAAATGTCATCTACATAAACTACAAGATAAACAGATTGGTTAGTATCTTTCTTATAAAAAAGAGAATAATCATTGTCTGAATGTTTGTAACCTCTTTGATAAAGAACTTCTGTTAACTTTGCATACCATTGCCGTGAGTCTTGTTTCAATCTATAAAGGGACTTTTTTAACTTACAGACATCATTCAGAACATTTGTGGAAATTCCTTTGGGAATTTTCATATAAATTTCCTTATGCAAATCTCCATGAAGGAATGCATTGTTTACATCTAATTGTTGTAAAGGCCAATTTCTTTTGACAGCTACTGCCGTGAGAGCCCTAATGGTAGTCATTTTTACTACGGGGGAAAAAGTTTCATTATAATCTATCCCTTCCCTTTGGGTAAAACAACCAATCTTGCCTTTAATCTTTCTATACTACCATCACCTTTCCTTTTAACCTTGTAAACCCACTTGCTATCAATGGGCTTCCTTCCTTCAGGAAGATATACAATTTCCCATGTATTGGTGTCAGACAAGGCTTGTAGCTCCTTCCGCATAGCCATCTGCCAACCTGTGTGCAGACTTGCTTCCTCATACGTACGCGGCTCAGTGTTATCAAAATAATCAGTTTGATTTGAGCCGTAATCTGAAATTCCACAAAAAGGAAGAACTTTGGGAGCACAATGGAGGTTAGTAACACAAGAAAAACATGTCTCATAATCTTTCAAATAATCAGGTTGTCTGCGTGTCCTTGAAGGCCTTCTATCAGTCTGACTTGGCTGATCAATTGTATGAACAATAGGACTATCAGTTTGATCAACCAAATCATCCACATTTGAGCTAGTATTGATAGATTGACTATCATTATTGTTAGAAGAATGCCCAATATCTTTGTCAAAAAAATTTGAGTCAATATTTGTGATAGAATGAATATTCGTAGAAGAGATCTCATGTGTGGGATTTTTGCTTTTTGGACCCTGTATTTTGGGGGTATTTACATTATGGAGCCCCATGTTTCAAAGTTTGCAATTTGAACCCTGTATAATATGGGCCAAAAAAATTTAGCCCAAACTTAAGTTGGGCTCCGGTGAAGACCAAAACATTACATGAACTGACCGATTTGCCCTTATGCCATTTATTCATTTATTTTTCTTTCCTTTGAAGCTCTTTTCCTGGTTTCAGGAGCCACGGAGTTATTCCTCCACTTCCTCGCCGAAAAATCCGCCCAAGTCGCCGCCAAGAAGAAGCGGAAGACGGTTAAAATCGACCATCTCAGGCACCAACCAACTCGCGATTTTTTGATTGACTCGCTTCCTGCGCCTTCTCAGCATTGGATCGCCGCCCGGATCGGACGGTCAAGCGGCAGCTGCTCGCTCCCTCGTAATACTCGCCGATTGATAGCTTCTTCAAGAAGTCTCACAAAGAAGAAGGTCGATCGTGTTAATGAGTCCGATAATTTGGAGCCAACTGATGAAAATGTAGATGATTCCTAAGGTTTTGCTCTCTATGTTATATGTTCAGATTGTGAATGTATTTCCTTGTTCATGGTTTTCTAATTGAATATGATGGTACTGAATCAAACGAATTGGTGATTGTAGATTCAGCGGCTTTTGCTTGGGCAATGGAATTTTACTGATTCCGTTCTAAATTGGAGAGTCATCTAGTTCCTTATTAGTATTGTAATATCAAATTGAACCAATTCTTTTTGTGTGTTTGATTCAGATCAGGTCAAATATTATTGTTCTCCGCTTGATACTTTGGAGATTATGTCGACGTTGGGTTCTGCAGCTGAATCAGGCATGTTTACGAGTTTTCGTTGGTGGATCTCCATTGAAAATGGCAGTGAAGCCCTCCTTTGGCAGGAAAAGCAAGGATGCTGTCAGCTTGCTAATGGTGGTCGCAACCTCCGCCGTCCGGGAACGTGGAAGATTTTATCTCAATTTTACTGGCTTTCCTTTCCCTTTAGGCCCCTTCCTCAATCGCCAAACTATTAGGAAACAGGTCAATTCTCCTTCCCTTTCACTCTCCATCTCATTCTCATACAGTCTAATTCCTCTTTTTTTTGTTTTTGTTTTACCCCTCATTATTGTTCTTTTTATTTTCTTTCCGTTGTGATCCATTCTGAATAGCTTAGAGTGCCATGGATAAATGAGATGGGGATGGCAAACGAAAGAAAGAGATGCTCCAGCAGTTAGAGAAAGAAAGAGATGGTGACTGGTGAGGTTTGATATGGTTATGGCAGATATGCTCGAGCAGTTAGAGAAAGAAAGAGATGAGGAAGATTGTAAAATAAAACAAATGTTAGAATTGAAGTAGTATAAGTAAATTAATGTTTGACTAAATGAAGGGTAACTTCAGCAGTTCAAAAATAATCAAGCGGCAATTTTGGAAAAAAAAATCGTTCAAACTACAATAAGGGCCTCTTTTGGCCGGACCCCTCTAGTTATGTCCAGAGTGTTGCCGGAATCAAAGTACAGGGTTCAAATTGCAAACTTTGAAACATGGGGGTCCATAATGTAAATACCCCCAAAATACAGGGTCCAAAAAGCAAAAATCCCCTCATGTGTACCACTTTCATTAGCATTTGTAATAAAATCAGAATAAGTATTGTGCACAGGTGGGAACAAACAGCTAGAATTATGTATGTTCTGATAGGGGAAAGTAGTTTCATAAAAGATAACATCACGTGAAACAATAAATTTATGTGAAGACAGAGAATACAACTTGTAAGCCTTCTTACCCTGTGGATACCCAAGAAAAATACATTGCTCGGCTCTTGGCTGAAATTTATGCCTACCCTGCTTCAAGGTACTTACATAACATGAGCAGCCAAAGACCCTTAAGTGTTTGTAAGAAGGGGTTTTCTGAAACAATACTTCATAGGGTATTTTATTTTTCAATAAAGGAGTGGGCATTCTGTTTATGAGATAGGTTGGTGTCAATACACTTTCACCCCAGAATTTCAAAGGTAAATGAGATTGCAACATTAAGGATCTTGCAACCTCAAGAAGGTGCTTATGTTTTCTCTCAACTACCCCATTTTGTTGAGGTCTTTGAGTACAACTTGTTTCATGTAGAATTCCATGCTTAACAAAATATACAATGGCAATATTATTTCTTCCAATTTCAAGAGCATTATCTGACCTAAGCCTTTTTACAGTGGCATTAAATTAAGTTCTAGCCATAGCAACAAAAGATTGAATTAAACCAAAAGCCTCATCTTTGGTGGTCATGAGGTGAGTCCAAGTACATATCTAGTGAAGTCATCAACAATAGTCAAGAAATATCTATGACCAGAATGGGTTGCAACATGAAAAGGACCCCAATTATTCACATGAATTAATTCAAAAGCAAACATAGTAGAAATGGAGCTGGATTGAAAAGGTAAACAGTGCTGTTTTGCTTTATGACAAATATTACAAGCGTTTGATCCATAGGTCCGATAAACAAGTAAAGAAACATTAGACATTGATTTCATCTGATGGAAAGACATGTGACCCAATCTTTGATGCCATATATCACTACTTATAGAGGCCAAGGCATTACTACAACTTGTTGAATTGTAATCGTTACGGGCATAAATCTTTGTAAGGCTACTGAGTAGATTATCATCCAAAAAATATAGCCCATAAGCTTGTTTACCAAGGACCAGCGACCTCTTCACAGAAGGGCCCGGCAATATGCACTGGAATTTAGAAAAAATAACCTGACATTGCAACTGTTGACATAATTTCTTGATAGATATCAGATTGAATTTAAAATATGGTACATATAACACATCATTCAATACTAAGTCATCAGAAATATGCAGCTTGCCACAGTTGGTAACAGAAACTTTATTTCCATCAGGCATTGTAATGTTGCTAGGACGATCTAGTTTTTGGATGCAATTCAAAACAGATTTACTATTACACATATGATAGCTTGCACCAGAATCCAAAACCCAATCATTTTCAGATATGACAGTAGAACAACTAATAGCATTTAAAAGATAACTTTGAAGGGGCATGGGAATGTTACCAGACATTGAATCAGTGTCTACTGTAGTGTTGTTTTGCGTAGTCAGAGAAGCCAAAAGCTGATGTAGAATCTGCTTGGCTTGATCTTGATTAAGGTTAAAGGATGGAACAGCAACAGTACTCTGTACCTTCTTAGCTGCTGTCATCGAATCTGAATCTGAATCATTTGAGGTTTGCCTAGGTTCTCTCTAAGCATTATTGGCCATCCTTCTTGGGGGACCTTGTTGCTTCTGCTGTTTGCCTTGATATCTTGGGTGGTTGGGAGGAAAACCATGTAACTTGTAGCAAGGATCGATGGTGTGACCATTTCTTTTGCAATGCTCACAATACAATGTTTTCTTGGTGTCATTCTTCCTTTGATCATTGAATGACCTTAAATCAGATTTGTAAACATTCTGGTCATTCTTAGCGGCATAGAAGGATGCAGATTCAGACAAGAATTGGTTGTTATCGCGCACTTGTATTTGCTTCTCTTCTTGAGTAAGTATAGAATACACTTGACTCAAGGAGGGTAAAGGCGACATTATCAAGATATTTCCCTGAACGGTGGTATAATTGCTGTTCAAGCCCATAAGAAATTGCAATAGTTTCTGCTCTTCGAAATGAATTTCAATCTGCCTGTTGATCTTTGGGTTGCATGTACATTTCCCACAAGTGCATTTTGGAAAATTACTCACTAAGCCAATCTCTCCCATATTTTCTTGGCTTTAGTGTAGTAACTCGCAATGCCTAAGGAGTCTTGTGAGAGTTTAGAAACACTTTGTTGGATAGAATAGAGCTTAGCTTTATTCGACTGACCAAATCTTTCAACCAACTCTTTCCATAAATCTTGGGCATGATTTGAATACAGAACACTGTCTCTGATGTTTTTGTGTAGTGAATTTAGAATCCAGGAGAGAACCATATCATTTCCTCTTTTCCAACATGGATATAGAGGTGAATCAAAATCAGGACATGGAAGAGAGCCATCAATGAACGCTAATTTATACTTGGCAGATAAGGCTATTGTGGCTGATCTCTTCCATGTATCAAAACCTTCTCCATTGAAAGGCTCAGCGACTAAAGACAAGCCCGACTGATCTGAAGGGTGTATGTAGAGTGGATCACAAGGATCTGTGATAGGTAACCTTGCGAGAGGTGTTGGGGTAGAATTGGGATCTGGAGAAGGGTTGAATTGGGATCTGGAGAAGGGGTTGAAGGGCTTTCCATGGCTGAAGCTTCGATCCGAATCAAAGGGAGCTCTAGGGCTCTGATACCATGTGAGAATTCTCACAGTGATATACCCAGGAAACTAAGAAAAGAAAATAGAGAGAACATAGAGAAGAAATAATTTCTATTCAATGAATGTTCTGTATACACAGCACAACACAGAGAAAAGTATTTATAGAAGAAAAACACAACTAAGAATAAAATAATAAAGAAAGAATAAAGAAACAAAGAAAAAGAATAATGAAAAAAATACAAGAAACTAAAACTAATCAATATTTATTTCTAACAAACTTCATAAGTTTTAGATTGTGACTTGTTATAACAAACATGAATAGAGTCACATGTATCATACCACCAACCAGAAGGCTAGCCTCTGTTAGCCATGTGTATCTCAGTAATCATATTTAAATAAAGGTTATATACCATAACAATCAAGTCCTTAATGTTCTCCTCAATCATGTTAGCCTTGGAAGAATCTTCATTCTTTGCTGCCAAATCGATCTTCATTTTCTTGCAATACTTAATGTAATGTCCCTTACCCTTAATAGTAATAATGACTATTCTGCTTCTTGGTACCTTTGAAATTGTCTTTCTTTGCCTAAGGGACTTTTGTCTTTTTTTTTGCCTTAGACTTCTCTTTAGTCACGACATTAACCTTTAAACTATTTTCCAAATACATAACACCTATCTTCTGATATTTCATCAATCCTGGATGTCTAAGTATTTTCTCAACAGTGAAATCTTCTGACATGTGCAACATTTTCTTCCTATAGTCATTTCAAGTGGGTGGCAATTTCACAATAATTGCACCCACCTAAAGTGACTCGGATATCGTGACTTGAAGATCATGAAGTCTATTGACAAGGACCTGCAACTCATGCACTTGACCTAGAATGGGTATGTCATCAAACATCTAAAAATCAAAGTACTTCATCATAAGAGATTTTTCAGTATGTTGTCTTTGTGTGTTGTATTTTTCTTTGAGGACTTTCCATCTCCGTTGATCACTTCCATGAAACGTACATACAAACATTCAGATAGGATTTGCAGAATGAGTCTTCTTCAAAGAAATTTGTCCTCCCTACGTTTCTTCTTTGCTTCATTCAATCTTTGAATTACCTCCATAGAATCCATCTTTCCTCCATTGTAGGACTCGGTAGATCCTTCAAGTTTGCATACAGGACACATACAATCTTCATTCAAGGATAAAGAGAGAGATATTTAAGGAATAGGGTTTGTAAATACCTAAAGTTTTCATTCATATATCAAGGTTGTTGTTCTGTTGAGAGCCACAACAAATATAAAGGGATGAGGAGAGGGAATAACGTTCGAAAACTAAAAAACAACATGAAATCAGGAATAGGCACAACCAGTGCCTCTAAGACAGAGATTGTCTACGAAGAGAAACAGGGGTATGCGGCTGGCGCCCCAGCAGGCGTGACCAGTGCCTATACGAAAACTACCAACACCTCCCAAAATCCTCACAACCCTTGTGGTCTACTTCTCCTAGCCATCTTCTATGCCCAACACTCGAGCCCTTTAGTTGAACATAGACCCGATCTCGAGCCGGGGAGTATTATTCCTAGGTCGACCCGACCCTAGGTATTCAAGTGCCTTCGGGGATGGCTCGAGACACCACGGAGACCCGAAATGGACCCTCATTGAATGCTCGAACAAACTTGAGGATGGTGTGGAGGTCACTTGTCCATGTCTTCACCTAATGCTCTTCCAAAGGAACCGAGAAACCCACATTGAGGTTAAGGAGAACTCGGGAGGGGATCAGATTAATTAGATACCATGTGAAATCAATTAAAGGAGAAAAAAAAATTGAACAAGACACTACTAAAAATATGTGTATTACCGACCACTTTTTTCCAACCAATTTAAAATGATTGGAAAAACCAACCATTTTATATTCCAACTATTTTTCAAAATTTTAGTGGGAAAAAGGGTTGGAAATTCCAACCACTTTTGCTAAGATTGGTTTGAAAATTTTCCTACCATCTTTTTTCCTACTATTTGAAATTGGTTGAAAAAATGATAAGTAATACAACCATTTTTCCACCATTTTCAAATAGTAGGAAAAAGGGTGGTAGGAAAATTTTCCAACCATTTTAACAAAAGTGGTTGAAATTTCTAACCATTTTTCCCACTAAATTTTTTTAAAAATAGTTGAAATATAAAATGGTTGCTAAAATCATTGAGTTTTCCAACCATTTTAAATTAGTTGGAAAAGAATGGTTAGTAATACACATATTTTTAGTTGTGAGAGAAGAGAGAATTGAGAATATTATTTAATAAGATTCAATTGAAAATTAATGAAATAGTGTAGAGAGGAAAGGTATATAAAGGGAAGGAAATAGTTGGATTTGTTAACCGCTGTTAACTGACTCATGCTAGTTTTTAATGAAATAACTATTAATAAAAGCAACTAATATATTTCACAATGCATGCTCCATTCCTAAATTATTTAACTCGTTTGTTTCCGCTATAATATTAGATCTGTTCAATTTGGATCCAGCCCCTAACAAGTGGTTTTAGATCGAAATTTCAATGCTAACAGTTAACAACATTACTTCATCCGTTTAAGAAGATTAGAAAAGAGGCAGCAATAAGAAAGGAGCAATATAAATGGAACTCATGTTTCTAAGTCATTGTAAGACGAAGGGGTATGACCACGTTCATTTGGAGTATAGGTTATAAGTAAAAGTAAGATAAAATAGAGGAAGATGGTAACATTTACTTAGACCTTGTTCTTTAGAGTGGTAGTTCGATTAAGTTAGATAAAGTAAAATTGGTAAAAAAGGAAAGATAAGGAAATAATTTGTAGTTGGTAAGTTAGTACCGGTGTAATAAATATATTTTATTATTAATTCTGAATCCTTTAGGGAAAATAAAATGACATTGGTTTGAGTGTTTTTTAGGGATTCAGGTAAGATACTGTAGAATGAGGAAAGAATATGATAAATCTAACTTACCATTCTAAAAAATAGGGACTTACTTACCTTCACTTCAAAAGAACATGACCTAACCGAAACACTCTCTAGAGTGGTCTACTTCCATAGACTAGCAAAGGATTTCCATTTGTTATTATATATTTAGAAATTTCTTTTAATCAAATATTACATTTCTATGTCGGCATTTTATGGCAACAAAACAAGTAATGCAACTAAAAATTGGTTGTTAAACGGAAACTTACATGATGTAACAAGTCATAGCTAGCTAGACATGTAGGCTAGGGAGGTTGATCATTCAGTATGGCCCGTATGGGGCACCCAATCTAAAATTTCACGTACTGGCTCTATTTGTTCATGAGCTGTTTTGTATTGTATTATCACTTTATTGCTTTTTTTGCATGTCCTCATCTTACCAACTTACCTTTAACATGCAAGCCAACTAACATATTGATGCTTGGAAGCCTCTTTCTGTTTGTCTTTCTTTTTCACCTGTTTATAATTATGAATGTATACATATATCATATGCTAGATAATGCCCCTGTTGCCAAAGATGTTGGAAAATTTAAGTTTTTAACAAGCCATCTTCTTCATTATTTCCATAATATTCGTTTTATGTGCATCATTCGGTGCTCCAATGTCTTCAAGATACTAATACTATGTGCACGATGTTGAAGGCTTTACATGCAAGCTTAGGTTAAAACATTTCCTACGTACGTACTTGTTAATGATACTCCAAATTATATGAGTGCTTAAGAAAATTATATGATACTCCAAATTATACTGCTTAAGAAAATTTGGAGAAATACTACCTTCGTGGACTGTCCCAAAATGTTTGTCATTTTAACTAATTTTTTTGACCCAATTTGTTTGTCAGATTTACAATTCTAATAACTGTCATTCTTTTTTATCCCTAATTAATATATTTATTTAGCACTTTTTATAATTCCAACAACTATATTCTCAATTAATATAGGGGTAATTTGGGTAAGAAAATTTGGAGAAATACTACCTTCGTGGACTGTCCCAAAATGTTTGTCATTTTAACTAATTTTTTTTGTCCCAATTTGTTTGTCAGATTTACAATTCTAATAACTGTCATTCTTTTTTTATCCCTAATTAATATATTTATTTAGCACTTTTTATAATTCCAACAACTATATTCTCAATTAATATAGGGGTAATTTGGGTAAGTTACAAATTTTTCACCTCATTTCCAATATGCATTGGTTTTCCAAATTTAAATGGAGTGACAAACAAAATGGGATGGAGATATTAGTAGTTATTTTTATGGTAACTTTGTAAGAGTATACAAGAGTGACTAGTAATTTATATGAAAGGACTATGATAAAGTTATATCAGATACTTCAAAAAATTATCCGGTCACTCTAATCTGTGCTGAATAGTCATATCAGATACTTCAAAAAGTTAGTTTCTAAAGAAATTTTCTTACCAAAAATTTAAATTACAGCCGCATCTAAGAATTTGTGATCCAGTAAATGAATTGAAGACAACCACAATCCAGTCAACATTAATTAGCACATAAGTTACTTGTAATTTTAGTCATGTGATATTACACATTAGATCAAATTGAGTTGAGTTTGCTTATTATAACATCTCAAAATTATTTAAGCTAATTTACGGAAATTTTAAGTTGACAATTAAAGGTTTAATGATGGTTTTATACTCAACCACGCCCTCTCTCATGCGAATATCTTTTGGGCTGAGAGTCAAACCTGAGACCACTTACTCAGTCTGGTTCTGATGCTAAGTAAAACTATTTCTAGCAAAAAAAAATTAGATTATAAATGAAAGCACAATGATAATTTTATACTTTAACATAAACAAGAGCCGGTTTTAGCTCTGTCGACCTTTATTTGTGTACGTACAAAGGGTGGTAACTGTGGCGTTTATCTCCACTTTTAACATAGAGCGTGAAGCTTCAATCTTGAATAGATGTTTCAACTTGAGTGTGACGCTCCAAACCATTGTAGTACACAACTACAACTTTGTTGGCGTTACCCATGCTGGAATATATACGATGAAGGTAAGTAATAATAACATTAATGATCGATGATATGATGGTTTTATTTGGCTCTATTGCAATGTTCAATGTGTGACACTGTAGGTAGAAATAGATCACTATCAAAATGGCATGGCTTTAACTTGCTTTTCACTCGAGGGGATTCTTGTATTTAGCATCTCCTTCATAATTTGTTTTTTTTTCCCTATCTTACATTTTTAGGGTTAATTTTAATTCCTTTAGCATTTGGTTGTAGCAAAATGGCATGGCTTTAATTTCTTTAGAAATAGATCACTATCAAAATGGCATGGCTATAACTTGGTTGTAGCAAAGATTTTGCATGCATCAACTGTGTTTCAATGGTTTGAAGGTTGTAATTACGGGTCATAAATTATACAGAATTTTAAACCAAAAACTTGAACTATAAACCAAAATTAAAGCCAATACTCCGAAATTTTGTCTAAGAAAGGGTATGGAAGGATTAAATGTAGCAGTTTTACTCTAAATTTTGTAATTTAGGGAGATTGGTTCCAATTGACTCAAAATTCAAAAGTTATTCACCACCTATATATTATTCCATAGAAATTGGTTAAATCTAATAATTAATCTAATCTCTAAACATAAATTATAGATGATTTATATTTTCCATAAAGTAGTTAAAAAGTAGTTTGGCTTAAAATATAAATTAAATATGGACTACTACCTCCGTTTTTATTTGAGTGTCACCTAGGTAATTGTGTCAAAATTTTTTACCACTAATAGTTTAACTTATATAATGATTCATCAAACAAAATTGATATCATTAGATTCGTAATAAAAAGTATTATTGAAAAAGTATAGTATCGTATTTTTTTAATAAAAATATTATGTGAGAAATTATTGATTAAAAATAAATTTCAAAAAGTATAAATGACAGATAAAAATCCGGAGGGAGTATTTTTTTTTTGGAGATCATTATGTGTTACTTTTTTCTATGAAGGCCTTCCCTTGACTGACCTAATCGTACATGCAACTAGGCGTTCTTTTGGGGGGCAACGGTGACATCAGGTACATGCAACTAGTTGTGTCACTTGTGTGTAGGGCTGACAATCTCCACTATAATCTTATTCTATTTTCCTCCATAAAGAAAACATTTTTATAGAACCATTATTTAGATCTCCTTCTCAAAATCTTCTTTGATAATTTCAGGATAATTTTTGATCCTTGACGAAATTTCCCACATAATTCCAAGAATAGATTTTAGCCTTTAGTTCCAAGAATAGATTTTAACCTTCTTATGTTTACAATTTTACTATTAAATTAAGGGAAATTGAATTTAAATAATCGGAATTTTTTGTCATAGTAAACTTAATAATTTAAACTTTAGATTTTGTTATGAATAATCTGAACTTTGGGCCCCTTAGATTTTAGTAGCATGTCACCGAGTTAAATTCAACTTAACTCGGTTGGGGATGACATGGCGGCGATGACATGTGCCTGGTGTCACGGGATGATTCTTTATCCTAGACTTCACCCGTGCGGCAATAGCAAACTTACACTCGAAACCCTTTTCTTAGTTTGCTAGTAAGCCTCTGAGGTTATGCTATTAACTTTTGAGAAACTAAGTAAGCTTAAGGGAAGCAAGTAAGAACACTTAGAGAGTTTGGGATAATGTCTTGTGTATTGCTCTCAAATGATGGATGGTTACAAATGAGACCCCATGGGGGTATATATACGTACATTTCCACCTCCTCAATGGACGGTGGAGATCTATTCGATCCAACAGTCCACATTGAGTATCTAGATCCTTCTATACAAATATCCATGATTCTATACAAGTGTGGAACTTATGAGAGAGTTCCGGAACATTCTAGAGAATACAAGATTACTCTAGAGAAGTCAAGTAAACTCTAGGAATTAAGTGGAAACCTCCTTGAAAATTGATGATATTTGCGGAGCGTGACATCCTCCCCCGCCTAATTCAGCGACGCCCTCGTTGTCTTCTTGTCCTCATATGCCCGGATCTTGTCCTTGAATTTCCATAAGTTCTCTAGCGGCTCCCAGCTAGCCTCACTCTCGGGCAATCCCTTCCATTTGATAAGCAACTCATGTTTAAGGGGTTGGTTGGAGTGTACCCTTACGGCCGATCAGCAAGGGCCTCTTCTACCTCCTTGTCGTGCTGCTTCTTTACACCCATTGGTGCTCGAAGGGAGGTTCGGCGACTCGGATCTTCTCGGTCTTGATGGTATGGCTTGAGCAAGCTCACATGGAAAACCGAGTGGAACTTGGACTTAGGGGGCAACTCTACCTTGTACGCTTGTGCCCCTACTTTCTTGACGATGGGAAAGGGACCCTCATAGCGTCAGAGAAGAGCTCGATGTCGCCCATCTAATCTCGCATGGTGATACATCTTGACCAACACGAGGTCTCCTACTTGAAAGTCCCTCGGGCATCTCTTCTTCTCGGCCTACTTCTTCATTCACTTGGATGTTTCTCCAAGTAAGCCCTTGCCAGCTCTGCTTGATCATTCCAATCCTTGGCGAACTTGTAGGCGGGTGGACTTGGTCCCTTATAGCCGGAAGGTAGCGAGCTAGGGGTTAAAGGTTGTTGCCCCGTTGTTATCTCGAATGGACTTAGGCCCGTAGACTCGCTTTTTTGCAAGTTGTAAGAGAATTGGGCCACATCGAGCAGCTTTGCCCAATCTCTTTGCTTGGCACTCACGAAGTGTCTCAAGTATAGCTCCAAGAGTGCGTTCACCCTCTCCCTTTTCCCATCACTTTGAGGGTGAAAGCTGGTGGAAAAGTTGAGCTTGGACCCCATGAGCTTGAAGAGCTCCGTCCAAAATCGCCCCGTGAAGTGAGTATCCCGGTCACTTATGATAGATTGTGGCAGCCCCCAATACTTCACCACATGCTTGAAGAAAAGCTGGGCGGCTTGCTCGACAGTGCACTCCTTAGGTGCTAGGATGAAGGTGGCATACTTTGAGTATCGGTCCACCACCACCAAGATCCAATTGTACCTTCACTAGAGGGTAGTCCCACAATGAAGTCCATGGAGATGCTTTCCCATGATCTTTCGGGAATGGGAAGTGGATTGAGAAGTCTCGCGGGTGCTCCTTGCTCGATCTTGTCTTGTTGACACACAAGACAAGGTTTGACATAGGCCTCAACGTCATCCTTCAACTGAGGCCAATAGTAGGAGTCGCCTACTAATGCGAGGGTGCGGTGTGTCACTGGATGTCCAGCTCATTTGCTGTCATGACACTCCTTCATCACCTCGCGTTGGAGATTGTCATACGATGGAACATATACTCGGTTCCCCTTTTTGAAGATCACACCATCCTCCACCCAAAATCTTCGGGTCTTCCCCTCTTTGATGAGCCCCATTAATGACTTGGCTAAGGTATCGCGGTCAAGTCCTTCCTTGATGCGGTCCCTCAAGTTGCTTTGTGGGTGGCTCAAATCAGCTAGTTCTCCCTTGCGACTTAGTGCATCTGCGACTAGATTGGCTCGACCCGGCTTGTACTCGATTACATAGTTGAACTCAGCCAGGAACTCTTACCACCGGGCTTGCTTGGGAGTAAGTTTCTTTTGGGTTTGAAAGTATCTTGTGGCTACATTGTCTGTCTTAATAACAAATTTACTCCCCAACAAGTAGTGCCTCCATGTCCGAAGGCAATGGACCACCGTGGTCATTTCCTTTTCTTGCACCGAGTATTGCCTCTCCGTTTCATTTAGCTTCCGACTCTCAAAGGCGATTGGATGACCCTCTTCCATCAAGACTCCACCAATGGCGAAGTCGGAAGCATCCGTGTGAAGCTCGAAATGCTTGCCAAGGTCAGGAAGTGCGAGGACGGGTTCTTCGGTGACGACTTTCTTCCCTGATTCCCATTTGCATCAAAGTAAGCTTCCAATGCCCAGAAGAAGTTATCGATCTCCTTGGTATTCCTGACCCCCTTGTAGATCCGAGACCTGTTTATACCTCGTGGAGGGGAAGTGACAACCGTGCCACTCCCCGGGTTACCCACTGCCCTTATGCAACAATTTAGTTACACTTGGAACCCCTCCATTTGGGCCTAAATACCTCATTCTTGGCATCCATTTGAGCCTTAAATGTCTCCATCTCAGCATCCTTAGCTACCAACTTGGCTTCAAGTGCCCCACTTGAGCCTTAAAGGTCTCCACCTGTTCCTCCCTAGCCTCCAACTTGGCTCCAAGGGAAGCCAGCTCGGTAGAGAAGTCTTCGACCGCAACCTTAGAGCTTCCTTCATCTCTTCTTGGATTCCATCGACGTCCCCCGTGATTTTCATGACTCAGGAATCCACATCCTTGACCCTATCATCCAGATTGCCTAAGGAGGAGAGTGCTCTTTCCACACGATCGTTGAGCGCGGACACCATGTCCCTTCGCATTTCCTTCTCTTTATCTCCCTTCGTGCCATCCTTTGGAGGTGGGTTAACAACCTCGGAGTTAGATGTCATCTTCTCCCAAAGAACCTGCTCTGATACCAAGTGTCACAGGATGATTCTTTATCCCAGGCTTCACCCATGCGGCGCTAGCAAACTCACTCGAAACCCTTTTCTTAGTTTGCTAGTAAGCCTTTGAGGTTATGCTACTTAGCTTTTGAGAAACTAAATAAGCTTAAGGGAAGCAAGTAAGAACACTTAGAGAGTTTGGGATAATGTCTTGTGTATTGCTCTCAAATGATGGATGGTTGCAAATGAGACCCCATGGGGTATATATACATTTCCACCTCCTCAATGGACGGTGGAGATCTATTCGATGCAATGGTCCACATTGAGTATCTAGATCCTTCTATACAAATATCCATGATTCTATACAACTGTGGAACTTATGAGAGAGTTCCAGAACATTCTAGAGAATACAAGACTACTCTAGAGAAATCAAGTAAACTCTAGGAATTAAGTGGAAACCTCTTTGAAAATTGATAATCTGCGAACCGTGACACTGGGCATTTTAGGTGTCCCATGCCACTACCGCCATGTCATCCCGCCACTAAATTAAGTTGAATTTAACTCGATGGCATGCTACTAGAATCCAAAGGACCCAAAATTAATGAGAACTATTTATCTCAAAAGTGAATGTCAATAATTCTAATAAGTGGGCAATTGGTATTAACTCGAAAACTTGTTCATGATTAGACCAATTTCTACAAATGTTGTTAATAAGTGCTGATACATGATGATCAGTCGTGATAAGTGCTAATTCCCATTAAACATATACTCCAGATTGTCGTTTTGGAAATTGTGTAGTTAATCTTTAAAAATTTTGATCATAAATTTCTCAATATATACAATAATTTGTTATATAAAATTACTATCATTGTATTCATAACGAAAAAATTATCATAAAAATATATAATTGCAATTGTCAATAAAAATATTATATAAAAAATTACCAATCAAAGAATAACAATGGAAATTATGATAGTCAACAAAGTGAAAATTAATTGAGGGAGCTAGTAACTTAGAAAACTTAATTGGTTTCACTACCCAATATTCTTCCACACTTTACCACACCATACCATATGTTACCATAATCATTGTCAACATATCTCCTCAATTTTCTCTCTCCTTACTTTTATTTGTCCTCACTTTTCTCCTCTATATTTTACATTATCTCTCGTCACCTAGCAATATCAATCACACACTCCCCACAAATTTTATCATATCATTCAATTCCACACATTACCGAGCTTTCCACAGTTCGCTATACCGCACCATTTCATAATCATACCAACCGCATAAAAGAATAGGGTATTACTAATTAATGCCACATGTGGATTATAACTACTTATAATAAGTTAAAAATATCCAATATTGAAGTACTCTCTCTGTCCTTAATTATTGTTCCACTTAATTATTTTTGTTCCTAATTACTTGTCGCTTTCACATTTTCAATAACAATTTACTATCTTTACACTTAAAAAATGATTTGAAACCAATAATAATTTAATAATAATTGAGAATATTTTTGTCATTTTAGTAAGATATTGTGCTGCATTGATCGATTCACTTTTCTCCAAAATGAAAAATAAAAAGAGATGGATGGTGAATTCTATCAACGCAATGGTAAACTAATCTCTATTACTCTATATCCTTAATCCTTAACTATTATAAAAAGGTGAGTTTCATTGTTGTTGTTATGGAACTTAGCCTGTCTGCTTGCTTGCTTGTGTTCACACACAAATTTACTATTTTGTCCTTGGATATAATAATTAATTAGCAACTTACGTTTGGTTTGTATTTACACACGAATTTACTCTTTTTCGAGTACAATAATTACCCAATATAGGTCGAATGTATATTTGGTTAAGGTAAACACAGGTCGGGTGTATTTTGATTTTAGGTAAATTTCACTCTAAAAATATGATTCGGGTGTATTTCAAATTCAGGTAAATACTGGTCAGATGTTCTTTGATAATAAAAAATTCCTTTTAGGGTAAATACATGTCAGATGTATATTGGTTTCGGGTAAATTTCACTCTAAAAACATGACTCGAGTGTATTTCGGGTTTAGGTAAATATGATCGCATATATTTCAAATTGAGGTAAGTACGTACAGGTAAGATGTTCTTTGACAATAATTTTTTTTAAGTTTTATGTGAATATATTTTGATTCAATTATAATATTTGTACAATGAAAACGTTAAATTCTTCACATACGACAATCTTTGAAGGATTTTATATAGTATGAAAATTAAATTATTATACATCGTATTTGAAAAATAAATATAATACTATATACAAATTACATGATATTGTATTATTATTTGTAATTTTTCATATAACCTGAGTTGAAGCAATATTAAGACTGTAAATTTGGTAGGTAAGTTGTGGGTATGGTAAACGTTGAATTTTGATAACTTTCGGTTGTTTTTTTTTTTGGTAAATTTCGGCAACTTTTTTTAAAGTGAAAATGTTTTTTGGTAAATTTCGATAACTTTTTTTTAAAAGTGAAAATCTTAATTTCGGTAAAAAATCTTAAATGTTTAAAGTGAAAGTGTTAAATTTTATTTGGTAAATTTCGGTAACTTTTGGTAACATTCGATAACTATCGGTAATTAATTACCTTACCCCAAGATACCCATGAAATTTACAGGGAATCGAAGTTTTTTTTTGTCCGTCAAGAGCTTGCTTGGGTGTGTGCTTACTTGCCTCTTGTTCTATATTTGTGTTCACACTGTTAGTTACTAATTTACCCTCAATTGTTGAGCTGTGTGTTTGCAATTGGTTGCTTGCTTTCGTATGTGTCACTTTAGTCGTGTGTTATATGCGCATGCATACAAAGCCATATTAATTAACAAAGGGATTAATTTTAGAGTTCCGAGGGTTAATGGAGATAGGGAATAATGCATGAAAAAATGAAGTTTGACATATGGGAATGCATGTAATATCTGCAAAGAGAAGAAGTATATTTGTCACGTCAACAATAATTTCAAATTAAGATTATTACATCTGACCTTTTCATAATAATATAAAATTTTAACTTTTATTTTAGACAAAAATAAGGTTGTTATATCTAACCCCTTCATGATCATAAATATATCTATGATTTGAATAGTTAAAAAAAATATTATTTTTTAATTTTTTTGTAAGATATTACAGTAAGATGTATAATTGAATCTTTTCTACTTATTTTTCATGAAGTAATCAATAATAGATGATTTTCATTAGAGTCCACCAAATTAAATTTTCTTCTTTATTGTATATGACAATGTTTTTTGTCAAGTTATGTTCAAGTTAGGTTAGTTAAGTTAGGATAAATTAGGATATGATAGGAAATGATAGATATGTTTGAGCTAAGTTAGTTATTGGATGAAAATATTTTATTAATGAAATTTAAATATTTTCGGGAAAATAAATGAAAAAAATGTTGAAAAAAATAGATTGATTTGAGATTAAAATAATCTTATTTGAATTTCTTTTTGATTTAATAAGTTATTTTTGGATTGCATGTTTTTTAGGAATTGGGTTAAGTTAGTTTAGGTAAAAATAGTTTAATTTTAATTAAGTTAGGTTAAATTACTTAGGTTTAACCTAACTAAATAATAAGACAGTTACACTCATGTATTTGGTATTGTATTACTACCGTGCAAAGCACGGGCAGCTTAACTAGTATTATTGAAAAAGCAAGAAATCTTGTTATTTATCTTATTGTCATATATAGTTTGGTTTTATTAGTTCAACTAAAGAAAAGATCGATATTGTGAGGGTAAATTGGAAATGACATGGAAAAATGGTGGGTATATCATGTGTTTAGTGAGAAAAGAGGGGCCTAGTAATTTGAGATGAACAATTACGTAGGAAAAGGGTGGGAAAGAGTGGTTAAAAGCGACAAAAAGCCGCATTTGGGAACTTGAACCAATGAGCAACTAGCTATTTGGCTCTGGAATTTCTCACAATTATATCCAGCTACTCCCTATATAACATCTCTCAATATTCTGTGTACTTCATACTATCAAATATCAATCATACTTCATCCAACTAGCTAAAATACCTCACTTTCCCAAGCTTATTCTTCCAGAAACTCTTGCTGATTACTATTCGTATTATTACGTTGCTAGCAATGAAGGTACGTTAGAAAATCCCTTTAGTTTTTGTTAAGTTCGTACATTTTCCATCACCTTACTAAAACTTTTCTAGTTTCAAATTTTCGTGTAGCTATTTAGTTGGGTGCAAAACAAGTTCAATGGGAAACAAGAGAACAACAAACCAAATATTTCTAGACCACCCAAGTGTAAGTCACTATGACTCAATCCAATTTCGTTTTTTAGATGTTCCGAACATTTTACGGCACTAAAGTCATATTTTGTGTTACTGAAGACAGATTAGGTTAAATGTCCGTTTTGTTGGACTAACTGGTTCTGTTGTACTAATGTGTGCATAAGTCATAGTTGCACAAGTGATATTTAGATCAGTTACGTAGGAAGAGTTTTGTACAAATATAGACTTCATATGAAACACAAAATCTTTTCATATAATATCATTCGATTCTAAGATAACCCAAATGGTATTTAGTCATTTTATTGACATTCACATAAATATTATTCCGTAATGCTCATGAAATATAACAATGTATATTTACAGTGGAATCGAAAGAGGAGTTCAGCGACTGGCCTCAAGCATTCCTATCCATCGGTACGTTCGGAACAAAAGATTTGAAGGAGGGGAGTAAAGTCCATCATAACAACCCTAATTCAGAAGATCATCAATTGACATCCGATGAAGTTAGACAGCTTCAGAAGGAGCTGAATGCCTTGGTTTCAAACTGTGATCTCGATAACCCTGCCTTAGCGTTAGAAGCAGCCAAAGAGGAAGAAAGCAACAATGGTGATGATCAAGAAGAAAATGATCAACATAAACAATATTTTGCAACCGTTGCTTCCAACAATAACAATGCGATTAGTAAAAAATCAGTGTCTTTCATACTCAAGAAGATGTTCATCTGTGGAGCTGGGTTCGTACCTAAGCCTAGTCTAAGGGATCCTACACTTTCACCCCCTCAGACCAGAATGGAGAAGGTAACTAATGTCTCTTCAATTACCTTCAGTAATTCATAAAATAAAAGCGACAAGTATTATAAGACAATAAAAGTTAATCAAGATCAAGATCGTAAACAGAGTGATGGTAATTATAATTATACAACAGGATCCATCAAATAAGCTGCTTTGGTTTTGTGACAATAAATGTCAAGAAAATAGGGTTGATACGATTCCTTGTGATAATTTTGGATTAGAGCAATTTGAGTTTTAGCTAAAAGTAACTTTTTTTCTTTTGATGGAAAAAGCAATTATTTTATGTCAACTGGGATTAGATTAATTAATATATATTCGATCGTATTGATCCATGCATGTCCGCGTACTTAAGAAATGCAATGATTATTTAGACATGAATCAAGTCAACAGGGTTTGGGTTAGTTTTGTGATTTGTACAGTAATACTAGACATTTAAAATGACTTGAGTACTAGGTAAAGCTACACCTTTTAAGTATATTGTCTAGGCATAAAATCTATATATTTATATATTAAATTGAAAAAGTTGATATATTTGACTTTTATAATTAAAATACTACATAAAAATTGTATTAATATACTTTTATCTATAATTTTTTTGAATTTACCAAAAACTGCCCAAAATATCCCTCATAATGATATTCATTTGATCAATGTGTTATGTATAATTATTGACATGAATAGCTACTAGCTAATGCATTCGAATCTCTTATAACTAACAATGTCTATAAAAAAAAATTAGTGTCAAAAATTATATAAATATTAATTTCATTAAAAACAATACATTTAAACAATGTATTCGAATAAGACATAAATCATCTCATAGTGACTGCTTTTTGCCGCTATTTTTTCCCATTCATTTTGCTATATTTGTGCACTTATATTGATCTTATATTGTTTAATACGTGATGCAGATCTTGAGAGCACTACTTCAGAAGAAAATATATCCCCAGAACCCATCCCAACCGACGTCCAAAAAGAGATACTTGGCAAGCAGACACGTCGACTGTTCCAACAATAACGAAGATCATGATGATGAATACGATAGTGATCATGGAAGTGAGGGATGCAAGTGGGACAAAACGGACACTGAATGTGAGTGATACTGATTAACCTATTCAAACTCTGATCTGCTTACATCGATGCAGGTGGCTTGAGTGTCTGCTAGTTTAAGTAGAAATTCCTGGAAATCAATTTTGAATAGATTCAAAAGGAAAACTGCATTTAAATAATTTGAATTTTGACATGCGATAAATTGAGTAATCTGAACTTTAAAAATATCACCAAACAATTTGAACTTTGTCTATATTGGATTGTAGTATTATATATGTAGCATTAATTATCTACCAAATATTCGTTTTTTTGAAAGAATATGAACTTTGACCAAATTGAAATTTAAATAAACAAGGGAAATAAGTAAAGATAAAGAGAAGATTATTAAAGAAACTAAGGATTAGGTAAATAATTAATACTGACATGCTACTTTAATCAAATATGGTGCAAGTACATATTATTATTTTTAAAGTTCATATTATTAAGTCTATCACACCTCAAAGTTTAGATTATTTAGATCAAATTATCTTGATCCAAATTATACATATCAAAAATTAATTTTTTTGAATATTGAAAGTCACAAAAAAAAAAACTAAAGTTCACATCTGAAATACTACATACAACAGCAAAAGAACACGACAAAACTGCAAAAAATCAAGATAAAAAAAATAGTCCAATAGCTAAAAAAAAGTACACACAATTAAAATTATTTCATGATACCGTTTTATTTGAAATCGTGATGGGAGTGGCACAGTTAAAGATAATACTTTGAAGGATTTAATACGACTAATAAATCATTAGAGTAAAATTTAATATTAAGGGACTAAACTTATGATTTTTATAGAGTAATTCTAAATAAATTGCTTAATCGCCACCAAATTTACTAGAAGTTTCGTCAAAGGAATATTATTAGAAGTTACCACTTACCACCATGTTGATCATGATGATTATGGAATTAAAATAGGAAATTGATTATGATCATGATTATGATATTTATAACAGCCAAAATTTTGTCTGATTCGGTTACCCAAATTGTTTGATTCGGAAAAAACTGAGTCTGGACATAGATTTTTTCTCCGAATTTTGATTTTGATCAAATTGACTGAATATTCGGACATAAAATTTCTCTTTTTTCTATTGTTCGAATCCGATTTTAGATTCGTCCGAATTGTCCAACCCGAAATAAAACCGGGCCTGGACTTAAATTTCTAGTCCGAATTTCCACATTGACCAAATTTGTCCGACCTGAATGTACCGGACCCGAATTTTCACTAGCACTAATTATATTATGTTTATTGCAGACATTGTGCTAGAGATATAATAAACATATTAACAAAGGTGCGGCATTATGGACGATGAAGAATGTATGCAGTTTGTGTTGATGAAATGACAAGTAAAATGTAATCTTGGCTTTGAGTTGAAGCGTTTTTTTGCCCTGTAGTCGACTGTATAATGTCGAAGCACAGGGTTTGGGAGCTTTTTAAGCGAGATTGCATGGCATTTGCAAGATTTCATTTTTATATCATGATTTTAGATTCAATGTAATTTTTCACACCCTTCATGTAAGAGTGTATACTTGAAAGCATCTATTGGCATGTCTTTTTAAGTGTGCTTAATTTTTTGATTTTAAGGAAGAAATTTTTTATTGGAGTATCTTTTTTGTTTGGCGGGGATGGTTTGCATTTCTTATACTTGCAAGTAGCATGAATAGGAGTATAATTTAAATATAATTTAATAAAATTGTTCCTTGATCAATAAAAATATCCTCAATGGTATATCGGGCTAGTTAAAATTGAAAATTTAAGCATATTAAGTTTTTTCCCCTACCCTATTTGACCCATCGAGTATGGTCGTATTTATATTGATAAAAAGTAATAATAACATTAACCATGAATATAAAATTAAAAAAAGAAAATTTTAAATCACATTTAGTTTTGTTAGGGGGCGAAGTTTAGACGTGAAGACTAGACATGAATATCTCTTGAATGCATTTGTGGCTTTAAAAGTTTTAAGAAAATATAAGTGATGATCTCCCTTTAAGTAATCAAGATTAGAATATTTAAGGAGGAGATTAGGAAAGAGAGTAAGCCTTGGAAGAATTAGTAAATTAGAATAATCCCCTAAACTTAAGGTGCAAGGCAAGGTGTTTTTCTCTTAGTCGCCCCCTTTTAGTTACATCACCTCTTTTTGTCACAATTTTTCCAACTTTACCTTTATCTCCCTTTAAATCCTCTAAACTCTTTCTTTCTCCATTCGTCACCTACATTCATCATCTCCCTCCTCTCTATCACCACCAACTGTCACCTACTACTACCATTGTTCGTCGTCGCTACTGGTCACCGCCACAATTGAAACAATAAGGAAATCTACCAAAGGATTTAGATAGGTATGGTTTGAGAGGCGTTTTTGAAAGGTTTGGGAAAGTTAAGTCAACATACATATCAAGAAGGAAAGAGACTCAGTACAAATATATTATTATATATTAAAATGATGTAAATGATATTCTATAACTATAATATTATATATAAGTTGCATAAAATTATACTTTTATCCGTTATTTTTTATATTTTAAAAAACGCTTAAAATAAGCTTAATGGGAAGGATCGAGTTGATTCAATTAAGTATCATTTGTGCTCATTGACACATCTTACGCATCTCAAGCTTTTTATAATTGATAATTCTACTTACTGTTTAAAAAATAGCGTCACAAATATAAGAAATACCAATTTAGTGAAGGGTAAGATATATAAAAAGTGTCTTAGGACACGATTCATATCATCACCCAAGTATAAAACCATAGCTTATTCATCCAAATCAGCCTAAACTTTATAAGAAAAATGAATTATTTGTTAAAGGTACCAGCACCATGAAAATCAAGGCAAAACAACAACCATATTGAGTTTATGGAACACCTAGTTTGGTGCTCGAGGCATAAAGCCCAACCTGGTTCCCAAACTTTGTTCAAGGATCCATGCACTTCTAAATTTCAGTTTGGGCTTACGCGTACAATCTATGACTTCTATTTTAAACTTTTGGAGTTCAATTTTTGTTGACCCATGATAATGCACTCTTTATGCGTCTTACTTCTCCTCAAATTGATATTTTTCATGATTTCTAACAATATTTTTTTAATAAGTATTAATTATCAATTACAAGAAGCTTGGGATATATAGTTAGATTGTATCAATTATTACAAATAATATTTTAATCAAATCAACCCCTTCTATTAAGCTTTTTTTAAACATTTTTTTTAAATATAAAAAATAATAGATAAAAGTATAATTTTATAAAATTTACATATAATATTATAGTTATACAATTCAATCATATCATTTAATTTTATTTAATACATATTAATATAATTTTAATAATAGTACGAGACATTTAAATCCCAAAACTCATATAGTTTTTATTCCAATTTATCACTATTATTATGACTAACAAAAGACATATACAGCTGACAAAGTGAACTCTAAACTATCATGATTGGCAACAGCCCTTCAATTCTTTTCATTTCATTGGATAAAAATGATGATATAGTTTGACAAAATGAAGATGATATGAGTAAGTAACATAAAGATAGTGTTAGGAAAGTGTCCTAAAATCACCAAATCTCTTGATCCCACAATTATTTGTTCCTAATTGTATTAGGGTATTATTTAGGTTTCCTTATTATGTTGGGTTTCCTAATTGTATAAGATTCTAAATCTAATTGAGGTGGGAGTCAAGTTAGGTTATAGGGAGTTTTCCCTATAAATAGGGTACATGTTTCTCCACCAAAAACACATCGGTAAACACAAAGAGCTAGAGAGAGAAAATATTGAGAGAGAAAGGGGTCTCACCAATATTTTTCCCAGTGTATCCTGAGAGATTGTGAGTTGAGGGTTGAGAGATTGTTATTGTAATCTCCTTTGTGGATCGCATCACACTCTGTGATAGTGATAAGGTTGTACTCCTCCTTTCTCATAGTGGATTATTTTCTGGTTGTCGCCGTCCGTGGGTTTTACTCCGAGTTCTTCGGTTTCCCACGTAATTCTGGTGTTTGATTTTATCGCTTATTTTCGTTCCTAAATTTTGTCGTAATATCTGTCATCTCGTTTTCGATTCTATTATTCACTTCCGCTGTTACCTTGCTACTCACTTTTCTCTAACAAGTGGTAACAGAGCAAGGTGGAGATGGCTTCAATCATGAATTGCGATATTCCAAAATTTGATGGAACGAGGAGTTTTACTATGTGGAGACTACAGATGAAGGCGGTCCTGATTCAGCACGGGTTATGGGATGTGATTGAGTATCCTGACACGAAGACTGATGCGACAATGAGCGATGATGAATTCAAACAACTCCAGAAGGATATCAAGGGCAATCTGACTCCAAGGGAGTGGAAGAAGCTTGAAGATAAGGCTCTGGCAGGGATTCAGCTGTATTTGGCGGAACACATTTAGAAAGAGGTGATGCATATCGAGAAACCTCGGGAGCTCCGGACCAAACTGGAAGAGTTGTACATGTCGAAGAGTCTTGCAAACAAGTACCGAATGAAGGAGAAATTCTACAGGCTGAAGATGCCCCAAGGTACTTCTATTCAGGCACATCTTAGTGAGTTTGATTCTATTATTACTGAATTGGAATCAATGGATATAAAACACACTGATGAGGATAAGGCTTTGCATTTAATTCTGTCCCTACCTGCATTACATAAATAATTTAAGGAAATCATGTTGTATGGGAATCGTGGTGTCCTTAACCTTAGTGAAGTAAAGGTTAGTTTACTGTCTAAGGAAAAACTTGATACCGATGGTGATGACCAGAGTGGTGATGCCATGGTTGTAAGGGGTAGAAATACTGAACGTAAGGGTAACGGGTCTAGAGGGAAGTCTAAACACCGTTCAAAGTCTTGGAATCCTCACAAGAATAAGAAGTGTAATTACTGTAGTAAGATGGGGCATATAGAGAGAGATTGTTGGGCAAAACAGAGAGACCAAAAGCAGGAAAGTAAGGATAATTATACCAAACCTGGTACCTCAAACTGCGTAGAGTCCGAGTCAGATGGTGATGGGTTTGTAGTTACGGATGATGCCTTGGCTACCACATCGAGTATGATAGCTAGAGATGAGTGGGTTCTTGATACAGGGTGCACCTATCATATGTGCCCTCATAGGGACTGGTTGGAGTCCTATGAGAGTGTTGACACTGCGGTCTTAGTCATGGGTAACGACACAGCCTGTAAGGTTGTAGGAATCGGCAACATCAAAATCAGAACTCATGATGACATTGTTAGAACTCTCAAGGTGGTTTGTCATATCCCTAACATGACTCGAAATTTAATTTTTTTGGGTACTCTTGAGGCTAACGGCTGCAGGTACAAAGGAGAAGATGGTGTTTTGAAAGTGTGCAGGGGTTCCGTGGTTCTTATGAAGGGAATCAGGAAGGTAGTCTGTACATCCTGCAGGGGTCTATAGTGACAGGATCTGCAGCGGCAGTCCTAAATCTTGATGAGTCCGACAGCACAAAACTGTGGCACACGAGACTAGGTCACATGGGAGAGAAGAGAATGTCAATGCTGAGCAAGAAGGGATATCTTGATGGCGCAAAGATCGGCAAGTTGGAGTTTTGCAATCACTGTGTCTATGGGAAACAGAAGAGGGTTAGCTTTTCAAGGGCTAAACACACAACATCGAGGATCCTTGATTATATTCATTCAGATATGTGGGGTCCTGCTAGAGTGCCATCACTGGATGGCAAGCGCTACATGTTGACATTCGTGGATGACTTCTCGAGGAAGACTAGGGTTTATTTCCTGCGGCACAAGAATGAGACATTCTCATATTTCAAGAAGTTCAAAGCTTTGGTGGAGAACCAGACAGGCAGGAAAACCAAGAAACTCAGGACTGACAATGGGTTGGAGTTTGTTGATTCTGAATTTACTGAATTCTGCGAGGAGCATGGGATTGTGAGGCATCGAACCTTGGTGGGTAAGCCTCAGCAAAACGGCGTAGCTGAAAGAATCAACTAGACACTCCTAGAGAAAACCCGCTGCATGCTCTCGAATGCAGGGCTTTGGAAGAACAAATCATGCAGGCGTGGTGATATCGCTGCTACTGCTGAATGAGCAGATCACCTCATGCCTCTATCGAATACCAGATTCTAGTGGAAGTATGGACACGTAATCCAGTTAACTATTCTAATTTGAAAATTTTTGGATGTCCTGTATATGCCCATGTTAATGATGGGAAGCTGTCTCCCAGGGCTGTTAAATGCATGTTTCTAGGTTACGGGTCTGAGTCTAAGGGATATAGAATGTGGTGTCCTGATTTGAAGAAAGTTATTCAATATAGAGATGTAACCTTTAATGAAACTTCTATGTTATCTGGAACGGAATCTACCGGTACTTCCGATGATGCAGGAAATCAGGAGAAGGATGCAGGAAGAATGGTGTTCGAGCTCAAGGTGGAGCTGCTGGAACCTGCAATCAAGAGCAAACTGCTGATGATGCTCCTGAACCAACTCAGGTTGATGAGCCTGAGATTGAGACAAATGTTCCGCAGGTGGAGGAACAACCATGCATTGCTAGAGATCGTCCCAAGAGGGAGATCAGGAGACCAACGCGATAT
Source organism: Portulaca oleracea (assembly GCA_029582165.1). Taxonomy (NCBI): domain Eukaryota; kingdom Viridiplantae; phylum Streptophyta; class Magnoliopsida; order Caryophyllales; family Portulacaceae; genus Portulaca; species Portulaca oleracea. The sequence continues at coordinate 26,761,829 of CM055890.1, forward strand.
ACTGAAGAAGATGATGCTATGATTGCTTATGCGCTGAGTGTTGTAGTGGAGACTCCTAAAGGTGCTGAACCTTCTACCTATCAGGAGGCCATCTCTTGTCCGAATGCCTCGAACTGGATAGGAGCTATCCAAGAGGAAATGGAGAGCCTGTAGAAAAATCATACATGGGAGCTATGTGAGTTGCCTAAAGGGCGACGAACTCTTACTGCGAAGTCGGTGTAGAAGAGAAAGGAAGGTATCCCTGGTGTAGAAAGTGCAAGGTGGAAGGCCAAATTAGTGGTAAGGGGTTGCAACCAGAAAGAAGGAATCAACTATAATGAAGTATTCTTGCCAGTCGTGAGGCATACGTCGATCCGCACCTTGCTAGCCTTTGTTGCACTATTTGCTTTGGAGTTGGAGCAACTTGATGTCAAGACAGATTTCCTCCATGGCGAGTTGGAGGAGGAAATATATATGAGGCAGCCAGAGGGTTTCATCGTTCCTGGCAAACAGGAACAGGTGTGTAGATTGAAGAAGTCCTTGTTATGGACTTAAACAGGCACGAAGGCAGTGTACAAAAGGGACATGTCACTTATAAAGAAGCTGAAATCTCAACTCAACCAAGAGTTTGAGATGAAAGACCTCGGAGCGGCGAAGAAGATTTTGGGTATGGAGATCCAAAGAGATAGAAAGGTAGGGAAGTTGTTCTTGTCTCAGAAGAAATATCTGAAGAAGGTGTTGGACAGATTCAACATGAGAAACTGTAAAGCAGTTTCAACTCCCTTAGCTGCACACTTCAAGTTGTCTGGTGAGAACTGTCCTAAATCTGATTTGGAGGTAAGGAGGATGTCTAATATTCCCTATGCTAGTGTAGTTGGTAGTTTGATGTATGCTATGGTGTGCACTAGACCTGACCTGTCCCATGTAGTTAGTGTGGTGAGTAGATATATGCAGAATCCAGGGAAGGAGCATTGAGAAAGAGTGAAGTGGATCCTTCGCTATGTGAAGGGTACTTTGGAGAAGGGCATCCTGTATGATAGAGGCAGTTCTGCAACGTCTAATGTTGCAGGTTATGTTGATGCTGATTATGGTGGAGATCTGGATAGGAGACGCTCAATTTCAGGGTATGTGTTCGTCATGTGTGGAGGAGCAATATCTTGGAAAGATTCACTTCAATCTATAGCAGCCCTGTCTACTACAGAGGCTGAATATATTGCCGCAACGGAAGGAGTGAAGGAGGCCATCTGGTTGAGGGGATTGGTCATGGAGCTTGGAGTACCACAGGGCGAGACTGTGGTTTATTCAGACAGTTAGAGTGCTATACATCTGACAAAGAATGACACTTATCATTCGAAGACCAAGTATATAAGCGTCAGGTATCACTTCATCAGAGATACAGTTGCTGCGGGAGAGATCGTGGTGAAGAAGGTGCATACTTTTGATAATCCTGCAGACATGTTAACCAAGCCTCTATCTATAGCTAAGTTCGAACATTGTTTGGACTTCGTTGGTGTTCTACGCATGTGAGAGCCCTGCGGGGCCATGCCCTGCGGAGGGGCGTGTTGATGGCGACAGTCAAGATACTTATCTGGACCGATGATTCATTGATTTTAGTTCAAGGTGGAGTTTGTTAGGAAAGTGTCCTAAGATCACCAAATCTCTTGATCCCATAATTATCTGTTTCCCAATTGTATTAGGGTATTATTTAGGTTTCATTATTATGTTGGGTTTCCTAATTGTATTAGATTCTAAATCTAATTGAAGTGGGAGTCAAGTAGGCTATAGGGAGTTTTCCCTATAAATAGGGTACGCATTTCTCCACCAAAAAACACATCAGTAAACACAGAGAGCTAGAAAGAGAAAATATTGAGAGAGAAAGGGGTCTCACCAATATTTTCCCTAGTGTATCCTGAGTGATTGTGAGTTGAGGGTTGAGAGATTGTTATTGTAATCTCCTTTGTGAATCGCATCACACCCTGTGATAGTGATCAGGTTGTACTCCCCCTTTCTCATAGTGGATTATTTTCTGGCTGTCACCATCCGTGGGTTTTTCTCCGAGTTCTTCGGTTTCCCACGTAATTCTGGTGTTTGATTTTATCGCTTATTTTCGTTCCTAAATTTTTTCGTAATATCTGTCATCTCGTTTTCGATTCTATTATTCACTTTCGCTGTTACCTTGCTACTCACTTTTCTCTAACAGATAGCATAATTAACTAAGGAATCGCCTTAACAAGGCCTAGGACACTTAGCTCAGAACTCGACATCCAATTGAAGAGCTGCCATAGTATGAGGCCTAAGCCAGATCTGCAGATCCACCCTCCCTGTTTCCCTGCCAGGATTTGCAGTCATCTTCCCATCATAACAGTTTGCATCTTCGCTCAAAACACGCACTGCCTTCCCAAGTCCAAATTCCGACTCATTCATATCAAACTTTGTAGATCCCCCAATAAACACCCCCGTCGGCATATTTCCAAGTTGTGGCACGAAGGACTCTTTAACACACATCTCCAAGAACCCCCAGATTTCCTTGTCATTATGGGCCTCTATACTATCACGGACCATCATTGCAGCTCATCCTAGAGGGTACGAGTGCCATAGAAGCTCACCTACCGTGCATGAACTTGTGGCCGACGTCACGTAGCTCCTGAACCGGGCTGACGACAATGGCAGATCCAACCTCGATTTGTCGTTTACGATCAGGAAACAGTTAGTCACCTCATCAGGGTCTGAGTTTTGGGCTTGTGTTATGGACCGCCATAATAAGGCACATAAGGCTTGGAAGGTGGAAATAATAGTGGAGCATGACACCTGTTCTTGCAGCTGCCTGCATTCTTGGTTAGCCTTGGCCTTGAGTTTTGCCACTGAAGTTGGTGAGAAGTGCAAGATTTTCACCCTTAGCGGGTCGGGCTCGAACCTAGTGTCAATAAACTCTTCCGGGTCAAGGTAGGAGAGTTTGACGAGATTCCGGTCGTCATCGTTGTAGCCGTCTGGAGTAAAGCGCTTGAATATTGGTTCCTTTAACAGGGTGTCAGTCTGATGGAGAAATATGTGGGACAAGGATGAGATGAAATGCCAAAGGGAGGTACCATCTGCTACGGTGTGGTTCATGCTAAACCCTAGGAGGACCCCATCGAGAAGCTCAGTTACTTGTATGGATAGCAAAGGATGGAGGTGGCCATCGTGATTGGTTTTGATCTCCCCCAGATCAAACAAAGATGGAACCACTGGGGAGACATCATGGCCACAACTACTGGGGTGGAGGACATCTGATACATGCAAGTCTAAGGTAGCATGGAGGACCCTAGCTCCAAGGCCTTTTGTGCAATCAACAAAGATGAGGGAGGCATGATCATCAGGAAACTTTTCGGTGGCAAGTCGCCCTGCAAGATGGTAGAAATGGTCAAGACAAACAGATAGAGAATGATTTGATCAGTTTCTCCAAGAAAGTATGAATACAAAAAGAAGAAGAAGAAGTAGGGATGGCAATAGGCAGGGTCTGGGGCGGGTCCTGCTGGACCCGGACCCGTCAATTTTTTTAGGACCCGGACTCGCCCCAAGACCCGATGGGTCCTAAAAATTCAGACTTGGACCCGGACTCAATGGGTCCATGGGTCCATGGGTCCTTAGCGGATCCTTAATGGGTCTAACCATATCATGGATTTTTTTACTAAATTTATTAACTTTTGGGGTTGATTTTATACTTGTATACATGTATAATAGTAACTATTCTATTTAAAAACACCTATTTTTAACACAATAAAAAGATCAAAACATCAATATACTATGATACGAGTGAATTCTAAGTTTCCAATGCCAAAACATTACAAAAGTCATCAAGACATCAACAAAATATTACAAAAGTCTCTCAAAATACAACACAACTCAAAATGCCAAAAAAAGGTTCATGATTATAAAGAGATATATATATGTTATAGTGGAGAATGGGATGGGCACTAGACCAGTAGTGCGGCTGTGGTGGTCTGCGTGAGTCAGTGTGTTTGACTATGTGAGACTAGGGATTTTAATATTTTAGATTTAGTATTTTAGTGTAGTACACAATAGAATAGACTTGTAATTAACTAATTGGGTTTTTTTTTATAGGAAAATTATAAATGTTTATATTGTAATGGGTCCATGGGTAGGGTCCACGGGTCCATGCTTGAACCCGGACCCGGACCCGCCCCGAGACCCGTTGGGTCCAAAATTTTTGGACCCAGACCCGTCTTAATGGGCCGGGTCCAACCGGGTCCAGGACCCATTGCCATCCCTAAGAAGAAGTAAGTTGAAGTGGGGTAGTGAAAATCATAGCTCTGTGCATGTAATGTAGGAATAAAGCATACAACTCGTTGGGGCCCAAGTAATGGCATTGATTTGAGGGTTCCACTCCATTTCTGGGCTTTACAAAACATTTTGAGATGAAATTCATCTCTGTTTCTACTTTCTTTGCCTCTTTTAAAGTTTGTCATTATATAAATGATCTTTGTGGAATGGTTCAAATGTTGCCAATGAAGATATAGACCACTGAAGTACACATGTGAAGAAGACAGTCAGTAGACAGAAAAGGGAGCTTCGTTAAAGTAGAAGTTAGCTCACCTGTAGTTTCGTGGGGTTGCATTCATTATTATTATCGCATCGTCGGGTACATATCTAGGTCCATGTTAAATGTCAATTTTTTTTATGCTTTGACCTCTCTCTAAAAAATTAACCACTTTCTCAAAAAAAAAAAGCTCAAGTTCACTCTTTAATTCTTCAGTTTGTATCTCAGAGTGTGGTTTTGTGGTTTTCGTTTCTAAGTTTAATCCGGGTGGATTGGAGCTAGTGTGAATTTTTATCAAGAAAGGTCAGTGCTTCTTTGCTCAAAGTTCAAGTTTGGAAGGCTTGCTGTTCGGCTAGATCCATATTTGACGGTACGTTGTAAGCGTCTGTTTGAAAGGCAGTAGTGACTGACGGTGTCATTGGGTGGACGTCGGGAAAAGTGTTTTTCCGATGGGTGGTTAGTTCAGAATCCGGTGAAGTGCGTTTGCGTATCGGAAGAGCATTATCTCCTCCAAAGGTTTTAGTATTTGGGCATGGGTGGAGTTATTGGGCTTGTTTAAAGGAAGTCTTGGCCGCCCGTCTGGCCTAGTTTGGGCCTCCCACTCGGTAATTGTTCTTTCAAGTTTCAACTTACAACGTCTAGGGGAAGCTGAGTAGTCGGTAGGTGGGAGTGAGGGGGGTGGCTATGTGTAGTAAATGAAGTAGTCTGCTATTTGAAGATTGCAGTAGGCGTAAGGGGATTTTTCTACACTTCTCTGCAGTGGATGTGATAGTACGGAGTAAATACGAGTAGTTGGGGGAGTTATGGGAGTTATGGGCAACTCTTTAGGCTCGTTTAAGAAGGACAGAAAGACTAACATACCCTTGTATATTCACCCTTTAGAAGGGGAGACAGACAGTTGTATCAGGGGTCTGAGATAAGGGATTTTTGCTATAAAAGGAAGAGAGGGGGGAAAGGTTTTACTCCGCACAATTATTATCCTCGAGGGAGTTGGAGAAAGTTAGGGTTTTCTCATCATGCTTCATATCAAGGGAAATTTTTTCAAAGATCACAAATGGAGGGAGATTCTCGAAGGAGAAATTCTGTGAGCTTTGCTTCTGGGCCGAGAATGGGGGCGAGAGTAGATCTTAGTCCTCCACCTTTGGGGGTTAAAATCAGGCTTGACAACACTTTCATTGGGTTTGTCATAGATGGTAAGGATTGGGATGAGGGTGCGTTACAACGTTTAGTTGATGCAAACTGGGTACTGAGAAGTGCGGTTAGTGTGAAGAAGGTTGGTGACCGGAAGTTCTCCTTCTAGTTCATGCACCCAGAGGACTGCTTGGATATGCTAGCTCTGAGAACTGTTAATTTTGATGGGTCGCTTATGATTCTTCAAAAGATTACTGCGGATATGAGACCGAGCGAGGTATCCTTTCGGTCGATATGCATGTGGGTCCAGATTGAAGGACTCCCGTTTAGGCAAAAGTGGGCCAGCACTGTGATTAACTTGGCTCGCACCTTTGGGGACGTGCTGGATGTGGATATTCAAGGAGTTGCTGACTTTACCCTACAAAATGTACGCATTTTGGTTCGAATGGAATTGTCGAAGCCTCTGGTGCCTGGAGCCTATGCCCGTGATGATTATGGTAACATTTTCTGGGTATATTTTTGCTATGAAAATGTTTTTATTTTCTGTAACAAATGCTGAAGAATAGGGCACCATGATTTTGAATGCGCATTACCGACGGTGGTGGCACGAGAAGAGGTTTGAAGCAGGATATTGGAAGCAGTAAGACTGGGGCATGCTATCATTCCAGGGGAAGGGCCGTCGTATTTTGGAAAGATTAGGGCTTTCCCTATTAAGAGAGGCTACTTGACAACTCTTTTCGGTTGGGCCTGCGCCAACACCCGGCGCCGTCGGAGCCAGAATTACATTATCCGGAGTTTCTTGAAGTAGGAGATTTTATGGGGAATGGGTTGGGGCTGATGATTGATTATCAGATGAAGAGAGGCAAGAGTCCAGTCTGGGAAGTAGAGGGAGAGGAGGTCAGGGGGTAGGACAGGGAAAAACTAGGGCAGATGGAGTAAGGGGATAAGGCAGAGAGAGGTGGGTGAATCATCTAGGGGGCCAGAAGCAGCTAGTCGGGCCCCAAATGAAGGGGGTGATACAGATGTGCTGATGGATGTGGATGATGATCTTGAGGAGGTAAGAGGTGGAGGAGGGGAAGATAATGTTAGGAGTGACGAATCAGGGATAGAACCTATGGAGGATGAAGAGGAAACTCATGAGACTAAGGAAGAGGGTACTGAGGAAGGGGGGGGGGGAGGGGAAGATGGGGACGATGATGGAGAAGGTGGGCAACAAGATGATGAAAGTGGGGATTCAAGTGATGGCGGGGAGGATGGGGGTTATGAAGATGGGGCTGGAAGTGGGGTTGTTGGAGGAGGTGAGGGGGACAGTAGTACCAGGGGGAATGATGAGAATAAAGGGGAGGCCAGGCTGGAGGAGGTGATAATGGAGGTGAGGAGAATCTCCCTGCTGTTGGGATTCCAGGGGAGAGTACAAATAAGAGGGAAATCTTTCTGCATGAGAGCATGGGGAGTTCACAAGATACCATGCAATCACGTACTAATAGCACTCTCAGTTCCTTACTGGAGCAAAGTGGGGGCCCAATGGATTTTTCCCCACATGCGTTCCCCAGGGGGTCGTTTTCACCCACTGGACCACCTGAAGACCAAGGAGAAGTTATTCGGGAAGCAATTCGACGCCTTAATTCAGTGGGGACCGATTCAGGTAACCCCCTTGGGGGCAATTCTGTCATTTTGTTTGATAACTTGGACAGTAATTTTCCCCATTTTTTCTCTGCTGCTTTTCCACATGGGGATGGGTCTTTTTCAATGGGGGATGTTGGAGGGACCTCTAGGGGTGTTTTGTCCTCGTTGAGGGGGTGAAATGTCGAATCATTTATTGGGACATGTTTATGCGAACCCCCACCTGCCTTTGCATAGAATGGGGGGAGGGAAACCCTATATATTTGAAAGGGGGGAGTCCAGTTCTTATCATTCTGAATTCCAAGAAGGGGGAGTAGAGCCTTTTCTTGGGTTTTCCCAGAGCTTGTTTCAAGTTTCAGATTCTGAACCTGAAGGGGTTTATCGGGGTCAGTTTACACCAAACGGTTCTCTTTCTGAGGATACTTTAAGTATGGGTGGGGGGAATTGGGAGAATTCAGTTGAGGCAAATTTCTCTTGGCCACCAACTGATGATAAGTCTGGCAGTTGGGAAAAAAAATGGTGGGATTGGTGTTGAGGAGACCTATGTGGGATTAAAGACAACTGTCACATTTGCCAGATCTATCTCATCGAAATCTAGTTCTTTGGATTCCACTGTGGGCAGGGTGGAAGTTCTTTCCAAAAAGCGTCAGCGAAGGGTCCGGAGTGAAGATTTGGATGGAGAAGATCAAGGGGATGAAGTTTCTTCGTGTTTTGATGAGGAAATCAAGCAGGCTCGGATTAAACGACAGAGAAGGGAACAAATGGTGAATATACTCCCACATGAATTTGAAGCTTTTCTGAAGGTTGAAGAAAAACAGAGGGGAAGTGCGTGGTTTGAATTTCTTGCTGATAGGGTGGCGAAGGCAGCCTAGGAAATGCCTCCTGTTTCGCTATGATTGTTGCAGCGTGGAATTGCAGAGGTTTAGGGCAGGCGGACCTCTCTGCAATTCCGTATAACCACTGGATATCTTTTTTTATGAAGTTGGATGTGATTTGTCTTTTTGAGTCTAAGTTGTCTGTGGAGCAAGCTAGTGTCTCGATTAAGAAGATGGGATTTCCTTTTGTTGGTGGGGTTGATTCTATTGGTAGAGAGGGTGGTATTATTTTGGGGTGGAAACAAGAACATGTATTTTCAGTAGTGTCTTGTGATGTTAATTTTGTAATATTGAAATCCAGGGGAATGAATCTTGCTTCATGGTATATTATCTTTGTATATGGATGCCCTTATTATAGGGGACGATAGGAAGTGTGGAAGAGGTTGTTGGATGTAATTAACAACTTACAAGGACCATATGTGCTAATTGGGGATTTCAATCAGGTGAAAGATCATTCTCAAAAAATAGGAGGGTCCTCTACCATAAGAGGGGATCAACAATTTTGGGAGTGGAAGTCTAGTTTGGAGCTTGATGATGTGCCTTTTAATGGGGCATCCTTCACTTGGACAAATAAAAGGCAAGGAGAGAGTAGTATATGGGAATGTTTAGACAGGGCTTATGCTTCTGCTAGTTGGATGGAGGCTTTCCCTCACTCCTTTGTCCATAATTTTCCCATTGTTTTCTCCGATCATTCGCTGATTGCCTTACATATTAAGGCAGTGGAGAAGACAAGGAGGACTTCCTTTAGGCTGGATCCCTGGCTAACCAGGATGAACTGTTTCTTGGAAAGGTTGGAAAAGTTGCTGCATTCGTGCCAGGTCCAAGGTTCAGCTTCTTTCAAGTGTGTGCAATGGTTGAGGATGGTCCGACAGTTGGGCAGGAAGTTAATCCATGAGCTTAAGAATGGAAAACTCCAACCAGCTTCGAATGCTATATAGGAATTACAACAGTTGCAGGACTACCTCGCAAAGTTTGGTATGGAGCAGTCGACTTTTGCTAAGGCCTTGCATAAACAACAGGATGTTGAATCTATGATCCAGGAGATCCATGAGTTCTGGGTCCATAGAAGTAAGATTAAATGGGCTAGGCTTGGAGACCAAAACACGGCCTTTTTCTTTAGACATTATAGAATGAGGCAGGCTTATAATAGAATAAACTGCTTGACTCTAAAAAATGGGCTGGTCTCTTTTAAAGAAGAGGATTTTGTGGAGGAGTTTTATGTGGAGTATTCTGGGCTTTTCAGGCCCGAGGTGACAATGTCGACAGTAAGGTCTAGGGTTTTGGCTCAAGTGGTAGGGAACATTCATAAGTCTTTATCTGAGGGGGAGAAAGAATTTCTCCTGCAACCTTTCACTAGAAGCGATGTGGAGAAGGTCATTGCTCAATTAAAGCCGGGAAAAAGCCCTGGCTCGGATGGGCATCCCCCGGAATTCTTCGAGAATTTTTGGGATATGATTGGAGACCAGGTTGTTGATACGGTTATGGAGGCAGTGAATAAAGGAGTGTTCGTTGGGGAAATTAATAATACAAATATTTTCCTGCTCAAGAAAAAGCCCGAGGCTCAATTGGTCAGTGAGTTTTGGTCGATCAGCCTATGTAATGTGGTGTACCAGATCATTGCAAAGTGCCGGGTGAATCGGTTGAGACCAGTCATGGGGTCGCGCGTTTCTGAATGTCAAGCTACTTTTGTCCCGGGAAGGCTGAAAGAGGATAATATTCTTGTGGTGCATGAGATTCTTCATTATCTAGCTAATAAACGAACAGGTCGAAAATTTACAACCTTGAAGGTTGATATGAGTAAGGCTTATAACAAAATTCAATGGGACTTTTTGGAGGCGGTGCTAAAACGATTGGGGTTTCCGGACAAGTGAGTGTGCATCCTTATGAGATGTGTGTCTATTGTAAGGTACTCAATCTTAGTTAATGGAGTAAGTTCTAAGCAAATTGTTCCAAAGGCGGGACTGCGTCAAGGTGATCCTTTGTCCCCCTACTTGTTTCTTTTGTGTATGGAGGCATTGTCGGCTATCATTGACAATGAGGCTTCCGGGAGGCAAATTGTTGGAGTAAAGGTAGCTAGGAATGCTCCCCAAGTTACTCATCTCTTCTTCGCTGATGATGCCCTCTTCTTCACTGAGTTGGAGGCTGGGTCTTGCTTGGCTCTGAAGGGAGCTATCGATAAGTATAGTATTGCCTCAGGCCAAGTGATTAATCTGCAGAAGTCATCTATGTGCTTTTCTAAAGGGGCATCTCAAGATGACAAGGAGGGTATAAAGGTGGTGTTTGGGTATCCAGAAGGTGGCTTCTTCCAGACATATTTGGGGGTTCCTACAAAGATCCCTCGAAGACGGGTTGATCATTTTGGATTTATGATTGAGGATGTCCGAAGAAGATTGGACTCTTGGAAAATCAACATGTTGTCAATGGTAGGGAAATTAGTTCTGATCAATGCGGTATTGGTGGCTCTCCATCAACATGTCTTTAGTATTTATTTAGTGCCCAAGAGAGTTGTGGATCAAATCAACTCCATCATTATACGGTTCCTGTGGGGGAGGATGGATGGCAATAGATCCATTCATTGGAAGGACAAGATCACTGTGTTCAAGCCAAAAGGGGCAAGGGGTTTGGGTGTGAGGAACGTTGGCTGCTGCAATAAGGCTTTGCTGCTGAAGCAAGCGTGGAGGACATATACAAACCAAAATCTATTGATATCCAGAATTTGGAAAGCAAGGTATGGAGTTTCTTCTCCTATTGAAGACAAATAGGGAAGCAAGCCTAGCGCAAATTGCTCTATGTCTTGGAGGGGTATTGCTGTGAAAAGTAAGCTTCGTTGGAGTGTGGGGAATGGTCAACATATTAGGGTGATGGATGGGAGGTGGGTTCCGGGTGGGAATGTAATTTTAAGGGAGGGAATTGATGCTGAAAATCTTCAGGATATGACTGTTGCATCCCTTGGGACTTTGGATAGAAGAGGTCAGAGAGACTGGAACTGGGAGATGTTGAGACAGTACTTCTCTAGGGAAACGGTGGATAGGGTTGCCAGGGTTTTTCCTCCTCAAGAGGGGATTGAGGACGTGCTGATGTGGCCAGGTACGAGTAACTCAATATATAAAGTGAAAGATGGCTATTATAATTTTCTTTTGGAGGATAATGGGTTGGAACGTCCCACTGAGGAGGAGACTAGATTCTGGAGAATGATGTGGCACTGTGATATGCCTCCGAAGTTGAAAATCTTTGCTTGGCGGTGCGCGGTAAATGCACTTCCTACAGGGGAGAATAGATGGAAGAGGAAAATTATTGAACAAAGTGACTGTTGGTGTGGGCAAGGAGTGGAAGACATGAGTCTGTTAAGACAATGCACCATTGCTAAGCACTTATGGTGAGGATCAGGTTTGGGAATCTGCTCGGAGGTGAATAGTGGCATTGGTTGGTGGGAATGGTTGAAGGGTTGGGTGGGGTATATATCCAAAAGGAAGGAAGACCGGAAAGCTATACTTCGGGATTTCTTTGGGATCATGTGGCAATTTGGAAGGCTAGGAACAACGTATGCATCGAGAAGGAGCAGGCTTCTGCTCGCTTGTTGGAGCATTTGTTGAGTAAGGTGGTCCAGGAGATTGGACAGTGGAGGACTAAAGGGTCTGGGCATATGGTAAAGCAACCTAAGGACCCAACTCAGAGTGTTGTTGAATATCGGTGGGGTAGTGAGGAGGTTTGTGATGATTTTGGGGTCTTTCTAGTGGATGGAGCTAAAAAGAAAAGGTCGGATTCTATGGCTTCAGCTTGGGTTTTCATGGTTCGGGGGGCTTCTCAAGGTCAAGGGGCAAGGGTCGGGGTTGGAGTCTCGACACTCTTTAGTGAGCTTCTAGCTATCCTTCTCGCTTTGCAAGAGGGGAAGAGACAAGGGTTAAGCAAGATTTTCATTTGGACGGATTCTACTCTTACAGTAGAATCTTTAATTAACCTTAACAGAGTTCCTGTTGAGTGTAGGACGTTAGCTTGGAGTTGCATCTTTGCAATCAAACAGATGGGATCGAGAAGGATCTTGAAGGTTCCAAGGCAGCTTGTCCATCCAGCTCATCAGGTGGCCCAGCAGGCCATTCGTAGTATTGGATGTGTAACCTAGCTGTTAGCCGATTTTATTTCTTTTTGTTTGTGTGATGTGTTTGTTGGTTTGGTCGTCTGTTGAAAAAAAAATTATGATTATTTTTTCCGTGAAACTTTTTACTACTTTCATTTTTATTTAAGTATCACATAGATAATTGTATCAAAAAATTTAACCGTTAATATCTTAATTTGTATAATGATATTAGTTTTGGTCAACCATATATGCAATAATAATTTTTTTAATAGATTAGTAGTTGAACCCATTGGACTCCTATTTTGTAGTTATAATCTAACAAATGTATAGTGGATGGGGGACAAGGGTGCAAATAATCCAAAACTGGACCCCATTTTTACCCGCAACATCCTCCTAATTGGTAATGCATGTAAAAATGTATCCCCCAATTCAAACCCTGAAGAATAGAGATAAAAAGTAGACCTCTTAATACTTAAACAAAAATAATTGGACTTTTTAACTTATGAGACATGTATATAATTATTTTTTAAAAAATAAATTCTCTCTCACAAAACTAGAAATTAAACACATAAGAAATTAAGTTAGAAAAATAGCACCATCGAGAGGATTAAATTTGTGTGGATATAAAATGAGCGATAGATTGCAACAAAACAGATGATAGATTCACGCTGTCTAAATAGGACTATGTTTTTTTGCCCAACTAATGAGATAATAACATGTCACACGTGAAATGGTTCGTGTGAGAACAAATCAATAACAACGAAAAATTAACCCACTTGCTTATCGTCGCCCCTCATTTTACTATTGTCGCCCACCTTTCGCATAATATTTCCAACCCACGCCCTTGAACCTCATAACTTCACTCTTCACTCTCTCTCTCTACTTATCTCTCTAGAAAACGCTCTCAACCATCGACCACCACATACCGGGATTGAATCGACGAAATTGAGGTATGTTTCGAATTTGTGGTTTTGTAGTTTTGTAATGCGAAGAAAAACGAAAAAAAAATAAAACTCGGGGCTGCCATGCGTTTGCGGCCGCCCCGACATTTTTTTCGTTTTTGTTGCCGGATCTGCCAAGACTAGCGGCGCGTCGCGTGCGCTTTGTTTTGCAATTGTCCTTAATTTTTTTAAAAATATTATTTTTATTAATAGTATTAATGTTATGTTTATTAATATTATTATTGTTAAGTTTATTAATATTATTATTGTTATTAATATTATTATTAGTATTATTGTTAATTTTGATAATATTATTATTGTTAAATAATAATTAAAAAATACATATTATTTTTACTGGTATTATTATTGTTATTAGTAAATATAATATTTATTATTAATATTGTTATTATTAATCTTATTGTTAATCATGTGTTAATATGATAATTATTATTAATGATTAATTCCCACATTGAGAAAATTATATTAATATGACAATTATTAGTGATTAGTGATTCGTTGTTAATGTTTGATGCGCTAATATTAGTGATTAAGCATGTGTTAATATTAGTGATTAATTGTGTTAGAAAAAATTGTAATTTTGATGTAGGATTAAGTTTAGGGTTATTTGTGATGGTAGGTTATTTGTGATGGTTAGTTATTTGTGATGGTAGCTTAAGAAAGTGGAATTATGTTAATGTATGTCTTCATTTTGCAGGTGATCTAAAATGGTAGGGAAGGGCAAGGGTGGAAGACTTCTAGACCTGGCAAATCGACTTGTAAGTGGTTGGAGGGGGGTGAGTCTGGGGACCCCCACAGACGCAATGTGACTGCGTCAACTCGCCGTGCTGGTCGTGGTACGGATGCAGGTGATGCAGCGGGCGGCCAGCCCGAGGACACGGGGAGTCAGACAATGCGAGATTTCGCTGACCATCTCAACCAGGCCATGGATGAGTCAACCGGCTCTGAAACATCGGGGGACGATGATACAGGGGAGCCCGAGACGCAGATGATCCCGACTTTAGTCGCGCAACCTAGTGGGAGAGTTTCCAGGCCAACAGGTTTCATGCCGATGAGGGATGCAGCGGGGAAGTTTGCCCCGGTCCGAGCGGCAGTGGGCGAGGCGGTGCGAAGCGCGACAACTCTGGATCATTGAAGGTAACGCGTGCGGGGACTGCAATTCCCTCGATTATACCGAGCTTTGGAGGTCACATTGCTCGGGTAATATGGGCGGGTCGCGAGCGTTCGCCCAATGTTGTTCTTGATTGTGTGACGAAGAAGAATGCGTTGAGGGAATTGAGGGCAGTACATTCCACGATGGATCCCGCATGCCAGGCTACACTGGGAAGGATCCAAATAACCAGTTTAATGGAGTTGATGTACGACCACATCGACATGACGTTGATCTCGGCGTTCGTTGAGAGGTGGCAACCCGACCTAAACACATTTCACCTTCCCTTCGGTGAAATGACGATCATGTTGCATGATGTGCATCATATATTGGGTATTGCAGTTGATTGTCTGATGCCTGAAGGACTTCCTCGGGAAGTGGTTAACCAGTACGTGCCCATGATTTTTGAAAAAGGAATGACGGAGCTGAAGGCCGAGAACATTTACGATAAGGGTGGCATAGCTGACTCCCATTTGAGGTCGATTAGTGTATCGACCAGTTTTCCCATTCCCCATAGGATAAGGGCATGGTTGTTGAGCATGTTGGGAAACACTATTCTCGTGGACAAATCGAGGGATAGAATTAGGCCGCATCCGTGGCCTAGCACTGACGTTATCGTTGATCGCATTGCTTGGGGTACGGTGACCTTGGCGTTCCTTTACCGCCAGTTAGGGATGGCGAGCAGGGCCAGGACAGCCAAGATGGCCGGGTGTTTGACCCTTTTGCAGGCCTGGATCTACGAGTACTTTCCTGATTTCAGGCCACACGTGGAGCAACCGATTAATGGGCCTCGCGCGAGCAGGTGGTTCCCCATCCGCCAGCCGAGTTCGGTACAAAGCCTACGATAGTTGAGGGCCTCCTTGGATGCGTTGACAGCGGATCGTGTGAGTTGGGCCCCGTACGGTTCTGCCCCGTATAAGTCATGCAACAGGACGTTATACAGGGGCGACATTCGTGCATACGACTTCACTGAGTTGTACCTGCCTGATCGCGTCGTCCGTCAGTTAGGGCACCTACAACATATCCCACGCAGATTGTCGGTGCAAGAACGCGACGACCAAAGGCCCCTACAAAGTGGAATTTGTCGATGCTAACGTCAGCGCTGACTGGGCGGGGTTTCCGATATGCAGCAAAATGTCAGTGAGTGATGTGGCCCGCACGAAACATGTGCCGTGGGAAGCGGATGTCGCTTACACCGATTGGTTTGCGGCACATTCACACAAGTTTTTGATAAACAACGCCTCTGCCAGCCAATCGACAGTCGATGATCAACCGTCGCCCGAACAGGTACCCTAAACCCCTCAGCATAATTTAATATTTTGTTTATCTGATTTGTTTAGGATGGTTGATATAATGTTTGGTCTAACTTCTTTATTTTGTGTTTTTATTTTTTATGAAAGTGGTCCTACATCTATGCCGGACTATTGGAGCGAGGGAGACACCCACCCCAACCGGACGAAGAGACAGTGACAGTGAGTCGTGTGTGGTATGATGAGATGGTCGATCAGACAGCGCGTTGGTGCCGTCAGATGCATATCGAGGTACCCGAGCCGGAAGATGATGATGAGCAGGAGGAGTAGCGTCAGTTTGCCCCAATTTCATTGTTTTTAATGTTCCCTAAACTTAGTGTTCATTTGTGTTGAACTGATTAACTGATTTTGTGTTGTATCAACCGTGACATTGCGTTTCGATCGTAATTTGTGTTAATTTGTGTTATGTTCCAATTAATTGCATAAGTTTCAATATAAATATAATTAGCAATTCATATAAAGACAAGGGTACAACTACAACCATCATTGGCGTTGAGCGACCCTAATAGTCTGCCATCTATCAATACGAGCTGGAAAGGCTCATCCCAACCTTGAACAGATACGTCTCTAGCTGCTTGCCATCCAATATGAATCGGTGGTAGAGGGCAGTCATCCCGTAGATGGATAAGCATGAAATGGTTGTTCACTCGCACAATTCCCTGAACTTTCTTTGGTGTCGTACGTCTAGGCCCACCTCGTATGGGTAATATCGATATGCATAGCTCAGCTGTCTGCGATCGTGGACCAGTAGTTGTTGACAAGAAGATCCACATCATATTCGTCACTGTCGCAGCTGGAAATAAATCATTTGGAGCCGACATCCAATGTTCATACGGGGCTGGCCCTTCCAAGTGGCCTTGTATCCTTCTGAAGGATTCAAGTAACATCTCCTTGCTGTTAAAAAACGCATTAACATATGCATTTTCACACGCCTGCAACTCAGTGCCCATTGACCACCTAGCAGTTGACCACAATTTCTCATCCCCGTAACATGCCTCGGCTACGCATCTGAACCCACAGTTGCCATCACCGAGAACATCCGTCCATCCAACGACGTATGGCATAATGAAATGTGGCAAAGCGTCCTCGAACGGGAACGGATCTTGAGACATCCGATTGATACCTGCGCATCATATTATCTTAAGTTATAAACAACAATATGTAGTCATTATGAAAACCCTAAACACCGGCTATAAAGTTTAAGATATGCACACCTGTTGAACCCATCCCAACTGATGAAGAACTAGTTCCCTTTTTCTTCGAGGAGTTCGTTGTAGTCTTGCTACCCCGTCCCGATGTTCGTCCGTACTCAAACGCACTGGGGTTGCGTCGCGTTGATTTTGAAGTCTTTGGTCTCCCGGGGAATGGGGGGCTTGTCTGTGGATCAGGAATATACTGACTCTCGGATTCAACTCTCCATTTAGAACACTGTTTACGTGTCGTACAACTGCTGGGTCACTCTCCCGAACCTGTTTAGCATATTCCTCAAATTGTTCTAAGTCAGTACCTGATGGAACATCATTTGAGCAAGGAGTTTCACCATCGCCAATCACTGTCAGTTGTCTCCAAAATATATTTATCCGTGTCAGCGGAATTGGCTCTCCAGCTGCGTAAACTTCCATCATAGAACACGCGCACGGGATGAGGTGGGTTCTCGACACCAGGTGATCGCATAAGTAGCATTCTCCTTCATACCTCATCGCCAGCATCTTATTGAACTCATACGACAAAAGGTCCAATGCGTGATGAGATACTTTTCCGTGCAAATTCTTAAAGAAATGAGAGTGACCTAAATGCCTGTGCGTGCTCCTTGACTGTTCAAGCTCCCATTTAATCTCCGTATGTTGATTCTCCAAGTGATGGTGAATCTTCGCAAACACACGATCGAAGGTGCCTCTGGAACTGCCGATATAATACTTCAGTGAAGAATGCTGGCTCTCAACTCTAGAAGTCGCTCTGTTCCCCATGTGAGGTACATTGTCGGTCCAAGCACAAACAAAATTTTCTTTATGACTCAGCCACGTCCCAGTAATATACTCAACTATCGGTTTATTTTGCCCGATCCACGCGTTAACAACGTCGTTCCACTTCACCTTGAAATCTCCAACAGTCTTCGCATGTACAATGCCGTTCCAGAAATGATGTCTGAAATGAAGCCCGAGTCCGAGCTTAGGGCCCCCAGTGAGTTTGTTTACTTTGTTCTCGACATCATTCCCAATATGCCACACGCACAAAAGTTGGTGCGAATTTGGGTAAACCTTGGCAACAGCCCCCAACAAAGCATCCTGTTTGTCGGTCACAAACACGGATGGAAAAACATCAGGACCCAACAATTCATGCACCCTCCACATCAGCCACTCATATGATTCCATCTTCTCGTCCCGCATGAACGAGTAAGCAATCTGGAAGTTGCGCTTTGTCGGTGTCACGCCTACCAGCTCACATAAAGGCCACTTTGCCTTATTTGTCTTGTATGTAGTGTCAATGAGAATGACATTCGGGTACGTACGTAGCAACTTCAACGAGTAAGGATGACATAAAAAAACCTGACGAAGCTCGCCATCATCATCATAATCAACAAATGAGACGTACCCGCCGAGTTTCGCCATGTGCAGACATTGTCCCGCAGCTGTCCTACCATCCATTTCCTCGGTTCGCAACTTTGTCCGCTCGTTGTATACTTGCTTCACGTTTATCGCAGAGGCAGGGAACCTAATCTTCAACGACGTTTGGATCGTGGCCGGTGTGCACCCCGTGTTGGTCATATCCCGGACATGTTCTTTCATTTCAGAGGTTAATTGATGTCCGTGACGATGCCCTTCCTCGTACACGATGAAGGCATGATTGTGTTTCGCCCGGTCACCGTCAAACACACGAACTCGCCATTCCGTTTCGTTGCGAGTCCACGCAACAATGGCGAATTTACATTGGCACGCCTTCGTTGACGTTCTTCGACGAGTCGCGTCATCAAGATTATTCAATTTCCCACGATATTTTCCATACCTCCAACACTTCAAGTAACACCTTAACGAACTCTCCGCATCTTTTCTCTTGTACGAAGCCCGTACAAACCTAAAACCTATTCCCGCAGCAACTCCATTAGCCCATTCTTGCAATGCGTCAATACTGTCAAAAATATTTTGAGTTACAAACTGAGTGGAATAATCAACGCCGTCCCCGCCAAAGTCCTCCAAAAAAACCTACAAACAATAGAAACAATAGAAGCCGGCTGCCGCGTCAGATCTGCACCAGAGCCATGGCGGCTGCGGCACGCGCTTAGCGGCACGCCGCCAGCGCTGCCAGATCTTCACGCATCCAGCGCCCGCCAGCGTCTGGCGGCGGTTTCAAAAAAATTTTTGTTTTTTTTTTCAAATTTGAAATTTACAAACTAACCTCTTCTCCTTCACTTGAATTATCAGCTTCTCTTGACATTTTAGGTGAAATTTCAAAAAAAAATCAAAGTTTTAGAAAGATAATAATAGTGGAGAGTGAGAGGAGAGTGAAGAGAGTGGGAGGAGAGTGAGGTGAGTGGGAGGAGAGAAATAATAATATGAGGGGCAAAAACGTCTTTTGGGGGGGCGACAATAGTAAAAAGGGTGGCGACGTTAAGCAATACCCAAAATTAACAATATCAAAATGAGAGAATCTTTGGAGAGGATAGAGAAAACGAAGAGACTCATTATTTGATATATTACTCCCGTCATTTCATATTAATTATTATTTAATAAATAATATATAGTTTTTATCATTATTTTTTAGTTGAAATTTTTTTATAGAGTATTTATCAAATAATTACAACATTACAATCTTATAATTCATTACGACTTTAATGATAGTATTTTTGTATAACAATACATTACATATATGGAGAAATTAATGGTTAAAATTTTCAAAATTTAATAGACACGAAAATTATTATTAGCAATATCTTATTAGTACACTACCCACAATATCTTATTAGAAAAATGATAAGTATCTTGATTATCCTACTCCTCATTATTATTATTATTATTATTATTATTATTATTATTATTATTATTATTATTAGTACTTATCCAAGTATGATTGGTCTTCTGGTCATCATCAATTGTGGTAGGATTATATGAATACATTAGGTGATGGCATCATCATTATCTTGTTATTAATATTAATAATTAGCTCTTAGGGTAATCTTCCCAAATAGCTCATTGTAGGCTTGTGATCATTCAATACAAATAGAGTAATAGGACATTTATTAATAGTCATTACATTGCCTTGCTCATAATTTTTATGTTATATATCGAGTATCATATATCATCACAGACTCCTCAATTAGTTCTCAATCTATCGAGTCATTACATTGACCGTCTCACGTTAAAATAAAGTAAGACGGGGTGCCACCTCAGACAGAAAAAAATGAGGGCACTCTCTTAATTCATGTGTGTGGTACACTCTCCATATATATAGTCTCTTATGTCTTTCTCCTCCTATTGTGAAACCCTAACAATCTTAGCAAATTAAACACCGACTCCGCGCGAAGATCGTCGGCCATCCTCGGATAACGTCGTCGTCTCGGGTAAGTAAGTATTGCTACGTATATCCGATTGTGGATGTCGGGATTACTTGTTAGTGTTAAATGTGTGAATATTTGAATTAGTGACTATTCATCGAATTTGAGAATTTTCGTATAATGGAGAAATGTTTGAAGGTGCGAGATGTTGAATATACTTCGTTGACTACTCTTCTGGGTTTTGAAATTTTCGCTTGTGATTTCTAATCGTTTAATATAGCGTGAGATAATCGTTTTTAAGCAATCCTTAAATACTCGATTTGGTGAAAATACTCTATGTCGAGATTGATATATATGAATGTATGGTTGAATAATTGTGTTTATATGTCAATAAATGTGTCGAGATTGATATACTTGACTAGTATCCAATCTATGGGTGACTAATAATATGTTATCTCGATTTTTTGATATCTCATTTTTCTGCATCCACTAATTTAATTGGATTATAAGTGACTAATATACGTTGAAAATGTGACCAATGTTATATGATTTATTGGTTGGTAGTGGATCCATATCATATTAATAAATAGTGTAGAAGTGACTAATAATATGTTTAACATGTTTGAATAATGTAGTGACAACAATGATGAATTCGAACAAGGAGATATCAGATGAGGGGCAAATTGGTGGCAACAATGATGAATAATATAGTGACAACAATGATGAATCTCGTGCGAACTACAACAAAGGGAAGATCACAAAGTATCAAGAGCCACTTTTAGAGGAGGAAAAAACCCAATGCGACACAAGTAAATGGTGATGTAAATGACTTTACGGCTGTTGAGGAAATTAGAACCAAAACACAAAAAAAAAATTGATTTGACATATTAGTGTACATGTTAAATCTACGATATTTTTATATGACTATTTAATTTTGGTGGTTTTACTATTTAGGGTTAGTAGATGAAGACTTTTGCATTTTTATACAACAATGTTATTATTTTCCGTAATCTACTTATGAAAATGTGTCGTTGTGGACAATTAGTCTGAATGAAGATCTTAGTTAACTGTCATGTTTAACGGTATTTCTTATGAATGTTTTCGTTAATACTGTATAATATTTGTTGGAATGTCGTTCTTGATGACTTACCTGTTACAATAGTGTGTATGACTATATTAGTATATTGGTTGAACTTAGATATCTTGGCACACCAAGACACAGTATTAGTCATTGCATGGTAGAAAATTAGTCACGCATAAATATTTTAAAAAGATGAAATTATTTAATTTTGAAAAATTAAATTATTCATACACGTTTTTTTGTAATAATAGGAAAGTTATGACATTCGAAAATATGTGAATATCCGAAAAATTAATGAGTAACATTCGGAAAGTTTAACCTCTTCGAAATATTTAATGTGATAATAGGAATATTTGAAGGTGAATAGGAAAGTTTGGATTTATATTAGGTATATATGTACATGATTTTAGGAATATTTGAAATTGTATTTGTAAATTTTGGAATAATAGGAAGGTTAGGTGACTAATAAACCGTAAGATATATTGACCTACGCAAATAACGCCCCATATCAATGTGACCGTAATCTTGTCTCACGCCATATAAGATATATTGACCGTAATCTTGTCTCACAATAATCACAAGATTACGGAAAAAATATGTGCCAAAATCAGATTACTTGACGATTTTATGTACTGTTATTTCTAATTATTATGTATTCGTATATAGGACGCCAGATATGACAAACTATGTATTCTTATATGACTACATCTAAGTACCCTCATTACTAATTATTATTTCCAAATAATTGCTTTTATGTATCTTCATTGGTATATATATTGTTTTGTATAATTATAGTATTTGTATATGAACTGAAAATGTGTGCAATATGAACGTACATAGAAATAGTTATTGCATAGTTAAAGTAGTCATCTCATCGGTACAGTATTGAAAAAGCACCAATAAAATCGTAAACCCCTTCTAGTCATCACAACAATTATAAAAAGTCATCGTAATGGTAGTTGAATATTGTGTGATAATTGGTTAAGAATAATATTAAGTTAGTAAGAACATGTTTAGGAGTAATAATATCTAATTATTTTATTTGATCTGACAAAATCTATGTGTACACATGTTGGGAAAAACTTGCAATTACCAAATTTACATTTTATTGTGCATATTATCGTGAAAATATTGACTTACAATTACCGAATCTACATTTTATTGTGCATATTATCTGACAAAATCTATGTATGTGTACGTATTGGGTTGGGTTGGAATTACCAAAACCTGCAAGATATATATGTACGTGTGCATATGAACTTGAATATTTACCAAATTTATATTTCATTACTTAAAGTGAGTGATTTTTATTTTATCTTTACAAAATCTATGGTTTGTAACTATTAAAAAGATCTTACATATAGTTAAAGATACTATTACTAAAAATCCTATATTTCAACTAATAGGATATTATTTAAAGATCTTTGATGTCATTGGAAATTTAGAAATATTATTTATTTACATGTGACTTTATTAGTTATATGACTATGACTATTACAAATATTTAAAAATACTATTACCAAAAATCGTATATTTTAACTAATAGGATATTATTTAAAGATCCAATAATTATTGGAAATCTAGAATATTTTTTTATTTACATGTGACTTTATTAGTTATATAACTATGATTACTACAATCGCAATGTTTATATTATCTAAACATCATACAATTATTGAAAATTTAAAAATGTTTCTTATTTACATATGACTTTATTAGTTATATGACTATGACTACTACAATAGCTACGTTTACGTGCGCCAACGAACATGAAGATTGGTCACCATTAATTCGTATATTAGTCGCACGTATTCTAATAGGTATGTGACCACCACTATAATAAATACATATGTGAATATTGAGTCGTATATTTGCGTCCAATAATGTACCATTAGTTACTCTTGTGTCGTATACTAGTTACATATATGCTAAAAATCGAAATATCATATTATTTGTCTCCCCGAAATTTAATATTAGTCACCTATATTTTAATATGCTTGATAGATCTGTTGTGACTTGCTTTCAAATTCGAGATAACATAATATTAGTTACTGCTGACTGGTTTATTAGTCACTTATAATTATATAATTTGCAAAAGATATTTAGGAAATTCATCCATTGAAAACGTATGCGCTATTTGCAGATAAAAAATATTCACCTAATCTATGCTATTTCTTTTTTAAATTTAATTAATTTAATTAAGGAGATTGATTTCACACTCCAAATTGCTGTTGTGTTTTCTGTTTAACAAAATTTACCACGTAGGATGTCTCACAATAATTTATCGTGAGACGGTCTTATACTAGAATTTACGATTAGTTCTGCATCCTCCTCCTTAGATTTACAGCACCCCCTTAGTTAAATCTAGCCATAAACTCAACCAAGTCTAATCCACCATCAACTTATTCTTTATCCAAATCTCCTTGATTTATGGTAAAAGATTAGATCAATGGGAGGTCAAGCTATCTTCCAACTAGTTTATAGTCACTGTGAATAAGTGTTGGAAATATCCAAGGGGGGAACCCACTTCAAACAAGGTCCATGGTACATAAGTTAAGTGAGGTTTCATCTTAAAACCAATTGGTGTTAAGAGGAGTAGCCAACTTGACTTATATACCATGTGCTTTCTCTTTACTTTCTCGATGTGGGACATTTACTCATGGGTGAATCCCAACAATAAGAAACCACCATAATTTGAAGCTTCTTTTTTTAATGTTGAACCGATGGATGCTTTCGACCTATAAGTTTCATCCATGCATATTATAATTTAAGCTTTGATGAACAGTGTCCGGCGTTGAGCTTGTATTGGATATGATGTAGTGGGAAGGGCTTGATCTTAATTTATATTAGGTCCTAGCCTAGGTGTTAACTAAGAGGA
The DNA here is from genome assembly GCA_029582165.1 of Portulaca oleracea. NCBI lineage: Eukaryota > Viridiplantae > Streptophyta > Magnoliopsida > Caryophyllales > Portulacaceae > Portulaca > Portulaca oleracea. Next base: position 26,785,916 of record CM055890.1, read on the forward strand.
ATATGGGATGACACTGTATAAGGAATTATGTTTACGGGATGGTAATGTAAGAGGTCTACTAAAATTAGTAGCATCAACCGTGCATGATTAAATTAGTAACAGTATCTTGTTCTGCGTATGTTTACAGGTATAAACCTATGAGATCAAACCTTAGTATCGATTGGTAGTAGGGACAAGTAGCTTATGACAAATTAATACCATCGCATGAAAAAGCTAGCTAGGACATTGTTTAGTAGTTATTATGCATATAATACAGAAGTAGGTAATTACTAGTCAAATATTGCAGTGGATAATTATTGTTGGAAGTAATGGCATATGTAGCTTCTTTTCCATCTTTGTTTCTCTCCCTTTTGTCCCACGTAGGAGGATTAGTGGGGTTGTTGATGGGTTTGAAAGCTTCCCCTTCCTTAGGCCTTATGTATTAGCTTTACCCATGGTTTTATGGGATGAGTTTGTGAAAATGTGTATAATTGAAATTAGAGAAAGGAAAGGGAAAGAAGAAGAAAGATCCTAAAATTCCTTCTCTGATTGATATTATGTGTGAATGGAGGCCTCATATAAATACAAAGACAGAGCAGGAAGGCGGAAAAAGAAAAAGCAAGAAAGCAAGAAGACCTAACTAACATAAGTTATAGAAAAAGACTAAAACTAATTAAAATATAAAAATACAATCTCAATACCCCCCCCCCCCCCGAAATTGGTGGTTGGGAAACCCCCAATTTGTCTAAAAGAAATCTGTGATGAATCCCCGTAAGAGGCTTTGTAAAGATGTCGGCTAACTGAGAATGAGTAGGTACATGAGAGATGGAGATTAAGCCTTCCAATAGCTTTGCTCGAACAAAATGACAATCAAGCTTTATGTGTTTTGTTCTATCATGATAAACTGGGTTCTTGGCGATGTAAATAGCTGCACGATTGTCACATTTTACAGGGATTGGTATGATATTAGTCAGTGTAAGCTCATTTAGCAGTCGACTTAGCCAAGCCAACTAAGCAACCACCCTTCTAATACTCCGGTATTCTGCTTCTGCAGAGGAGAGGCTAATCGTCTACTGTTTTTTGGATTTCCAGGAGATCAGTGTGTTTCCAAGAAAGACCACATACCCACTCACAGACTTGCGGGAGTGTGTGCAGGAAGCCCAATCTGAATCGCAGTAGGCTGTGAGATCAAACTTAGGATCTGTGCTGAGCAGAATCCCAAGTGAGGGGTTTCCTTTCAGGTATCTGATAACATGGATCACAGCCTGATAATGAGGGATCCTGGGAGTCTGCATATATTGGCTTAGACGTTGTACAGCGAAGCAAATGTCAGGTCGGGTGTTGGTGAGAAAATTGAGCTTTCCAATTATTTGTCTATATCTGGTAGGATCTTTATACAACTCCCCTACTTCAGGATAGAGTTTAATGTTAAGTCCAGAGGTGTTGTGACTGGTGTCCCTATCTCACAACCAAATCCTTCAATCAATTCCCTTGTGAATTTTTGCTGGGTTAGAACTAATCCCTGAGGTGATTGTAGAACTTCAATTCCTAGCAAGTAGTTGACATGTCCAAGGTCTTTGATTTTAAATGTCTTGTCCAAGTAGGCCTTAATACCTTGTATCTCCCTCATGTTGTTTCCAGTGAGTAGGATATCATCTACATAAACTGCAAGAAAAGTAACCAAAGTATCATTTTTCTTAAAGAAAAGAGAGTAATCATTCTCTGAATGTTTGTAACCTTGTGTGTACAAAGTTTCAGCAAGTTTGGCATACCATTGCCTTGAAGCTTGTTTAAGTCCATAAAGAGACTTTGTGAGTTTGCAAACTGCATTAGGAATGTTAGTAGATAAACCTGGAGGTATTTTCATTTATATGTCCTCATGTAGGTCTCCATGGAGGAATGCGTTATTGACATCCAATTGATGTAGGAACCATTTTTTCTTTACTGCAATTGACATAAGACTTCTTACTATAGTCATCTTTATGACAGAAGAGAAGGTTTTTGTAAAGTCGACCCCTTCTCTTTGTGTAAAGCCTTTGACCACAAGTCTTGCTTTTAATCTCTCGATTGTCCCATCAGCTCGCTGTTTAATTTTGTAAACCCATTTGCAGCCTATAGGTTTCTTGCCAGGTGGTAGAGGGACAATCTCCCATGTATTATTGGCAATTAAAGCCTGAAATTCCTTTTGCATTGCCTCAGACCATCCTGGATGTTGAGATGCCTCTTCATAAGTTGCAGGCTCTGTATAGTTAAGTCTTTCGAGGAAAGACTGACTTTCAGCAGTGAGGGCTGAATAATCTAAATTAGGGGCTTGAAAAACAAGATTGGTTGATGTAGTAAAACACATGATTGGGTCAGTTTCATTTGAGGCAGATAGGAAGTATTCTTGCAAATAAGAGGGTGTTTTGTGTACCCTTGTTGACCTCCTGATTGGCATTATATTGTCAGATTGATTTTCTGACATTTGAGGTGCCGTGTGTACCTCAGTGTTATCAACACAATTTGAGGGAGGCTCACCTGAAATGTGCCCTTGGTCTTGTTCAGAATCTGCACTAATATTGTCAGAATCATCCAAGTTCTATCTATTGACAGGAGCTGGGAAATTGTTATCAGTATTCAACATGTCATAAGCTATTACTTCTTGATTTGGCATATCATGATTGTCAGGGGTATGAGAATCTAGTGTATAATCAATTTGTTTTGATTGATTTGCTAAAGGAAAAATGTGCTCATGAAATATCACATCTTTAGAAGTGTGAAACTGTTTACTGTCAAGAGACATGACCCTATAGGCCTTTTTGCCTGTTGGGTAACCAAGAAACACACATGGTATGGCCCGGGGCTGGAATTTGGATCTGCCTTGCTTGAGAGTAGATATATAGCATAAACATCCAAAACTTCTGAGCTTAGAGTAGTCTGGTACCTTGCCATGAAGTACCTCATAGGGGGTTTTGCCCACCAAAACATTGGTTGGCATCCTATTAATTAAAAAGGTTGCAGTAAGGAGGCAATCCCCCCAAAATTTTGTGGGCAAACCAGACTGAAAGAGTAAAGAGCGACTGACTTCTAAGAGATGCTTATGCTTTCTTTCTACCACCCCATTTTGTTGGGGTGTTTGTACACAACTTGTTTGATGGGTAATACCATTTTCTGAGAAAAAACTCTTAGCCGCATTACTAAGCCCAAGTTCTAAAGCATTATCTGATCGTATAATTTTCACATTGCTGTCATACTAGACTTTTACCATATGAACAAATGATTTGATTAAGGACAAGGACTCATCCTTAGTTACCATTAGATGAGTCCAAGTGACCCTGGTGAAATCATCGACTATGGTCAAAAAGTACTTATGTCCTGTGTAGGTTTTGACAGAATATGGTCCCCATACATCAATGTGGATTAAGTCAAATGATTTCTTGGCAGATATAGTACTTGAAGGGAAAGGGAGTCTTTGTTGTTTAGCCTTAGGACAGATAGAGCAAGAGGTCACAGAACAAGAGTATTTATTAGAATGAGAGCAAGTAATCATAGCCAAATTTTTTAACTTTGCAAAAGAAATGTGTCCTAAACGTTTATGCCATAGAACACAATTATGTAATTTTCAGTATAAGGTCTTTTAGCATAAAAACTCGAATGTAATTCAGAACTACAAGTAATTTGGTCTGTATGCTCTTGTGTATATTTATCTCCTCCGAGTTTCCTTGTTTGCTCATCAACAACATAAAGCCCTTTAAAGGTCTTACCAAGTACCAATGGCCTCTTCAGAGAAGGGCCCTGCAATATGCAACTTTCAGGTGTAAAGATCACAAGACAGTTTAGTTGTTTACTCAACCTTTTGACAGATAGCAGATTGAAGCTAAAGCAGGGAACATGCAAGACATGACTTAGAGTAAGTTGGGGGATGAGTTTCAGATCTCCTTATTGAACCACTTTCATTTTTTCACCATTTGGAATGATAACAGAAACTGGTTTAGGTAAGTTTTTAATATTGCATAACTGATTTATGTCTGACACCATGTGATCTGTTGCTCCTGAATCTATAATCCAGGTTTTACTTTCTACTTTAGTCACCATGCAATTAGAATTTAAATTGAAGGGAGTACCTGCCATGTGAGCAGTCCTTTGTTCCGATTGTTCTTGGGAGGTCTCAGAGTCCCTTGTTCCATACTGCAGCTTTTCCAAAAAATTGATCATCTGCTGGCTTTGTTCTTGTGTCAATCCAGGTGATGTGATTCCATGGACATTGTACTCATTCTGTGCAGATTGTCTATGTGCAGTGTCAGTTGTTCCTTCATCAGTCTGAACATTGTTGGCATACCTCCCGTTCTTGTTTCTGTTTGACCCATTGTTTCTTCTTTCACCTCTTTTGGGATACCCATGTAACTTAAAACATTTATCAATGGTATGCCCTGGTTTCTTACAATGATTACAAAACAAATTGGACTTTCCTTCCCCCTTTCTTTGAAAGTTTTGCGAATTAGATGAAGTGTAAAGAGATGCTGCATCTATAAGAAAATTGGATGTCCGTTTGACTTGCCTTTGTCTCTCTTCTTGTAAGAGCATGGCATAGACTTGACCCAAAGATGGAAATGGGGACATAATCAAGATGTTGCCTCTTATCCCAGTGTAGCTCTCGTTCAATCCCATAAGGAATTGTATAACCTTCTGTTCTTCCAAGTATTTGTGCAAGGCTATATTGATATTTTCATCACATGTGCATTTGCCGCAACTGCAGTGTGGAAAACTTGACACCATGGAAAATTCATCCCAAGTCTTCTTTGATTTGTTGAAATATTCGGCAATTTCAAGATCCCCTTGGGCAAGAACACTCACTTCTTGCTGAATCTGGAAAAGCTTGGCTTTATTTGACTGCCCATATCTCTCTGCAAGTTCTTTCCATAAGTCGGTCGGTGTCTCACAGTAAAGGACGCTCTATCTTATGTTCTTGTGCGAGGAATTCAACAACCAGGATATCACCATATCCTTACATCTTCTCCAGTGAGGAAAGAGAGGTGATTTGGAGCTAGGTTTTTCATAGGTTCCATCAACGAATACGAGTTTGTTCTTGGCCGAAAGGGAAATAGTGGCCGATCTCTTCCAACTCTCGAAATCACTTCCGTCAAATGGTTCGGCAACAAGGCTCTGGCCCGGATGATCAGAAGGATGTATGAAGAGGGGATCCGTTTGATCCAGAACAACCACCGTCTGGTTCTTGGCATCATCTCCGCCCATTGTGAATTAGGATCAGAGGCAGCAGAGGTATCTAGAGTAGACCCTGCTCTGATACCATGAAAATGTGTATAATTGAAATTAGAGAAAGGAAAGGGAAAGAAGAAGAAAGATCCTGAAATTCCTTCTCTGATTGATATTATGTGTGAATGGAGGCCTCATATAAATACAAAGACAGAGCAGGAAGGCGGAAAAAGAAAAAGCAAGAAAGCAAGAAGACCTAACTAACCTAAGTTACAAAAAAAGACTAAAACTAATTAAAATATAAAAATACAATCTCAATAGTTTGGGTATTGACCACCACACGCTTGTGCACGTCGTCGCTGCCCGTCTGGCACGAGTCGTGGGTCCCTCCGATATTTTTTTTATTTAATTTCGAGTTATCTTTCCACTTGAATCATGTTCCTTAGAACACCCGGGTCAACGCGCCATGGCTCGAACATATGCTTCGGAGGATCCCGGGGAATGAGGCTAGGGTAACCCCTCAGGATATGCCTCGAGGCCCTCTCTCCCAGGTACCATACGTAACCTAAGGCCCCCTCGACCAGGAGGCGAAGGCGGGTGTCATGCTCTACTAAATGCAAAGGGTTCGGTAGTCCTCCCACATTGAAATCAACCCAGGGACGCCAGTTCATTTGATCCTGTGAAGGGAAAGAAGCATTCAAAATTAAAATGTAGAGGAAAATGAAAGAAGGAGGCCGAGTGATCATGACAAAATCAGAGGGATCTCCACATCAGAGGGATCTCCACATCGAAGACTATATCTTGCCCACCTCAAGGAAGACCAGTGATCATGACAAAATCAGTGGGCGTGACAGTCATCTCACCCCTGGGCAAATGAAAGGAGTTAGTCAATGTGTCGCCCACAAAGGTTCCAGGGATTGAGTCGGCTACCTTAAGGGGTTATTTCAAGGCACCAGGGATTTTCAGGTTATCCTCCTAGAAACGACAGACAGAATTTCCGAAAACTACTTAAAATGGGGGCTCCATTAGCATTTTGAGCCTAGATGTAGTCTTTTGGGCCCTAACTGGACCCATCACAAACACTGGGCTCATAGCCACGGCCCACGAGACAGTTCAGCAGGGTCAGCGGCCCAAATTCCTCGGCCCAAGTCACGGTCCAGCAGCACAAAAACAAAAAAAAAAGAGAAAAAATATATCAAAACCCGCCTGGGTTTTGGCTTTTCTAGGGCCACGCATCCGGCCCAAGAGGCGCACCAGCCCAGTGAAAGAAATAAAACCCGCCTGGGTTTTATTTCCCTTAAATGGGCCGTCTCTTTTTGTCAAATGGGCCAAGGACGTGGGTTTGAGACTCGTCTAGGTTTTATCTGCTCTATGGGCCGAATTTTAAAGCATCTCAAGTCCATTTTACAAAACAGAATTTCGATCGAAATGCATACTATCCTTATGCATTAATCTAAGCATGCTTAAAATAGTTAAAAATCGACAAGACATGGAAAATAAATTCATGCTTGCTCATTTTTACACTAAACTAAGTACAAGAGAAAAGTTCAAGAGTTACCTTGCCATGAGAACAGTAGAACCAAGCGTGGTTCCAAGATTGAACGGTGAGGTCGGAAGGATCAACCTCCACGCCAGGAAGCGAGAAGACATCTTATGGGCTCATGCCACCGCATGAGGAAGAGGAGGATTCCTGTTGCTTCGGGGTTGCATCTTCCTAAAACTCGAACTTTCTTCAAAAGAACAAGTTTTTTTTTTTTCTAGAGAGAAGAAGGAAGCTAGAGACATATGAAGGAGATGAGAATGAATGAATGAAATGAATGAAAGCATTGAATTTATAGAAAAGGTTGGGTGAACGTGGACCGTTCATTTCTAAGACCGCCTCGAGATGCTAAATGCGTTTCATCGGCCGAAAATCTAAAGGTCATCATCTTGCCACCCAAAAGAGAGACAGGGTGACGTGACACGTCTTCATCCCCATGTGGGTCGGGCCCACTTTGATTCCCCTCATGAGAAAGAAAGAAAGAAAAAATAGTAATAACGAAACCCGCCTGGGTTTTGTAATGGCCACAGCCCAAATTCGCGGCCCAGCAACCCTCATCAGCCTAGTAGAGGAAATCAAAACCCGCCTGGGTTTTGTAGCAGCCACAGCCCAAAATACATGGCCCAGCTCTGCGGCTAAGCGTATTACGGCCCGCCAAAAGTGTTTCAATCCACACAATCCAAAACTCATGGCCCAAAGACTACGGCCCAGGGATTTCCAAGGCTCAAGTAAAAAAAAAATCTAAACCCTCCTCACATTTCGATAAAACTAATACTTGATTTTCTTGTGATTTTCAGGTCGCCGTTAAAAGGGATCTTGAACCATCCGGTTGCCGCATAAAAGAGCACCAGCAGCAGGCCTCCGACAACATCATCAGCATTAACGACATCATCCGGTTGCCATATAAAAGAGCACCGACGACATCCATTTTCAAGTCAGACGTCAAGCAAACAACATCTCAGGCTACTTTGACCTTCGTCCTATTCAGACTCGATCAAAGTGGGGGCTCTCTGTAGACACCAGAATTTGCACCGACGTAATCCCGACTCATTAAGATCAGCAAATCATTTGGGCCAAACACCAAAATGAGTCATTGGGCTCATAGGATCAGCAGCGTGGGCCCAACAAATTAAGGCAGCCCACCTACGTTCATTAAAACCCGCCTGGGTTTTAAAATTCAGAAAGCAGCCCAGAGAGAAGCGGGCCCAAGGCGCGCCTCTGGACTAATGAATAACAAAACCCTCCTGGGTTTTAAGCTCTGCTAGACGCGTCGTTTTGAAGCGGCCACGTCAGCAATCCGTGTGGTGGGATTTAAAATCTGCGGGGGTTTTATTTCTCAGAGCTGGCGCCAAAATCCTTCATGCAAAATCCCTTGATAATAGTCACGTGCGTTGACCTCACCTTGACCCCATAAAACCCGCCTGGGTTTAGATCTTGCATGGCATGATCATGGGGATGTGTCCCCTCCTTTTCCCTCCTAAACACTCACCCCTTCACCTATAAATACCCCCTCCATTTCACCTTCATTCCATCTACTATTATCATTATCCTACCTAAACTCTCTTAAAAACTCTCTCCACTATATCCATTCTCCTCCTCTAATATTCTCACAATCACTCTCATTATAACCACATCACCACTCTTATACCATTCTCTTAAACCATCCTTATACTCATCATTCCATCCAAGTTCCAAACCAAGGCTAAATCAAGGGGTTTGATCTTTGCATTCGGGCATCCAACATCAAATAAGGTTCGCTTTCGTTATTATTATTGTTTTATTAATAATGTAATTCATAATTTAATTCGTTTACTTGTACATGTTTTGTTAAAGAAAACTGCATTTTATATTGCATGTTGAGAATATAATTTCGTGAAATTAATTAAACTTCTCCCCGCTCTCTTTCATTTCAAGTTTCGATTTTAGTAAAGTTTGTTTTCAAACAGGCGGATTCGAGAGTTCTTATAATTCTCGAATCCGTAACCTTATCCCTGAACATATAAATCGGGTTCGTAGACTGGAGTCACTTTTTATCATTTCATGGTTTGTCGGTTTCCTTAAATTGGATGGCGACTCTTTAATTCTTTTATAATCCGTTTAATTATTTAAAGCCACGAATTTGCACCAAAACAATTAAGAAGGATTTAATATACTCATATCACCAATCCAAGGTTGAACCTAAGACAAAACAAGCCAGAAACTAATAAAACCCATGCGGGTTTTACTAGTTTCAACCCCTTTTCTCTGGCCCAGGGAAGTGGCGGCCCAGTCCAAGGATTGTTAAAACCCATGCGGGTTTTGACAATTCCTGGCGGCCCATTTGCCTCTCCTTGGGCCTGGACTTTGGTATTTGGATCGGTATTAAATCGTTATTAATGTATTTTGGTGTAATTTCGAGTATTTAAATAATAAAAAACGATTTTGTAAATAAATAAAGTTTCATCACCCCAAAAATAAATTTTGAAAATAAAAATATCCTTATTTAAGGATTAGCACATCTGAGACAATTTCCCCGAACGGAAATTTTCCGGGTATCTACAATATTATATGTAATACTTCGAAAAGTCCGAGTGTTACAGGTTTATCCGTGATAAACAGGGTTCTTCACAATTTACACAACAACATGGTTGTCGCATTTGATTAGAATGGAAATGTTGTCAGAGATTGTAAGCCTAAGAAGTAGTCTGGAAAGCGAATCTAACTCGGCAGCAAACCTCCTAACACTTCTGTATTTGGCTTCAGCAAGCGAGAGGCTAATTGATTACTTATTGGAGTTCCAAGAGATGGGTGTGTTACCCATCACACACATACAGGAACGTGAACAAAATGTCTTATCTAAATCACAGTAAGCAACAGCATGAAAGAGGGATCATTGTTGAGAAGAATGTCGAGAAATGGGTTATTATATTTCAAATATCGTACAACATGTAGAGTTGCTTGATAACAAAGAGCTCTTGGATGCTGCACAAACTAATTTAGATATTAGAAAGCTAAGTTGAAGTCTTGCCGAGTGTTCGGTTGCGGTATTTTGGGGTAAAAAGTAGGGGTTGTCGAATCCACAGGGATGGTGTGTTAGGTTTTCAGGAAATTGGTTTGGAAAATGTTTTCAAATGTTTTCAAATTGCTAAGTTGAAGTCTTGACTCAGAGCTCATTCAATTCGAGAGTCATGAAGAACGTCATGAAGAATATTTGGAGGCCAACGAATGGGTCCGTAATGAGGGAACTCTCCAATAACTTATTCCTGTTCCAATTCTTCACCGAGGACGACAAACAATTTGTGCTTAATGAAGGACCTTGGGCTTTTGACGATAAACTTTTACTCCTGAAGGAATGGAACGGCACGGAACAATACTCGAAGATTGTGTTTGCTACTGCGCGTTTCTAGGTCAAAGCCTACGACGTCCCGGCTGTTAGACAAAGAGAATCTTTTGCGGAAATATTGGGAAACAAGGTAGGACGTTTTGTGGGTTGTGAGGAAGACAGCATGTATGTAACGCCCCAACCTTAATCACAAGATTAAGACTATACTTAGAATCCCAAACCTGTGATTAGCGCAGCGGAACACCTTAGGTAGAGGCATTACCGCCGTCTCCCAAAAGAGACAAGGCAACAACACTAAAGAAACTTCCAAAATCACAAGATAACTTACTAGCTTAAAAACCTTCATATATAAAACTTATACAACCTTTGGATAAACTACATAAACTTAAACATAGCTTAACAACTAAACGACTTCCAAAATCCTGCTCGCCCTTGCTAACCGGTGATTTCCTTAGAGAACTACCTTGATACTGAATTACTTTGGAACCGACTTGTCCTTGCCTTGGGAGCTCGAGCCTCCTAAAAACAAAACCATAAAACATCGCAAAGTGAGTGGGAAACACTCAAAGACGTAAACCTCCAAAGACGTAAACCGTTCGAAAACGGTTTTAGTGCCGACATTTAAATTCATTTTGAAAACGGGAAAAAGGGGATAAAACGATAACTTGCAATGATGTGCATAAAACATAAACATGAATAACATAGAATAGAGGTATATAGAAAATACGTGGAACCCTTATGATCGGTGGAAGTACCTCACACACGCGCATGCCCAAATCGATCTAGATTTGGATTGGGTGACGCCACGCTTCTGATCGATCGCCAGTCTAGGACACTGATCAGAGCATCTAAAAGGCTAGCACTTCACGTAACTAGCTAAAACATAAACATAGAATACATAAAATGGGTCCACTTTCAACATAATGATATCATAAAACATAAAGCTTGACATGTCATAAATTGAATGAATCATGAATATAACTTAGATCGTAAAAGTCGGACAATTTGCGCACTTGGGACGCTAAAGATCTTATGAGCTTTCTTGAGATGGCTTTGGAAGTTTGTCAACTAAGATGAGAATAAATATATATGAAGAACCTAATATGTTTATAAATTAGACTTATAATTTTAGAAACTTATTAATATAAATGAATTAACTTTAGGAAGAAAAAATTCAGGTTTAGTAAAATAGAGTTTAAAGCATAACTTGAGTTAGGAAAATTGAAACAAGTAAAAGAGTACATCCCGGAATAGGAAAAAACATAATCTACAACTTTGTCAACAGAACCAGAAGTAAAAATGAGTGGAAGGGCCCCAAATGGGCCGGACAGAAGGTGTGCACATAAAACTTTGGAGTTTTCGTCGGAAAATCACGAGAAATATGACGAGAAGGTGATTCAAATAAAAGGGCTTGAACTTAGGACAATTAGCTTGAATTGATGATGAATAGGGTAATTATAAATTGGAAGCTAGGATGCGAGATAACGAGTTCAAATATGGTTTGATAATACGATATCGAATGAAATGGCGAAATGGAGCAAGATATACACGTCCAAATGTAAATAAAAGCAAGCTTGGATTAATGAATTATGAAATGAGGAATGAATTGAATTAGACATTGGAGGTTATCAAGCTAGAAGGAACTTTTAGCTAGAGCAAAGATATTGAACATGATACTTAAAGAAATATGAGAGTCACGATACATTACTTAAACATACTAGCTCTTGAAAGGTATTCTTAAGACTTACTTAGGACTCCAAAAATGGTACTCTTAGCCTTAAACACATAACTCTATAATTACAATATATAACCATGACACATTTATACCTAGAACCCCTTATTGGGTTGGTTTGAGGCCCAAAAGACATTAGTTCACAAAGGTTAATTTGAGCAGAATGTTGTTCTGGACAGCCCGGTTTCCCGGGATCACAACTCACGCTCCCGATATCGGATGACTATGAACCATACCTTTCCGGAAAACTTGCAACATGGCCTAAAACTTTCATGTTTACCACAAAAATCAAAGAGGTCTCCAAAGGGACGAAAAACAGCCCTCAAAACACTGACTCAGAAATTCGTATATAAAATCGTGAGGTTACGGTTTTGGTCGTAACTCGGGCTATACATGTCGGAAATTTGAAATTCCAAAGCCTATGGTTTGCTAACACCTTAAGCTATCCAATGGAGTAGAATTTTGGGCAAAAATCCCACTTTTATAAATCTGTAAAATTCCAGAACCGAAACAGCAACTTAAAACACTCAAAAACCCATCTTTTAATTGGATTTTTCCACTCTTAATCATATTAATACATAACCAAACTTCATCTAACCTTAATACACTATATTTCCAGAATATAAACCATGAAAATATCTTCATCAAAGGCCTTAAAACCCACATGCATTCATGAATTAAGCATAAACTCAACATAATAAACATGTTCTTGAACTCTTGCATAACAATTTCATTAATTCACCCAAATTAAACATGATAACACTTAATTTATAATTTCACAACATAAACTCAGCCCTTAAACACTTAGAAACTCTCAAGAAATCCACATGCATCAACACTAATTCATCATCCACCATGAATTCAACTCTAAACCTCACAAAACACTTAGAAATCAACATGCATGTATTTCAAAACTTAACCCTAACTTAACCAATACAATTATATACTTGAATTCATGAATAAAGAGAGTAAAAGAGATGGAATTTATAAAAGAAACATATATATAACATGAATTTTCAGATTAGGGCATAAAAGATTTGAAATTGGGGTTTGAGAGATTACCCTTGGGGTTAAAAAAAAATGGATGAAAACACAAGAGAGAGGAAGGGGGTGGTGGCGTGGTGGCGGCTGGCCGGAAAATGGCCGGAAAACGGCGGCTGGGCTGCTGGTGGTGGCCGGCCGAATGGAGGGAGAGGGAGGAGGATGGGAGCCTTGGTGAGTTGTCTAATTTGAGAGTGAAATGAAAATGACTTAAGCCTCCCCCTAACTAATACACATATATACTACCATCTAATTAACTAATACTAATAATAATTAAAATAAGACCTGAATTAAAATAAAATAAGAGGATAAAAATAGGATAAAATATATTGTAATTGTTGTAGTAACTTGACATATTGGGTTTTTGTAGGAAATAAGATGTATTGGTAATAATTGGGTAACATAAAATAAAATACAATGGTAATTGAATTAAAATAATAAAGTGGAAAGATTACTTCTTGAATTTATGTAAAGGAATAAAATGTAATAAATGAAGATCGGGACTGTAAAATATATATATAAATCGGGACGTAAAAAAAAATATTAGCCGATTCTCGGTAAATAAATTTATAACGTGAAACGTATAACCTGAAACACTTTAACTCTTTGAATGGGTATGTAAAGTAAATTTTTAAGCCGATAATTCGACACCTTAGCCATCTCCTGCACGAGACTTATCACCGATAATAATAAATAAACAAGTAAATCAATAAATAAATAAAGGTAAACGCGAAAAATTTATAACGTGATTTAGGTAATTACTATGGTTAGTACGTAAATAATCATGATTTTGGGGCGGGTTGTTACACCCTCCCCCCCTAAAAAGAAGTTTCGTCCCCGAAACTTGCGGTTGGATTGATCGCGAACGAAATACCTTAGAAAAGATGTGGGTAGCCTTCCTTCATTTCTTCCTCGGTTTCCCACGTGGCTTCCGAGGTATCTTGGTTTGTTCCAGGCTCTGGTCGCCTAGTCCTCTTGGGGCACTCGGCCGCCCTATGATCAGATCCTCCGCACCATAAACAATTGTTCGTGCCCATCCGGCATTGTGCGGTTGAATGGTTCGTTCTTCCGCATTTCTTGCATGGTTCCCGGGCGGTAGGGGGTTCGATTGTCCCCTTGGGTTTGAAGGTATCGGCCCTTTGGGATGGTTAGAATCCACAGCAGGCGGGGGAGACGCCCTTTTATCATTCCACTTTCTCTTGTTACTCCCCTGACTCCCTTGACTTAAAGCTTTCAACTCTTTCCTAACTCTTTCTACTTCCGCGACCCTCTCATACATCTCCTGCATCGTAGCGAAAAGATGGGATGATAATTGACTACGGATGTACGACGCTAGGCCTCTCTCATACTGGGTTAATTTCAATTTCTCCGAGGCGACATACTCCGGAGCGAAACGAGATAGCTCATTGAACTTTGCCGTATATTGCACCACTGAGATGTCCTTATTAAGCATACTCCACTCTAAAAATTCTTTCTCTTTTTGGCGCCTAAGGGAAATAAGATAAAACTGAGTCCTCAAATCACCTAGGAAGTCGTTCCAAGACCTTGTAGTCCCTTGGTATTTGTTTTCAATAGTCCTCCACCAAATATCGGCTTCACCCTTCAAATAGTAGGTTCCTATGGTCAATTTCTTATCCTCGGGTACTCTGACCACTTCAAAGATCTTTCCCATTTCACGAATCCAATCTTCTAGCACTACGGGGTCGTAACCCCCTTTGTAGAATGTCGGGTTCCTACGGGCTACCCTATCCGCACAGTTTTCTTCTCTATGCTGACTTGCTTGACCTGTAGATGGGAGGGGTATACGCTTGAGCAGCTATTGCACCAGAAACCCAAATGGGTCCGGGCATTGGGGTGGATTAAGAGGGACGGATCCTAAAGATGACTCAGGATGACTAATCACTCCCGGGTTGAGTTGAGGTCCTTGCAATTCAAGTCGATTACCCCCTGACACTTCATTTCCCGGTTCTTCGTGGGAGGGCGTGTTCCTCGAGCTTTGCGACATACTACAAGATTGCAACAAAACACATTATTCCCCCATATAACTTATCCTTGTTCCCTCCTTTATAACCCTTTTTCATAAAATGCAAAATTCTTAATTAAACATCCTTACATAGGATCCTTGTTTCTTTATAAAGTCACATTACCCACATATATACACGCATAATTAAAACCTCAATAAAATTCTCACAATCCCATAATGTTAGAAAGCGCAACAATTCATAAGGTCACAAATTCAATTCTACCATTGCATCCATTCATAATATTTGGAAAATAAAGGTCCCCCTTTTTTACTGTTACGGGGCATTCCTCTTAGCATTGTTCTGGCTTCATCATAAATCTCAAAACAACATATCCTAACTTGTTCAAATTACGACCCATGCTCACTTCCACAAAATAATCATAGGGAGTTTACAAAACCAATCATTGTTTGGCCGATTACATCAATGACCCAAAAGCAAAGCACCTAATCACCCCTAGATTCTCCTAAACATGAGAATTCGATCCTTCCTGTTCTTGTTCCCTAGCCTCTTCTACGCGTCGTAGTTTGTGAAGGATGGACACTCTTGCGCGGAGTGTGGCGGATTATGGGCCCCAAAGTGGTCCACTCGAAGTCTTTCTCTGTCGGGGCAACGGGCGTAGATGGCCCCGCGTCGTTCTCCCTAGTTGGCCTTGGTTCTTGGCGTACCTCGTCTTGGTCGAGATCCATGCTAGGATCTTCTTCTTCTCCGGCTATTCGTGCGGTATGCGTCGTCTTTCCATGAGAAGATACATTCGGAACGATGGGTCATCCCGTGATGAGCGGTGAGAAATGTAGACGAACTTCGTCCGCCGGTGGCGAAAACACGTGTGGTGGCGTGATTCCTGCGTTGGGAGGCGCTGGTAGTCCTAGCATCTCGTGGAGAAAGGGTCCTAGCTTACCAACGTGGAGAGTTAGCGACTGCGCGACTTGCGTGATCATGACTTCCATTGCTATCTGGTTCCATGCCCCGATGTAGTTGAGGCACCATGCGTGGCGCCCTGGTTCTCCTCGACGTAGTAGCCGGCGATCGCACGATGTCATCCCACGGGCTCTCGTGGGAAAGAGTTGCTAGCAAACACCGAGCTCGACAAACATCGTCGTGATATTCAGATTGTGGGTTCGCGGCGCAATGTGCGTCCAGAACGTCTTGTAAGGCCTTAAGGTGGTCTTGGACGTTAGAATCGGGGTCCATAAACATTGCGAAAGGATTCGGGAGGGGATTGCCGTTGGCGTCCATCTAAACCATACATAGAATGCGAAGCAAGATTTTATAACTCGTATCATAACAAAAAGAACTCGTTAACGTAAATAGAAGAAACAACTTAGGACGAGGTTCGAGATCGGGAGGCCTAGCCCTATTCTGGAGCAAGGAGATTACTGTTACATTACTCTCGTATTCTCAACACCATGTGGACATCACTATCGATGATAGCATGGGCCCATCCCATTGGCGTTTCACAGGAATATACGGGTGGCTCCAAAGCCATGCAAAGATCAATACTTGTGCGCTTATTGAAGACCTACAGTTGCATTCAAACCTTCCTTGGCTCATCGGAGGTGACTTGAACGAGATATTTTATAATTTTGAGAAGAAAGGGGGTCCATCGAAGCAGCAACATGGCCTAGACACCTTCCAAGAAACATTCTCGCGTTGTGGCCTTTTTGACTTGGGCTATAACGGGTATGATTTTACTTGGTGGAATAGAAGAGAAGGACTAGAGTCAGTAGAAGAGCGGTTGGACAGGTATATGGCCGACGCAAATTGGAGCAGCTTATTCCCAGCGGTCAAGGTCACACATGTCGAAGAATATCTCTCAGACCATCTCTCGATTCGCTTAGACTACAATTACAACAACATAGCTAATCGCCCAGGTACCAAACGTTTTTATTTTGAAAACATGTTGGCTGTAGACAATCAGTGTGAATCTGTAATTGTAGACTCTTGGGAAACCCCAGCCAGCGGTGCTCCGTGTCAGAAGGTTATGGAGAAACTGAAATGCTGCAAATCGGCTTTACAATTGGGCAAGACTTACCTTTGGTGGGATTGGAAAGAACATCAGAGACACGCTCCGACAGCTAGATGGGGTGGTGGGCAGGCAGGAGAGGCAACCTCTAATTACAAAACTCAAGGAGTTACGGAAACAAGAGGAAATCATGTGGTGGCAAAGGGCGAAGAGGGATTATTTAGCATATGGAGACCGAAACTCAAAGTGGTTCTACATGAAAGCTTCAGCTAGGAAAAAGGTAAACACCATCAACCAGTTGCACGATAATAATGGCCAGTTACTTACCTCCATAGATAACATTGGGAAACTCTTTGTGGAGTATTATGGACAGCTTTTCAGTACAGAAGGGACAAGCAATGTGACTGAGGTGCTTCAGTGTGTACAACGTAAGGTGACAGAAGCTATGAACATGAAGTTGAAGCGACCCTATACACACGAAGAGGTTAAAGAGGCGATTTTCCAAATGCATCCAGGGAAGTCGCCTGGCCCGGATGGTTTCAACCCATACTTTTACCAAAGATATTGACAAATTGTAGGGGAGGACGTCGGTAATGCAGTGATAGATATGCTCATGGGAGGAGATTTTCCGGATAACATTAATCACACGTTGGTGGTCCTCATCCCCAAGGTAAAGAATCCAAACTCTGTCGTTGACTTCAGGCCCATCAGTTTGGCAAACGTGATTGAGAAAATTGCAACAAAAATTCTAGCCAACAGACTGAAGAGGATTTTACCAGACATCATTTCTGACAATCAAAGCGGGTTTGTTAAAGGTCGCTATATTAGCGATAACATTCTTGTGGCCTAAGAACTGTTTCATTACATACACTGCCACAACGGTGTCAACGGCCACATGTCAATAAAGCTAGATATGAGGAAGGCTTTCGACAGAGTTGAATGGAGTTTTTTGAGAAGTGTTTTGCACAAATTGGGTTTTGTACTGAGTGGATCGAAACTATCATGCGTTTTGTGGAATCCCCGACCTTCTCTTTCATCATCAACGGTGTACCGCAGGGCAACCTCGTTCCGTCTCGGGGTTTGAGACAAGGTGATCCCTTATCCCCCTTTCTCTTTATTATTGTGACTGAAGGTTTGTCCGCATTATTCAGGGAGGCCACAACCTCAGGTTCACTGCATGTAGTTAAGGTGTGTCGTAATGCACCTACAATCTCGCATCTCCTATTCGCAGATGACACCATCCTTTTTTGCAAAGCTACAGAAGAGGACGCGCGAGAAATAAAGAGGATTTTGGCCGTCTATGAAAAAGCGTCGGGGTAGCAAGTAAACTATAGCAAGACCGACGTTGTTTTCCACAAAAATATCCCTGCCAACAGAAGACAGAGCATCATTGATGTCTTGGAGATTCGAGAGGTGCTTTCACACAACAAATATTTGGGCCTACCTACTTTTGTGGGAAAGTCTAAATATAAGGACCTCCTTTGCGTCAAAGATGTAGTTGCGAAGCGACTGAGTTGTTGGGATGATCGATTTTTATCTTGGGCGGGAAGAGAAGTAATTATTAAGGTGGTGGCTCAAGCGTTGCCTGTGTATGCAATGAGTATATTCGGGTTGCCAACTACTCTCTGCAGCGACATTCAAAGACTCATAGGGAAGTATTGGTGGGGAGGGAAGAGCACAGAAAGGAAAATGCATTGGTTGAGCAATAAACAAGTTTATATGGCCCAGGAGGATGGGGGGTCGGTTACAAGCAGCTGGAAGATTTCAATACATCACTCCTGGCAGCCCAAGTGTGGCGATTGTGGAAGCAACCCAACTCACTGGCAGCTCGACTGCTGCGAGCTAAATATTATCCGGAGGGAGATATTTTGAGAGCAAATCTCGTGCACCGACCTAGTTACACTTGGCGTAGCATCCTAAGTGCAAGAGACTTGGTGTAAAGCAAACTCAAATGGGTTGTCGGGAACAGCCGATCGGTGCGCATCTGGGAGGACAAGTGGGTGAATCGAGAACCGACTCTCAAGGTCATTACACCAGGTCCAACCAACCCAACCGTTTCCCAGGTGCATGAACTAATTGATGTGCATCAAAAATCCTGGAATTTCCCAAAGCATGAACAAATCTTTCTCCCCAATGACGTGGAAGCAATATCCTCCTTACCGCTATGTGGAACGTGGCCCAAGGACAGACTGGCGGGGCATGACACAAAAAATGGAGAATACAGTGTGAAATCGGGATACCATGTTCTAGCACGCATGAAGCAATCAGATAACCCCGGTTCCAGTAGCGTCAATGGAAGAGTCTTTTGGAAGAAATTATGGAACCTACAAGTACCCCCTAGGATCAAGATGTTTGGATGGAGAATTATCAAGGAGATTTTTCCATCAGCGGGGGCAATTAGCAAGAGGTTTCGGATCGATGAAAGGCACTGTAAAGTTTGTGGATTTCATCTGGAAACAACAACACACAGTGTTTTCCACTACCCCATCGCGAGAGATATCTGGGAGTTAAGTCAGTTCAGCGAGGAGCTATGGGCATACCCGTACCCCACGACCATAGACTACCTGTACAAGGCGCTTGATGAGCTTGATGACAAGCAAGCATCCCTATTTGTGACAGTTGCTTGGCAATGTTAGAATGCGAGGAATAAGTACATTCGAGGGACATTGATTCCGGCAACCGTCTCATGGAACGTTGCCCAGGAGGTACTCACCGAATTTCAGTCGCTCCCTCCCATGCGCCATGCACTAAGAATCCAACACCCAACGTCCTGGAGTCCACCTCCCTCGGTTGGCATCTGGAAACTAAACTTCAATGCAGCCAAGCTAACGGAGTGGGGTAGAGGCTAGGGTTTTGCTATTAGAGATTGGGAAGGAACGGTTGTAGCTGCGGGATCAAAACAAGGCCCGGGTTTCTCCACAGCCGAAGTAGAAGAAGCACAAGCTTGTCTCTTCAGCATGCAGGTGGCGTGGGAAACGGGGTTCAGAAGTCTACTGGTGGAGGGAGACTGTCTCTCGCTGATGCAAAAGCTTAAAGGAGGTTCTACAGGAAGCAATGCTATGGGAATTATCGTTGAAGAAATTTTGAATTTAGCAATGAAATTTTCTTATATTTCTTGGCATCATGTATTAAGGGCGGGGAATAAAGTTGCACATTCCCTAACCCACCTTCAACCCCATGAGTCGTGTTAACGATTTTGGTTGGAGGACGGACCCGAGGAATCTCTGTCCTTGGCCCGGAACGATATGACTCGTTTCTTAAGCAATAAAAGTTAGTTCCGCTCGGTGGCGGTTTTCTTCAAAAAAAAATATTTTCAAATTGCAGGAAGCAGTAAACAATTGAAATAAACTAAACTAATAGGAATTGAAAGAAATAAAAACTAAGGAAAACATGAAATTGAAAACTAACCCTAACTACTAGAGTAAGAACAAGAAACTAAACAAGAAATCAAAAGCATAATCAAGAAAGCAATTAAAAACTGTGAAAGTAAAAACTAAACTAATTACTGAAATTAATGAAAAGAAATTATACCTAGAATGCATTGTACTAATCTTGAGTCTTGAAATCTTGAATCTTTAATCACGAATCTTCTCCCGAACAAACAAGAAAAAACGTGATTTGGATTACTAAGACTGCTCGAATCCTCACCTGCAGGGAGAATTCAAGGGAACCTTAATCCTCCTCTTCACTAAAAATTGGATTTTTGTGGAACTAATACTAATGAAATTGAAAGACAATAACCGAAAGAAAACAAGAATTAGAAGAAAGGAATTGCATTGATCCTGGAAGAATTGAATTACAATCGAAAACTAAAGAAAACTGTAAAGAAAACTCATTCTAAAACCTAAATAAAACTAAGAGTATAAAAACTAACTAAAAACTAAGATGGATCCTAAGATAGATATAATAGTGTTTATATAATGAAAGAAAATAAGAAGGAAAAAGAAAATAACAACTCCAAAACCCTAGCAGCCGCCGCGCTTCTTTTTCGGAACTCGCCGACCGTCGCGAGCGTTACATCACATGTCGCGGGCGCGAACATTCACCATGGTCCGTGGGCTTCACCACGGGCTGACCGTGGTGGCCCCTGGGAAGACGTTTCTTGGGTGTTCTGTGTTTGGTCGCAGGCGGCACAAAAATTGTCGCGGGCGCGACACTCACCACGGTCCGTGGGGTTCACCAGGGGCTGATCGTGGTGAGCACTGGCTTGGCATTTCTCGGATGAACTAGTCGCTGGTGCAACGCCTTTGGTCGCGGGTGTTACACCTACTGCAGTTGGGTTGTTTTTGCCTCTTTTGCCTCGGTTTTCCTTCCAACTCCCGATTTTCCTAGAAAAACACAAATCATCATATCTAATATATACAAGGAGCTAAAACAAGCAAAAATATCCTATAAAAGAGATAAAATTCGGCTCGAAACGAGACCGAACTCCAAGTGTTTGTTAGGAAATTTGGCTTACCAATAAGTTGTCTATAACAAATAGGATCTTCATATACGAAAATCTCTAGAATTGGGAGTCAATTTGGTGTTATCGTTCAGTGGAGTCACGAATAGGGAAGCAATGCCACAGCCAAAATCATGAACAATACAAGAAAAATGTTCAATAGCGAAGGAAATCCCTTTATAAAAAAATGAATGTATGACCCATTGTCCGTCATAGAAAATTTCGCCCCTATATATATATATAACATGTTTAGGTAATCTGCATAATTATTTTTAAAATAAACAGTCCGGGGGGCAATTGCCCCTTCTTGCCCGGCCGTTGCTCCGCCCCTATATATATATATATATATGTCCAATTTGTGTTTTGTACCAAATTCTACTTTCCCATTTTCTAAGTGGAGGGTCACTAGAAAATATAATATCCCACCTATATTTCAATATCTTATTGTTGCTTTTTTTACTCTTATTCCATCATGCCATACCATAAGATTGGAATTTCAATTCATGCCATAAGACTAATCAATGGAATCCTAAGCAGATTTCATATGATATAATTTGAAAGGCTGTATTCTTGGTCTGCAAGGCTTCTCCAGCAACTTGGTTTCTATTAGGGTTGCTTTTTGGATGTTATCTTTTTCCATAAATATAGGTTATTATTAATCTATTTCGACACACTTATATTGAGAGTTTTTTCGCCCCTACCTGTATTTGGGTAGTGAGAATAATATTTTGAGAAAATTATTTTGCTTTCAGATTATTCTTAATGCAAAGAAATTTGGATACTAATAATCCCAACTTATGATAATTGATGATAATAATTCTTACTTAATTTTTGTATGCCAACGGTCTCAAAGAAAATAAAATTGTATTTTTTTGATGCCAAATCTACCCTCATATATTCACTTTGGAATTTTTTAATTTTCAAAATTTTTCAAATTCTTTTCATTCCTACCGCCCAAAAGGTTATAAAGTGTAGTCACTAAAAGAACTTTTAGATTTTTTGAGAATTTGAACAATTATTATATTTTTTAAGGAATAAAAGGGGGAAAATGATAAAAATGAAAAAAATTGCAATAAAGTCTGTAAATTCACTAAAAAACGTGGGAATTGTTGTCCTGAGTCTATAAGAAAACACAAGTGAAAATTCAGGATATTTAGGGCCAGTATACACTCAGTGGTGGTCCCAAATTTTTTTTTTTGGCGATCACGTACAGACATACAAAAACAAAGTAAGATTATTATCGTCCAATTGTCAAAAATTGAAATTGTTAAAATCCAATTTTCCTATTACAAGTTTTAGTCTCATAATTGAGGGTGGGCGAAAAAATCTGTAATCTATGTATGATCTCATCCAAAAAAGAAATGGATAATTAGCATACAATTTTTAAAGTTGATAGATTGGTAACCCCGAATCAAACATTTTTTCTGGGTCACTGATCACATATGGATTGGGGATTGAAAAATACAGATAATCGATCTTGTTATCTGAAAATTTAATTTCCAAATTTGAACCCGTGAAACATTAAACTTTTTTCGTGGTAAATTAGTACTCATCTTTATGACTTTGAACCTATAAAGCTACGAAGGACAATAATAATTATGATTATATAAGTGTTTTGTAATTCGTGGATATACGATTATTCGATCTGAAAGTCGGTTAATCGAAACTTTCGTATCCGATCACGGAAAGAAAATTTTATTTTCCGAAAATTCAATTAATCAAAACATTCATATTGGATACAGATCATAATTTCAACTGTCCAATTACCTGATTAACATATCTAAATTTATGATCGGATCAGTTGACCCTTGCATTAGATACCAGCCGCTACTCGTAATAACTGAAAGAGTGATTAATAATGAAATGCCATGATTTGGCTTCAAGTCTTAATTCTTTTCATTCGATAAAAAGATAGTTTCACAAAATCAAAATGATAGTACCATGTTCTTTCCTGCTGTTGGCAAATTACGGTGTCATAGTCTACCGCAGTCTGCCACAACCCACCACAAAATACCATTTTACCACAATTCACCACAACCCACCACAAATTACTTTTTCAAATTTATTATATATCTTTAATATAAATTTTCAATCAATACTTTTTCAACTCACTTTTACTAACCCAATACTATTTCAACCATTTTTTTAATCATTCAAAAACAAAACAATATTTCAAGTCACATTTTTCAATTACTTTTTCACAATTACCAATACAATATTTATATATATATATATATATATATATAAACCCACTACAACATACCAATAACCCGCGACAATTAAATCACAACCCGGCACAATTTCACCACACCATACCGCGTCATACTGGAGAATACCGAGAACATGCCTTAAGTAACAAAAACATCATAACATAATTAACCAGGCATTGGCCATAAAAAATTAAAAAGTGCTTGAAGAAGGGTGAGCTGAGAAAAATGTATTGAATGAAGACCAAAACTAGGAAACATAGTTCATGAACTCTGCGTCCAATTGAAGAGCTGCCATAGTATGAGGCCTAAGCCAGATTTGCAGATCAACACTTCCTGTTTCTCGGCCTGGATTGGCAACCACCTTCACATCATGACAGTTTGCATCTCCACTCAAAACACTCACAGCCCTCCCAAGTTGGAACTCCGGCTCGTACATATCAAACTTTGTTGAACCCCCAACAACCATCCCCGACGTCGGCATATTTCCAAGTTTAGCCACGAAGGACTTTTTCACACACATTCCCAAGAACCCCCGAATCGTCTTGTCATTATGTGCCTCTAAACTCTCATGAACCATCTTCGTAGCCCATCCCAAATCGTGTCCTAGAAGCTCACCCACCCTGCATGAACTTTTCGCTGATGTCACGTAGCTCCCGAACCGATCTGACAAGAATGGCGGATCCAACCTTGGTCTGTCATTTACGACCAGGAGACATTTAGTCACCTCATCTGGGTCGGAGTTTAGGGCTCGGGTAATGGACCGCCACAACAAGGCACATAAGGCTTGAAAGGTGGAAATAATGGTGGAGGACGACACTTGCTGTAGCTGCCTGCATTCTTGGATAGCCTTGGCTTTGAGTTTTGCCAGTGAAGTTTGTGAGAAGTGCAGGATTTTCCCCCTTAGCGGGCCGGGTTCGAACCGGGCTTCCACAAACTCTTCCGGGTCTAGGTAGGACAATTTGATGAGATTTGGGTCCTCGTTGTTGTAGCCGTCTAGAATGAAGGGCTTGAATATTGGTTCCTTTAACAGGGTATCAGTCTGATGAAGAAATATGTGGGACAAGGATGAGATGAAATGCCAAAGGGAGGTACCATCTGCTACGGTATGGTTCATGCTAAACCCTAGGACCACCCCATCAAGAAGCTCCGTGACTTGAATGGATAGCAAAGGATGGACGTGGCCATCATGATTGGTTTTGATCTCCCCCAGATCAAACAAAGATGGAACCACTGGGGATACATCATGACCACAACTACTGGGGAGGAGGAGATCCGATACATGCAAGTCTAGGGCAGCATGGAGGACCCTAGCTCCAGGGCCTTTGGTGCAATCAACAAAGATGAGGGAGGCATGATCATCAGGGAACTTTTCGGTGGCAAGTTGCCCGGCAAGAGGGTAGAAATGGTCAAGGCAAACAGATAGAGAATGCTTCAGCTTCTCCAAGAAAGTATGAATACAAAAAGAAGAAGAAGAGGTGAAAATCATAGCTCTGTGCATGTAATGTAGGGATAACATGTACAACTCGTTGGGGCCCAAATAATGATGTTGATTTGAGGGTTTCACTGCATTTCTGGGCTTTACAAAACATTCTGAGATGAAGTTAATCTCAGCTGCTTCTTTGCCTCTTTTACAGTTTGCCATAGGATCTTTGTGAAATGCTTCAAATGCTACAAATGAAGATATAAACAGACAGGCAGAAAGAAGGAAAGAAATAAAGCTTCCTGGAAGGAGAAGTTTCATTTGGGTTGCGTACTTGCGTTTATTATTCATTATTATAATTCTTATTGTAATGTTTTAGTGTGGTCAACCATCTATACATACGATTAATGATATCATTTTAGTCCGATTAAATACAATCACGGCATAAAAAAAAAATGATAGATCGTAGATTCACGCTGTTCAACAATACATATTAAATTCAGAGCATTTTCCATACGCCGGAGCTTACGGACATTTCTTTTTTGTAATGCTTTAGTTTGGGTCATCCATCTTTTTTTTCTCTTGTTATTCTTTTTGTGCTCATCGACGTGCGCATCAGTTTGATTCGATTTTATTTGTGCTCATTGACATGCACAATGTACGCATCCTAAGCTTCTTATAATTGATAATTAATATTTATTATTAAAAAAAATAGTATAAAAAATCATAATAAATACTAATTTTTTTGAAATGTAAGACACATAAATAGTGTCTTGAAGCAAGACTCGTATCATCACCTTTTATTGAAAAATGATAAATGTCTTGGACAAGACACATATTAAGTGTCTTGTCTTATTATAAAATCTATATATTTGTAAATTAGATTTTAAAAAAATTACAGATATGATTGGCTTCTATAACTATAATAATATATATAAATGGTATAAAATCACACTTTTATCTATATTTTTAAAAATTTACAAAAAAAACGTCTAAAATATGCCCAACGGATGAGGTTCATTGGTTAGGGTGTCAATTTTAATTGTTGGCGTAGCCAACAACGTTCCATGCTTCTTATAATTGATAATTAATGATATTTTCAAAAAACTTAGGATTAAAAATGATAATAAATATTAATTTCATAAGAAGTAAGACACTTAAACAGTGTTTTGGAGCAAGACACTTATCATTTTTTCACCCATCTGTTGTTTACTTATTTAAATTTTATTTTTGAAGACTGTCATTAATTTATCTATATAATTTTTAAGTTGATTGGATTATGATGGTTATTTTTAGTTTGGTTATATTTAGTGACTTGAAAAAAATTAAGGTTCATTATTTTACAATTCAACTGTTATAAAGTATTCATAAAAATCAACGAAATAATGTTCATAATAAGATCATGCAATGCTCTTTATCTTTATTATTATGCTGATAAACTGTAATAACCCAGTGTTAATTAGACCTTAATATCATTTAGTTAAGTTAATTAATCAAGTTAATTAACCAAAGTCGAGCATTTTAATTCTTCTAACTGTGTATTTTGCAAGACTTGAACAGCGCAACAACCACCGATTCCCCAGTATAATAACTTTTGGGTAGATACCCCTCAATTAGTATTACTGATAATTCCTAATAAACCATAATTCTCATATCATTTCTCTGGTGATTTCTCATTCGGGTTATTCAAATTAATTGTTATTAGAAAATTGAGTACTCATGAAATTTCCATTAATAACATTTCTCAGAGTTTAGTCTCGTAATTCTTATTCAGAAACCCAAGTTAATGGTATTCGGGCAAGGGAAAAATAAGTATAAGGGAAGGAGATGGATTGAGAGATATTGAATTGGGCTTATAAATAGTGCATCCCACAACCCTTCTTGTAATGATAACAATTGGGTTGTCTAATTCTCCCTTCTCTCTTTTATTATATCACTTAAGCTGAGCAAATCCCCTCTTCCTTCTTCATTTCCACGTTATGCCTGACCCTGCTCCTCTCTGTCGTCCCTCGTCTGTCGTTCCTCGCCTAGTTTCGCCAGACGACGGCCAACGGCGCCTAGACACCGGCGACGGCCGTAAGTGGTGCCCAGCAGTCCCCTCTTCGCCATACCTCTCTCGGTTACTCTTCTTTCTCTCCCCTTCTCTAAGGTATTCTCTAAACTCTCATGTCTCAAATTAAATTATTTGAGTTGAACGATTGTTGTTTATGAATTTCTTAGTAAAATGATTTGTTTTAGAGAGTAATTGAAGTGCAAGTGTTAATCTTGGGTCTTGATTGATTATTGAAGAAGTAAATTATGTTGGAGTGGATGTGAACCAAGTGAGAAATTGTGAATTTAGGTTTGATTGTTGAAATTTGTGCTGTGCATGTTAATTTTAATAATAATCTGAGGTTAAGAAGATTGTGCATACCATTTAAGTGGAAGCAGGAGAGTGAGGAATGACTTTTGATAGGAGAAATGTTAGGAATTTGGTTAGATTATACTAAATTATGGTAATTTGTGAATGCATGTCAAGAATCGAAGATTTCCATGAGTATGTGAATGGAATTAAGTCTTTCAAGGGTTGCATGTATCATGAATGGGTTGGAATGTTGAAGAGGTTCGAAAATTCTATGTTTTGATGGTGGATTTGATGTAATTTCATATTCGGTTTATTGGAATTATAAGACAAAGGCCATGTATGTGATTTGTGTGACCCAAAATAAAGGGAATTAGTAGGATAACCATGGAAGAGACACTTAAGAGGTACATTAGAGTATTAAGTTAAGTGAAAATGCAAAGAAGAAACTAAAGATTGGCGGTTTTGGAGTAAATCTAGTAATCTGAATTTTCTGGAGACAACCGAGACTTTCATAACCAAGAACATTGTAAACATTAGTAGCCTTAAGTATTAGCTTGCACCCGGTTTTGGAATTTTTGGATTTCGTTATGTATAACTCAAATTATGGCAAAATTAGTGTAGGGGTTCCACTATATACGTTTTTGGTTGAGCAGTAGGTTTGTGAGTAATTTCAAGAGATAAATAGATCTTATTAACTTATGAGTTCAAAATGAAAGTTGTAGTATGTTCCGCAAGCTTTTCGAAATGGGGTTTTATGCATTCATTGGACATCGGGAGAGAAAGTTATGGGTCATTCGATTCAGCTATGTAATTAAATTCTGCCAAGAAAATAATGATGGCCATGGCATATTCTTGACACTTTTAGGACCTTTTCTAGGTCTTATATGGGGTTGTGGCCAACATAAGAGTCGTAGCATGCAATTCAATCTTTCCATAGATTACTTATGTGCACTCAACCGATACTTGGAGCTTGATTTATAGTTCCTAAAATACCACTCCCATATATGTTTTCTCAAAAAGATAGCTTTGCTATATTATTAAGTTTCACCTTTTAGCAATTGGTTTTAACTTGAACTCTTATTAGAAAGTTGTAGGACTTAATTTGAGCTTTCCAAAAAGTCCTCTTGCAAGGTTTTTCAAGACATGTAGGGAGAGTTATGCCTTTCCGAATATCATGAAAATCCCTAAAATCTTTCAAATCTATTGAATTTTGGCTTTACTTATTTATTTAAGGAACTCTTCCCTTCTAAGAACACAACATAAGTATTTTCTTTATTCTTATCTTAAGTTTTTTCCAAGGGGTCGTTGCTACTACCTGTTCAAGTCCGCTCAAGTGCAAGTGGTTCTACAGTCGGTCGAGTTCAAGGTACGCATATTGTATGTACTTTTCTTAAACTCTTTTATTTGAGTTTAATAAGCAAGTGTAATAAGTATAATGAAAATAAATAAGATTTACTTGTTTTTTCACGTAACTACGGGCCCGACCCATGTTATTTGTGTCATTAGCACTACCAAAGTTAATACCTGGCCAGTGTACACCCATCCGGACCTCCTGATCGTTCCGGGTATGCACATACGGAGGCTTAGACCGATGATCGCAAGCAGGGGACTATCAAGATAATAAAATGGCAAGCGAGTTTTATTGTTGTTTTATTGTTTTATTGTTTGCAAAATGAACTGAAATGCGCAAAATAAAACAAATTGCTAATCGTTTGACTGTATAGGGGTGTGCGTATTGAGTTTATCTCATTTGCAAAAGTATTTTATGTTTTGTTTTAGGTGGTCCTTTGAAAGGAAAGTCTCCCAAGGTAAATCCTGCTAAGTCACTCACCGACGCTTAGAAGGTGAACTTTCTTGGTTGAAGTTTAGTTCTTTTATACTTCGATGGTGGGAAAATTGTTTTTGGAGATGGATGTAGACAAAGATTTTGTGGATGGTACCCTTGTGTATAAGGTTACGGTTTGCTTGTGTGTTAAGTCCTAGAAAACATATTTGGGTCGTAGTATTATCGGTTTTAAGATGTCTTATGCTGAACAAGGAGTGTTTTTAATGTATGTATGCTTTTGGTAGCTAACTCTTTAACTAGTAGAGCATGAAATGTAAAGTCTTGTTTTCTTCCTTTGGTTTGTGGTTGATTAGCCTAGTTCACTGTAGTGAATGGCGGTAATACCCTTAGCCTTAGGCTTCTAATCCGTTGCGCTAATCATTGGATTAAGTTATGTTTAAGTTTTAATCTAGTTATTATAACCTGGGGGTGTTACATAAACCTCACAAAAAAAAAGGAAGTCATAAGATAAGAATCATGGGAAATAGAAGTCGTACATCAACTAAGTTATGCATAAAAGAAAGAAGAAAAGAAAGAAAAAAGGAGAATACATAGAAAGAGTCTGCATGATAGCATGGCATGGTTAGTTATACCACACCAGAGAGTCGGAGTCACCACTATCCTCGGCATCATCACCGCTCACAACGCCAAAGTATATATCCCATCAATAGTAATCGGAATTGGGCCCCAGGTCAAGACTCGGAAGCACGAGACGTTCCTGAGGAGGCGACATTATCGGAGGGGAAAGCACAGGAGGCGCACGGGGCAATGATGGCGTAGGATGTAAAACAGGAGATGCTCTCACAGAGGTGACGATGCATAAGGCATCTATGGAGAAGCCAGCCAGGAATGCTTAGGGACGTACCACCCCGTGGACTGAGTCGGCTAGGCAGGTTCTGAAGCATGCTGGGGCATGGGCCAACTTGACGAACTTGATTCGCCGAGTCAGGAATGTTGAGGAACGGACCAGTCCTGCAGGCCGGTCGGCCATGAAGATCCTTCATTGGGTGTTGGCACATGCCACCCCTGAGAATGAGTATTGAAACCCCGTTGTCCACCTGAACCCGCCAAGGAAGGAGTGATAGGGTTTGCAGGATGCGAGGTACCGTCATCTGCTAGGGCCTGACCACCAAGATACCCTACAAATGCACCTGAATCGTGATCCCTCACTACTATCTCTCAATCGAGATGTCCAGATCGCACTGAGGAAGGAATCCGACGAGAGCGAGAGGGCCGATAAGCGGCACTCGACTCCGAAGCGTCACCCACCCAGAAAGAGGGGGCTCGCATGTCATCACTATATCGTGCGCTATGATGAGACCCTTCTTGACCAAATGACATGTAAGTCATATTATTCTCTTTCATGCATTGTGAATGATGAGAATGAGAGCCGGAACCAACCCCTGCAAGAGCCAGCAAAACCCTGACCCACAACCAGCACATCTTTGCCTCGGCCTTCGGGGATGGATGCTAAAGGTGAGTGGAAGGAACCACCGACCTATTGTATGGGATGCGATGAACCTCCAATATCCTCACGAGACCTTGCTTGAGAAGTGTACTCCCCGGCAGAGGAACGACAAGAAACCTTCATCCTAGTAGGAGCAGCGTTTGGATGCCGAGGAGATGCCCGAGGCACGGATTCCGCGTCAGCTTCTAAGTCACCGGCAGCAACAACAACCCCTTGGTATCGCCCGAAACCGGTAAACCACTGGCCGAAGAACTTCTTCATAGTGCTCACCGCTTTGGCCATGAGATGCACCTGTTGCCATCTTGGCTGAAAGAAAATAAGAGAAGAATCAGTGCAAAACCCAACATGAATTACGAGAGTAGGCGAAAGGAAGTTACCGGTTTCCTATCCAGGTCCTCTAAAAGTGAGCAGTAACTACTATGTTCTACCTTAAAAAAAGTCGCCTATCCGATTTTCTCCCACCTCTCATCGGCTGCCTTGTTATAGGGCCCCAGCTGATAGATCAAAGGATCATTAGCAAACCAAGCAAATAAAATGAAAATATCAAGAAAGGGCAGTGCATACCACTCTGAAAGCAGACGGCCCAAGAGAATTGTGTGTAGGCCACTTGGCCTACATTGCTAAATAAGTCAAAACAATCAGACCATGGGTCATGGCTTCGGGATAACACAGGACGAATCTCAATCATGAGGCGTGAATTAATTAAAATCGATAAGAAAGAATGCATAAATTCTACTTGCTCATTTTATGCTAAAAATAACGCGAGTAAAAGAAGTATGAATGTTACTTCATATGAGAACGGTGATACCACACATGATTCCAAGATCAAAGAAGAAGCTTGGAAGGATTGGACTCAAACCCTGTAGGACCCAGGAAATCGCACCCCGTTTAGGGGTGTCGGTTTTCGGATGCGCTACTTAGATGATCGAGAGCCGACTAAGGTTGTTTAATCCTTAAATAAGGATATTTTTATTTTCGAAATTCATTTTCGGGGTGATAAAACTTTATTTATTTACAAACCCATTTTTTATTATTTAAATTATCTGAAATTACACAAAATATTTTAATAATAATTTAATCCCAGCCCACGCACTAAATTCAGGCCCAAGAAGGAACAAGCGGACCGCCAGAACCCATTAAAACCCGCCTGGATTGGCGAATTCTGGGCTGGGTCTATTTCCTCCCCGGCCCAGACAGATATGGGTTCAAATTGATAAAACCAGCCTGGGTTTTATCAAATTCTAGTCCATTTCTCTCAGGCCTAGCCTTAAATTAGTGATGGATATGAATTAAATCATTTTTTTAAATTATTTTTATGCAAAAAAGAATATTTTAAATAACTAAATGGGTGTATAAAATGGTAAAGAGTCGCCAGCCGATTTAAGGAAATCGACAAACCGTAAAAATAATAAAAAATGACTCCAGTCTACGAACCCGATTTCTAGATTCGGGGGTAAGGTTACGGATTCGAGAATTATAAGAACTCTCAAATCCGCCTATTTAGAAAACAGACTCTACTAAAATCGAAACTGGAAATGAAAGGGAGCGGGGAGAAGTTTAATTAATTTCGCGATGTTATTATTCCGAACATGCAAGATTAAAACATGATGTTTTCTTTACAAATTATATACAAGTAAGGGAATTAAAGCATGAATTACATCATGAAATACAATAATAACAATGGCGAACAAACCTTGTCTAAAGGTGGTGAACAAGATGAAAGATCCCTTGAATTGGCCTTGACTTGGAGCTTGGGTGAAAGAATGTTTATGAGGATGGTAAGAAGGGTGGTGTAAGAATGATGATATGATAAGAATAATTATAGGAGAATTAGTGAGGGAGTATGGATAATGAAGTTGTGAGAGAGTTTGGGTAGAATAGTGATAATAGTTGATGATGTGAAGGTGAAATGGTGGGGGTATTTATAGGTGAAAGGGTGAGTGTTTAGGAGGGAAAATGGAGGGAGCATGTCCCTAAAATCAAGTCATCTCGGATCAAAACCCAGGCGGGTTTTATGGGGTCAATGGGAGGGTCAATGCACATGGATTTTATCAAGGGATTGCATGCGAATCAAACTTGGCGCCAGAATATTAAAACTCAGGCAGGTTTTAGAGTTGCATGGCACGGATCGCTGACGTGGCCGCAAAACGACGCGTCTCTCTTATGTATAAAACCCAGGCGGGTTTTGATGTCTTTCTTGGGCCGGAGGCGCCTTCTGGGCCTGACTTGCTTACTGGGCCAGATTTCTGGGCCTGGGAATTAATAAAACCCGCATTGGTTTTGAAACTAGCTAAGTGCAACCTCAAACGGCCATAACTCTTTCATCCAGACTTCGATTGAGGCAATTCAAAAGGTGTTGGAAAGCTAATAATGTGTATTTTACTCTTATCAAAAGAAATAGGGCCAACAAGACTTGTGGAAAAAATGGGATTCGGAATGGTGGGCATATGTATGTTGAAGGGTGGAAAATGAAGGCTTTTTATGGTGGGTTGGCCCGGTAGCTTTTGATTGAGGAAGGCCCATTGGATTTTCTTTCATGCTAGCCTCTTTTCTCATTATGCTTGATTTGTACACTTGTCCCGGTACAAAATCCGGTGTCTACAGAGAGCACCCACTTTGATCGAGTCCGAATAGGACGAAGGTCAAAGTAGCCTGAAATGCTGACTGCTTGACGTCTAACTTGAAGATGGATGTTGTTGGTGCTCTTTTATGTGGCGACCAGAAGGCGGATGATGTCGGCGCTGTCGTCGGAAGCCTTTAGGTGGCAATCGCTGGACAACTGATGCTGATGATGTCGTCGGTGACCTTTAGGTGGCAACCGTTGGACGACTGATGTTGATGATGTCGTCGGAGGCCTTTAGGCGGCAACCGTTGGACGAATTCTGCTGATGATGTCGTCGGAGGCCTTTAGGTGGAAACCGATGGACGACTGCTGCTGATGTTGATGACGTCGTCGGAAACCTTTAGGTGGCAACCGTTGGACGACTGCTGCTGCTGATGATGATGTCCTCGGAGGCCTTTAGGTGGCAACTGTTGGACGACTGCTGATGATGATGATGATGTCCTCGGAGGTCTTTAGGTGGCAACCGTTGGACGGCTTCTACTAATGATGATGACGTTGTCGGAAACATTTAGGTGGCAACCGTTGAACGACTGCTGCTGATGATGTCGTCGGAGGCCTTTAGGTGACAACCGTTGGACGATTGCAGATGGTGCCCTTTTATGCGGCAACCGAATGGAGACCTGGAAATCACAAGAAAACCAAGTTAGTTCTTTCGGAAATGTGAGGAGGGTTCAGATTTTTACCTGAGCTTTGGAAACCCTTTGGTCGCAGTCTTTGGGCCGTCAGTTTTGGGTTGTGTGGGTGCATGCTGTCAGTGCTCTTTTATGTGGTGACCGGATCGAAGGTGGATGCTGTCAGCGCTCTTTTATGTGGCGGCCGGGTGATGGATGATGTCGGTGCCCTTTTATGTGGCAATCGGAAGATGGATGATGATGGCGCCTTTTAGCGGCGACTTGGTGTCAGTGATAGCTCCCTGTCTGGCAGATTGATTGCAGCTGATCTCCCTTTCTCCTTTGTTTCTGTCGATGTCCTAGTCTTTCCCGGTGTCAATGGTGCCCATCGGATTTTCCCGAGGATGATCGGATTTTCCCGAAGAAGTTGGTGGTGCCCAACGGATTTTCCGGAGGCGGATCGGATTTTCCTGATGTCGAAGATGCCCAACGGCTTTCCCGAGGTGGATCGGATTTTCCCAATACGAATGAGCTTCGGATGATAGATAGAAGTCATCTAGAGTATGATTAGAGATTTCTCTAATCTTGTTCTTGGTGACTGGAAACCATGTCGACCGGTCTGATTGAGATAGCACATGGGCTTGAACAGCCCCCAGTGTTGCGTTCTGGAGCAACAATGTGGCACTTCCTTACTTCTTTTTTTATTTTTTTTTTTTATTTTCAGATATGCAGGTATGCATGCAACTAGTCTACTAAACTCTTGCACAAACAATGCAATTTCGTTTTGTTTTTGACATAAGCATTCATGCACTCATGCATTTATGCGCTACTATCGACTTTATGTACGACAAACAAACTGACTCGATACACAACAGAGTGACTCAATGCATGGCAGACTGACTCAATGCACAACATGCTGACATGATGTATGATAGATTGACAAACTGACTCGATACATGACAGACCGACTCAATGCACAACAGACTGACTCAATGCATGACAGACTGACTCAATGCACAACAGACTGACTCAATGCATGACAGACTGACTTGATGCATGACAAACTGACTTGATGCATGACAAAATGACTTGATACAAGACTAACTGTCTATACGAGGTCCTGACACGACTTATAGATGCAATGCAAACCTATTATGCTTAGATAGGATACATACATGATGCTTTTATGCATCTATACATGCAATGCATGCAGACAACCCCCCTCCCTCGACTTTATTTTTAGACAATGACTCTCTAGGACAATGCTTTCTAAAGATCAAGGCCACTCGTGGGGAATTTCAGGAAAATTTAGGATGAGTTAATGTTTCGATCCACGAGACAGGGAATAAAGATGGACGCAACAGGCCTGAAGGTTGCATTTCTTGAATGATCATGTAGATGACCTTGATTGCTTGCAATGCTGATGTATGACAAGCCCCCAGTTTGGCGTAGACTCTCGATGACACTGTCCTGCTTTGGAGAGCACCTTGGAGATTTACAAGCCCCCAGTTTTGATGTGGAGACGAGATGATGCATGGGGACTATAGAATAGGAGAAGGCATAGTCCTTCATAGTGAGTCTCAATCTCTCCTTTTGCCTAACTTGCCCAAAGGGTTTTCAAGTTAGCCCCTCTTTTCTTTTTTTCTCTTTTTTTTCCTTCTTTCTTTTTTTCTTTCTTTTTTTTAATTTTTTTTCCTCTTTTTTTCCTCTTTTTCTTGATGAGACCACTATTAGGACGTCTATGAGATTGAAGATGCAGGACCTTGTAGGATAGGGAGTAAGTGTCCCTCTTTGAAGCTATGTCTTGAACGATGTCACATAGCTAGCCCGAGCCCTCAGTTTAGAGTAGCTTGTTTCTGAGTCTGTTCATGATCATGTGGTTGCTAGTTAGCCGCTGATCTGATGTGGACGGCTTTCGCTCTTGCTGAGAAGTAAGCCACACAGAGCCTCATACTTGCATTAATGATTGAGTTTAAAAGTTCTTGGAGGGTGAAATGGGATAAAAAGGCTAAAAAAGGGGTTGGAAGATGTTTGGGGAAGGAGACGATGGACGATGGTTTATTTAATGAATGGGATGAGGAGACACTTAAGAATGATCGTGTCTTGAATGGGAGAAGAGATGGTCAAATGGGATTGACATCATCTCTTGAGAAAGGGTTGAAAGGGATGGTAGATGAGAGTTTATTGATGAATGAGATAGGAAGACACTCGAGAATGATCGTATCTTGAAGAGATGGTCAAATAGGATAGACATCATCTCTTGAGAAAGGGTTGAAAGGGATTGTAGATGAGAGTTTATTGATGAATGAGATAGGGAGATACTCAAGAATGATCGTGTCTTGAAGAGATGGTCAAATGGGATAGACATCATCTGTTAGGAAAAGGTTGAAACATGGTTATGGAATGATGTCCAAGTATGACGGATGGGGGGTTGATGACGATGATAGATAGAATCCAGGGTTTCCTCTCCTTTTGCCTAACCTGCCCTGACGGGTTTTCAGGCTAGCCCTCTTATTCTCTCACTCTCCTTTTGCCTAACCTACCCTGACAGGTTTTCAGGGTAGCCTCTCTTATTCTCTCACTCTCCTTTTGCCTAACTTGCCCTGACGGGTTTTCAAGTTAGTCTTTCTTATTCTCTCACTCTCCTTTTGCCTAGCCTGAGATTCTAAGCTAGCCTCTCTTGTTTTTTTTTTTCTCAAAGACCAACATTTTGAGGATAAAGGATGCTCCTTGTAGTGGTCGGGCCTCAAAGAGGTTTTCCTACGTATCCAAGGTGGAATCAGACCAGCCGTAGTTCTGTAAGCGCAACTTTGATGGGTAGTGCCTCGAGGAAGACTTAGCGATTCAAAAAGATGGTTATGAAGGCTTGAGGGTTCATATGAAAGGTTTGTGAAGGTTATAGAAGGCTGAGGTGTATGGATGATGAGGTGAAGGTTTGAGATGAGATTTTCTGAGGTGTGCATGACTCTTATTTTCACTTTCTTATTCTCCTTATTCTCTTTCTTCTTTCTTTTTTCTTGTTTTTCAATACCCAACAAGCATTAGCTCTCCCTGAAAAGGAGGTGATCCAGACGCACCTTCCAGTGTGGCTACCTTGTAACGACTTTACTCCAGTCACTAGCCCTGCCTTCGGCATCTTTTTTTTTTCTTTTTTTTTTCTGCTATCTATCTCAGCTTTTTTTTTGCTTTCACTTTTCTCACTTTTTTCACCTTTTTTCTTTTTTTCTTTCATTTTTTTCACTTTTTTTTTCGTTTCAAACTCCTTTTTCATGGATTGACTCCTATTCTCCTTTGATGATATTAGTCACAACACACCTTTTGGCTTTGGGGTAGATATGGAGTGGTCATGAAGAGAATGACTGGGTTGGTCAAGGCTAAGGGTTTTTGAACGATGCCTGTTATGAGTGATGCAAAGAGGGATGAATGGGAACTTGTGATGGAGATGTAGATGTTAGATATTGTGGGAAAATGGGAAGGTAACAGGTAAAATAGATGGTGATGTGGGTGGTAAGGCGGTAGCCCCATGGTTTAGGCACTTTGTTTAGGCTACTGGTCTAGGAGCATAGAGATGTCCATTTTAAAGAAACTGGTGATTTTGGTCTTCTCTCCTTTTGCCCAGCCAGCTTGATGAGTGCAGACTGACTTCTCTCTTTTTTTTCTTTTTTTCTTTTTTGTTTTTCTCTCTTTTTTTTCTTTAATTAAACCCTGGATTCGACAAAATAAAAGATGAGAACGAGGTATACAGCAAAGATGGAAGGATAAGAGAAAATGAAATTTGTTAGACTTGGTTTGTACGGATTATGGATAGATGAGAAAACTTCTCAACTCAAGTCAAAAACATAAGCACGAAATTCTATTTGATCACATAGCAACAAGAGCAAAGAAATGAATGAAGAACTGACTCTAACAGACTCTGAGCATGAAATGCTTGACAACCAGTACTGTAGCTACTTCTAAAGCTCCTTTGATGATGTGCCCTCCTTGTCTTCGTATGGGGAATCCATGTTATGTCTAGACCTCTGTGCTGCTTTCGGTGGGGGGCAGTTTCCCTGAATGGATCATGTGCTCTAAAGTCTAACAATTCTCCATGTTGCTCCCTCAGGATCTATGGTAGTTGCAGAATTTCTCGTCATCCAAAAATTCCCTTTATGGTTAGCTCAGGCCTTGACCTTGACACTAGGCAAATGAAGAAACACCCATCCCAATGCATGCATGACCTACATGGACTTCCTAAAATGAAAAACGCCTATATGCTGACTCGAGAGAGACTTACCCAGGACATGGGTTTGAACGTGCTAACTGATCTACATGAGACTTCGTAGGATGCAGGAACTCTATATGCCGACTCAAGGAAAAGACTGACCCACGACATAGGTTTACATGTCCTAAATTCTATATGAGACCTCCTAAAGCGCAAATGCCTATATGCTGACTCGGAAATCCTAACTTATGACATGGATTTACATTAGACTTCTAAAAAAAGACAGAAATTTACATGATGACTCCAGACACAGACTCACCTTGACCTAGGAATCTATATGAGACTTCTATAATATAGGACATTCATATGTTGACTCTGGAAAAGGACTTACCCATGACATGGAAACCTGTATGACACCTCCTAAAGAATGCAAGACACTTATATTCAGACACTAACGCAAAGACTCATCCTAGACCTCATATGATACTTTCTAAAGAATGCAAGACACTTACATGCAAACACTAACACAAAGATTCATCCTAGACCTTATATGATGCTTTTTAAAGAATGCAAGACACTTACATGCAGACACTAACACAAAGATTCATCCTAGACCTTATATGACACTTTCTAACGAAGAAGACACTCATATCCTAACTCTAAAACAAATACTCACCCATGACCTGGGTTTACACTGGACTTTCTAAAAGAGACAAATACACATTAACCCAGGAAAAGACTCACTTATGACCTAGACCAAAGACTCACCCATGACCCGGGTTTAGACTTCCAAAAACAAAACACACATATTGACTTAAGAAAAGACTCACATATGACACGACCTTGTAAGAGACTTTCTAAAGACTGAGAGACATTTACATGTAGACTTTGAAACAAAGACTCATCCAGGAATATTGTAAGACACCTATATACTGACTCGGGAAACAACAGGTTTGCGGGTCATAACCTCTATATAATCATAAGACAAACAAAAACACTTTTTACAACAAGAGCATTATAAAGGGCCGAATAAAGCCAAATATAGCGAGTGGATCATAAATTGAAAGGCACAAGTCAGTGTTTCTCAATTCGGATGGGCTCAATCCACAGGCCGACCGTTTTAAGGAGAATCCGTAACTTGGCCCAACAATTCATACAACTCAAGCTATATTGACTATTATGCGGACCAGAATAATGCTCGACAAGACTGACGACCCATTTTTTTATCTTCTTTTTTTCGTTTATTACCTCTTTTTTTTACTCAAGGAAAATGGATATTGTAAAAGACTGGATAAAGTCAACAATAAGCGAGTTATAATTAGTTTATGGGCTTAATTGATAAATCCAATATGGTTGGGCCTAACAACGGGCCGACCATAAATGTGATGGATTTATTAATTAAATCAATAAATTAATTTACTCAAGCTTAGTGACTATTATACAGTCTAAGACGCTATCCATTAACTTTGTTGGACTTTTATTTAATTTTTGGTCCTTTGTTAAGAGAATTTCGTAAAGGGCCATATAATATCATCAAAGGTGAGTCAATTTTTATTCATTAATTAAAATAGTCAACTCTTGAACATAAATGGACCCTTCCACTGGGCTAACCATAATGCCTTTGAGTTAATTATACTAATTAATAAATAATCATTTTCTCAACCCAATGAATTTTATATGGACTAGAACGAAGTCTCTAAACTGGGGTCGACTCTTTACAAAAAGAAAAGGGGAAGGGGTACATATAGCACATAGCACACAATATAAAGGGATGCCCTATACCAAGGTTCTATATTCATGGACTACTATGGTTGGGTTAACATGGTCTACCGCACGTTCTCGCCTCGGTTCACCTTACCCTTAATATTGTGGGGAAGGATTGTGAGGTGTTGCTCAACGAACTTCAAGGAAGCCCTTTGAGTATAACATGGGAAGAGGAGAGACCAAATTCTTGGCGATGTAGGGTGCATCACACAAGTAATGGCCGCCCGCTCTCGGGGAAGAGTCCTAATTATTACTTAAACCGTCGCCTTTGTGCTAACGTGTCAAAAGACCTGATTAGTGTCCCGGTATGCAAAGGATGCCTAGAAAGAATAATAAAATTGTGAAATAAATCAACTTCTCCCTTTTACAATTTCAAATCAAATCGATTTTTTCAAGTTTTACCCTCTTTTTAAGTTTAAGTCCCCAGTGGAGTCGCCAATCTGTAAGACCCGGGAAATCGCACCCCGTTTAGGGGTGTCGGTTTTCGGATGCGCTACTTAGGTGATCGGGAGCCGATTAAGGTTGTTTAATCCTTAAATAATGATATTTTTATTTTCGAAATTCGTTTTCGGGGTGATGAAACTTTATTTATTTACAAGCTCGTTTTTTATTATTTAAATTATCCGAAATTGCACAAAATATTTTAATAATAATTTAATCCCAGTCCACGCACTAAATTCAGGCCCAAGAAGGAACAAGCGGGCCGCCAGAACCCATTAAAACCCGCCTGGGTTTTGACGAATTCTGGGCTGGGTCTTTTTCCTCCTCGGCCCAGAGAGATATGGGTTCAAATTTCTAGTCCATTTCTCTCGGGCCTAGCCTTAAATTAGTGATGGATATGAATTAAATCATTTTTTAAATTATTTTTATGCAAAAACGAATATTTTAAATAACTAAACGGGTTTATAAAATGATAAAGAGTCGCCAACCGATTTTAAAAAATCGACAAACCGTAAAAATAATAAAAAGTGACTCCGGTCTACGAACCCGATTTCTAGATTCGGGGGTAAGGTTACGGATTAGAGAAT
Organism: Portulaca oleracea; assembly: GCA_029582165.1. Classification (NCBI taxonomy): domain Eukaryota; kingdom Viridiplantae; phylum Streptophyta; class Magnoliopsida; order Caryophyllales; family Portulacaceae; genus Portulaca; species Portulaca oleracea. Next base: position 26,826,648 of record CM055890.1, read on the forward strand.
AATAAGAACTCTCGAATCCGCCTGTTTAGAAAACAGACTTTACTAAAATTGAAACTTGAAATGAAAGAGAGCGGGGAGAAGTTTAATTAATTTCGCGATGTTACTATTCCGAACATGCAAGATTAAAACATGGTGTTTTCTTTACAAATTATATACAAGGGAATTAAAGCATGAATTACATGATGAAATACAATAATAACAATGGCGAACAAACCTTGTCTAAAGGTGATGAACAAGATGAAAGATCCCTTGAATTGGCCTTGACTTGGAGCTTGGGTGAAAGAATGTTTATGAGTATGGTAAGAAGGGTGGTGTAAGAATGATGATATGATAAGAATAATTGTAGGAGAATTAGTGAGGGAGTATGGATAATGAAGTTTTGAGAGAGTTTGGGTAGAATAGTGATAATAGTTGATGATGTGAAGGTGAAATGGAGGGGGTATTTATAGGTGAAGGGGTAAATGTTTAGGAGGGAAAATGGAGGGAGCATGTCCCTAAGATCAAGTCATCTCGGGTCAAAACCCAGGCGGGTTTTATGGGGTCAATGGGAGGGTCAATGCACATGGCTTTTATCAAGGGATTGCATGGGAATCAAATTTGGCGCCAGAATATTAAAACCTAGGTGGGTTTTAGAGTTGCATGGCACGGATCGCTGACGAGGTCACAAAACGACGCGTCTCTCTTGTGTATAAAACCCAGGCGGGGTTTTGATGTCTTTCCTGGGCCGGAGGCGCCTTTTGGGCGTGACTTGCTTACTTGGCCAGATTTCTGGGCCTTGGAATTAATTAAACCCGCATGGATTTTGAAACTAGCTAAGTGCAACTTCGAACGGTCATAACTCTTTCATCCGGACTCTGATTGAGGCAATTCAAAATACGTTAGAAAGCTTATGATGTGTACTTTACTCTTATCAAAAGAAATAGAGCCAAAAAAACTTGTGGAAAAAATGGGAATCGGAATGGTGGGCATATGTATGTTGAAGGGTGGAAAATGAAGGCTGTTTGTGGTGGGTTAGGCCGGTAGCTTTTGATTGAGGAATGTCCATTGGATTTTCTTTCATGCTAGCCTCTTTTCTCGTTATGCTTGATTTGTACACTTGTCCCTGTATAAAATCCGGTGTTCACAAGCCCCAGCGCAAAGCTTCACCGCGAAGAGCCATCATGCGGCCAATCCGCTGCATGTGGAAGGAGAAGGTTCTTATTACTCCATGGTTGCATTTTCCTGGAAAATAAAGAATTCTTTGAAAGAAAATATAGAAGGAGTAGCTCAAGAGCTTTAGGAGATGATGGAATGAAGAAGTGTGAAGAAATAAAGGAGAAAGAGGTAGTATTTATAGAAGGGATGGAGGAATGTGAACCATTCGTTTTCAGGCCCCCCATCAAGATGCCAAATGCACCTCATTGGTCCGAAATCACAACCCTTATCCACTTGCCTTCCAAGGAGAAGATAAGGCCACATGGCCTTTGACCGGTTCAAGAACCATGGGCCCTACCAAGATTCCTCCAACGACGAAGAGAAAAAAAAAAAGAAAAAAAGGGAAAATTCGTAGCACGGCGAGAGATATTCATTTCTCTGCTTTCCTAACCACCCATAAGGAATGTTTCTTCAGCTTGAGTTGGGTTAAAAGCTCGCTCGCATTGGAGGAAACCCGTCGAAAACAAGGGCATCCCGCCGCTTTTCCCGGTCCTTTTCTTTTAGTGCTTCGACCCAAAGCGATAGCTTCTAGCTAGTTCAGCGAAAAGGTCAAATCTTTGATGATTCAATCATACATGATTGAGTTGCGAAAACTTCTGGTGTAGGTTGCATGGCCTTGGCACGACCCAAGCCAAATTGGGCCTCGCACTAGGTCAGCCCAAGACCATAGATGATGCTAAAGGCCAGGCTGCCTTGCCGCGTCCACAGTGGACCAAGCCCAGCTCAACATGCATCCCTCCAAATCAACTAGCCCAATCGGATGGAAATTAATCCCGTTTTGAAAAAAAAAGTCTGATATTATGCTCTGATTTATTGTGTGTAGGAAACCCTCACTGACACTTTTATAGTTGCCATTGAAAGAGCGCTGACATCCATCTTCCGGGTGCTATCGAAAGAACACCGACATGTCGCCTGCTGTCGTTAAAAGAGTGCTGACATCCATCTTCCAGTTGTCGTTAAAAGAGCACTGACATGTCTCCAGCTACCATTAAAAGAGAGCTGACAACCATCATCCGGTTGTCGTTAAAAGAGCACTGGCAAGGCCGCAAGCGCACGGTGTTGGTCGGTTGTTCTCAAATCATGGTGGTTGTTGGTCGGTTGTTCACAACTCAATTTTGTGCGAAACTCGTGCCATGGTCCGTGGGTCAATGGAGGATGTCCGTGGTGTATTCGATCCTGCCGCAAATAGAGAGAATGTTGGTGTTTTGGCCTCAAAACCTACAAATTTGCATCAAAAACAACAACACCAAGCGTAATAGGGAAATTGGGATATAAATAAAGATTTGCAATTAAAGTTATCCCTAATTCACTATCGAATTCCCCTAAAAACATAGTCATAAAAAGCACTTATCAAGCACCGACACCTCTCCAGATGTCGTTAAAAGAGCGTTGACATTCATCTTCCGGTTGTCGTTAAAAGAGCACCAACACCTCTCCAGCTGCCGTTAAAAGAGCGCTGACATCCATCATCAGGTCGCTATTAAAATAGCATTGGTAACATCAGCCTTTCAGTTGCCAGTAAAAGAGTACCGCCATCATGCATCGTTAAAAAGAAATAGTTGCTCAGGATACTTTGACCTTCGTCATATTCAGACTCGATCAAAGGGGGGCTCTCTGTAGACCTCGAATTTCATACCGTGAAAATCAATCGACAGAAACCGAGGAAAAAAGTATAAAGAAATCGGGCCCACAACAGGTTGCCAAAGCCACTTGGCCTTAGCTGACCCAGAAAGCAGGCCCAGTGTGTAAACTAGGCCCGTAGACAAGAGTGTAAGCCGCATGGCCTACACTACTCAGAAAGAGGCTCATGAATATTGTGTAGGCCGCATAGCCTACACATGAGTAAGCCGCATGGCCTACGCAGATACAAGAGACGGCTCGCGCCCCGCCACGTCATCAATCTGTGTACAGAGCTCCCATATGCCGCCTGGCCTATGCGATTTCAAAATCAAATTCGCGCCTCACCTCAGTCAATCAATCCCGCGATTACAACATTGGCGCCTTTGACTTATACAGAGTCATAGGCCATGCGAACTTGACACTGATTGAGGCATGAAAAGGGGATCATGCCCCCCTCCCTCTTTCCATGATCATACCACCTCCTCCAGTTATAAATACCCCCTCATTTCACCACCGAAATCATCAACAAATCCTCTCAATTTCTCTCTCGAAAAATTCCCTCTCATCCTCACCATTCTCACATAAAAAGAGATCCCAAAGTTATCGCGGTGTTGATACTTGAAGACTTCCAACGTATGCATTCGTTTTGGTTCTTCGTCCTCTTCACTTGCGCTATTTTGCGATCATGGTTTGATCATTTATTTATTCATTGTCTTGTAACCATGTAATCATATTGTTGATCATCCTTATAGATTATTTTGTAAATAAACATCATACTTGCATGACATGAATCTAACATAGTGAAACTCTTTATACTTCTCCCCGCTCTCTTTCACTTCAATTTTGATTTTAGTGGAGTCTGTTTTCTAAACAAGCAAGTCCGATGGTTCTTTATCCCTCGGACCCGTAACCTTACCCTCGGGTTCGTAGACCGGAGTTTTATTGTTTTCTTGGTTCGTTGATTTCCTTAAATCAACTGGCATCTCCTTTTGCATCTTAACTTACATAACTCACTACTTGTGTTGCTCATTTTAGTTTAACCAGATGGGTCAATATCTCTCCCGGAATCCATGTTAAGGAGCCAGCCAAAGAGGAATGAGAGTAGAACCTAGTCAAGGCCACGCGACCTTGACTTGCTTCTAACCCCACTCTCCTGGGTTGGACACCAATGGGTCACTGGCCTAGTCCCTGCCAAGGCCGCGTGGCCTAAACATAAGTCTAGTGACCCCGGTGTCCCTTTTTGGCCCTAATATGGATCCGAGCCGATATGACTTAGCATCTTCTAATCGGAATGACTGGGCTTTGAGTGGGTTCGCACGAGTAAGATACATGAAGAATCGTAAAAAGGTTTTATCTAAAAGCAAAATATCCTTATTTGAGGATTAATCAACCTTAGTCGACTCACATTCACAACCTAAGTGGTGCAACAGGAAATAGGTTAACCACCTCTTTTCCCGGGGTCCTACAGGAATTTATGGAAGGAGCGAAATGATTGCACCTACAATTCTTCCCTCTTCAACCATGTCAGGGTCATTATCAGAGCGAAGAAGAATTTTACGGAGTGGCAGGCTAGAACCTCCTTCTACGCTTCCCCCTCTCTCTCCCGGTGTAGAAGGGATGCTAGGTTGGTTTCCTACCATACGACACATGTTGGGTGGGATCGCCCAAATCCTGGTTAGGTTATTAAACACAATTATGATGGCTCGGTTAATCAGCATAGGGTAGCAGCAGGCTTCATCATACGCGACTATCTTGGTAGCTTACTTCGTGCGGGGGCCTTTAAACTCCATTCAAAACCTATCCTCCTTGCAGAAGCCTTGGCTCTTAAATTAGGGGTCGAACAAGCTATGCATGCTGGGTTCAAGAAGATCCATGTTGAAAGTGATAACCTTATACTTAGGCTTCGTTCTTTTGTGCGTTGCGTTTGCATTGCGTTGCGGTTAGTTGCGGTAGATTGCGGTAAGTTGCGGTGGAAATAGTAAAAAGGTAATGGTAATTTGCGGTAGGTTGCGTTAGATTGCGGTAAGTGATAACCACACCGCACCGCACCATACCGCACAGCCAACCGTATAAAAGAACAGGGCTTAAGTAACAATTGCAATATTATACTTTTAGAATATTATTTTTTATTACAAATTTAATAATAATAATTTATTTATATATTGAAAAACTTATATTCAAAATTTTATAAATTTAACTGTAAACGAGGCAGTATTATTTAAGGCTATCTTTATTGGTGTCTCTCACACTAAGGGACACATGAGAGAGAATAAGAAAAAAAAGGAAAAATAAAAAAAAAGGGTTGAGGGACGCTCAACCGTCCCTAGGACGAAAAGGGGGAGAAAGGGGGGAAAAAGGGAAGGCAGGCACGAGTGGGGCGTGCTGCCCCTTCTGCGCGCGTCGCCACTGCGCCACAGCGTGTGGGCGTCTGGGCGGAGTTCGGTGGGGCCCGCTGATTTATTTTTTATTTTTTTCCTTTTCTTTTCTTTCTCTTTTCCTTTGTTTTTTTTTTTTTGTTTCAAACGGTTGATTTTTTTTTTTGAATTTGTAATTACAATTTTGTAATTTAAATAATTTATTTAATTATAAATATTATAACTCAAATTGTTTTAATGTTTTAATTATGTTTCCTTTTAATGATAATTTAAATAGTTTATTTAAGTATGTGTTAGATTTTTATTTTTGTCTTATTTTTATAGTTAATTAACATGTGATGTTTATGTTTAAATTGGAGCTAAAACTTATCAACTTAGATATATATGTGAAAATGTAATATTATATTTTATTGTCAAATTAATTGTAATATGAAACGATTTTTGTAATTAAAAATTCTTTTAAAAATTATATGAAATTTAACATGGCTATATTTAATATGTATGAGTTTGTTTTTTTCTTAAAAGTTATTATATAAAATGGCATGTAAAATGTTGTAAACTGATTTCAAAATTATATTTGTAAAGGATACGAAAAAACGGCTATATTCCAACGGCTACTTTTTCCAACAGCTATATTTTTAAATAAAAAAATTATAATAAAATAAAAATATATTAGTACAACATTTTCACATTTCTAATTAATTTTTAATATTTTAATTATTAATTATAACTATACAATTTCATCATTGTAGAAAACAATTATAGTCCAATACAAAAAAAAGAAAACAATTATACTCTACATGTGGGTCCTATAATCCAATAAAATATTACTCTCTACCCCCATCCCTCATCTCTTCCCCTAACTTCAAGGACACCATTAACAATACCATATTCCAACATCCATTAAAATAATATTATTTCCACTATTCGTCCCCATTCATACCCCAATCTCAAGGACACCAACGTGGATAGTGTATCCTTGACAACTTTCATCAATCATGAATTTTATATTATTTAGGTGTGTGGCATTTTAGAATTTACCCTGGAATATCCTACACCTACAAGTTCCACAAGTAGAGGCGGCGCCCCCGCTGCATTTGTTTAGCCAATCAACAATCATCATAATACCACCACACGTGCAGAACGCATGATCAGACAAAAACAAAAACAAAAAAAAAAAAAAAAAACCAAATGAGTATCTGATAATAGCGGCATTTTGGCATCTTCATCATACTCTTAAAACCCGATTCCGAGCATCTCCTCCTTCGATCCCCTTCTCCACACTCCCTCCCTCCTGATCTCCTCCACATCTTAATACTTAAATATCCCGCTTTCTCCCTTCCTCTTCCCTACCAAATCTAAAATCATCCTCCAATCAAGAGAGAGAAAGAGATGAAGGGTCAGAATTCTCCGGTGGGGGAATCAATGGCTATAAACCCAGTCAACCTGGGCCCACTACTCACCGCCGCCGTCAACAACCTCTGGTCCTTCCTCGCCCTTGTCTTCCGTTTCTGCAGCCTCCCTACCACCAACACGACGCCGTCTTGCAATCTGAAGCTGCAGGAAGAGGCTGCACCCCAGGTTAGACCTCAGACGACGTCGTCTTGTAACCCACCCTCAACCTGCATTGGGAAAGAGGAGGAGGAGGAGGGAGTGTTGACCAGGGGAAACAGCAGCAAGCAGCTCTTCACCGTTCGATTACATCAGGAGGAGGATACTGGTGCTCCTTCTGTTGATGATCATGATCACGATGATGATGGTCATGATGATGAGATGGACGGCGGAGATGAAGCGATAGTGAAGAGGTGGGGGAGGGCAGCGACGACATTGACGGTGGAGATGAGGAGAGCAGGGGATTTGGGGTGGTATGGTTTCCAGGATATCAGAGTCATAGATGGGAGTGTGGTCAGGTTGTGGGACGACGTCGTCAAACAAAGCAGAGGAAGTCCTCCTGCTTATCCACGGAGGTGCTCCTCCTTTGGCATACACAATTCATGTTGACTGTTAACAATTCTTGGGTCATCATGGGCAATGCTTGATTAGATATAATTGTAAATGTTAAAATATTTAATCATTTTAATTAGAGTGGGTTCTTTTTTTAGCGTAGTAGCTCTAATATAAATCTCTCCTTGTAGTCTTCAATGTAATATTTGATTATTAATCTTAACATTATATTTAGCTAGATTTATTTATATTTTGTTAAAATTATATAATTTTTTTTGAAAACATAATTGCAGAATATGTTATGTATAATAAATCTATGAACAATTTGATAAATTAATTATTAAAATAGTTTTTAAATTTAACCTCGATAATATTTATTTTGGGATGTTAATAGCTACTTGCTTAGGCCATGTTCGGCAAAAATAGTGGATAACGCTTAGGGTAGCAGATAGTCGTTGCACTAACAAACCGCAGTTGAAATTTAGCGAATAGCTATTCAGGTAATTGTTTGTAAAGAATATATTCGATAGAATGAACTATTTTTTATATGGATGTTCATTATTATTATTATTATTATTATTATTATTATTATTATTATTATTATTATTATTATGTGTGAGCAACACTAGTTCTGAACTATGGAGTACTTAATTAACAAATTTTTTTTCACATTGATAAGCAATCCAACCCACTAATTCTAAATACTATTTTACCAAAATTTAAAAATTTGAGAAAATAATGTTTTGACCAATTAAAACATTATAAACTTCTCCAAACATTATTGCGAAATAGGATCTTAATGTTTAACTACACAAATAATTCATGATGATGATGATACGGAATAGGACCTTAATGTTTAACTACACAAATAATTCATGATGATGATGATGATGATACCAACCCCACATGACACATTTGGATCATATTACAATAATGAGTACTACTTCCAAATTCAATATCATTATTACTTTTTTCCATTAGCTTATCTAATCATGGGGTGTGATCAAGACTATTAAGGTTATGTTAGCAACAATGACTGGAGTATTTTATAGTGATTGACTGGTCAAAATATTATTTGGTCAAATTTTAATGCTCATCAAAATAACATTATTTACATTATACTACCTCCGTTCCAAATTAATTGTCACTTTGACTAAATTTTGACCGTTAATTACTCACACATTATAATGAGTTTTAATATGAAATTACCGTCATTAGGAAAATATTTTCATAACAATTATAATGAAAGTAATTTTATATTGTAACTCATTATAACATGTGAGTAATTAACGGTCAAAATTTAGTCAAAGTGACAATTAATTTGGAACGGAGGGAGTATATATATATATATATATATATATATATATATATATATATATATATATATATATATATATATCTTTACAAAAGTAGAAAAGGCTCTCGCCTTAATTTTCGTGCGTGTTATGTTGTAATGCAGGTTTTTTTTCTTTTTTTTTTCTTAATCTCTTGATAAATTGTGTGGTAAAAAATATTTTTTTATTTATTTTATCAACAATTTGAAAATGGGCTCATGCAAAATTGATGCCATTAGATTCGTTATAAAAATTAGTTTCTGTGCACGGTCATCTAGGAATAATATCTTAATTTGTATAATGATTTATCATGTAAAATTGATGTCATTAGATTCGTTATAAAAAAATACTATTAGAAAAGTATAATATTATTTTTTTTGTAAAAGCTTTATGTTAGAAATTATTGATTAAATATTGACACTGAAAATCGTAAATGACCCTTAATTGACACTTAAACTAACTTTTTTTATTCCAAAACAATTATCACTTTCCATTTTCCAATACGTAATTTAATTATTTTAATTTAAATAATTATGTTAACTTTTTACTTTGTCAATTAAAAAAAATTACTCATACTCACATTCTCTCACTACCTACACCTTGATATCCAAAAAGAGACCTTGGAAAAATAGTGTTATCTACTTATGTGGGTAGTTTTTTAGTTAAACCTTGGTATGTGAGAAAAAAGTTGAAATATGTCAATTAATATGGAACAGATGGAGTATAATAACAAGGAGTTTGTCTTGTAGTTTATATTCACATTCAAATTTACCATTTTGTCCTCGAATACAATTGATAACAAACGACTTGCTTTGTAGCTTATATTTAGGCATCGTTCTTTTGTGCGTTGCGTTTACGTTGCGTTACGTTTAGTTGCGTTGGAAATGGTTAAAAAGTGATGATAATTTGCGTTATATTGCGTTGCGTTTGGTTGCGTTAACGCATAAAAGAACGATGTCTTACACGTGAATTTGTTGTTTTTCCCTCAAATACAATAAATAAGGATCCTAACATCAATTGAAAATTATGTTATTAAATAACCTATAAATTTGGACGGATGGGTTGAATACATATTGTGTATATATTTGGTAAAGGCCAATGCACGTCATGTGTATTTCCGGTTGAGAAATTTTGACATTAAAAGTACATTTCGTTGTATCTAGATTCAAGTAAAAACTAATAATTTAATAGTTACAAAACTTGGGTCATATTCTTTTAGAGTGTAAGATAGTTGGAGGGTGGGATGGAGTAGGATGGAGTTGGTGGATAAGATCATGTTTGGAAATGTAAGTCACTTACTTAAAAACAAAAGTTTTTAAATATAGTTTATAGTCAGATCACTCATAATATTTATTAAATGTATGAAGTTTTAAATATTTACTATAAAGGTATGTAGGAAGTATAAATAGTGTGAAAAATGTGGGATAAAGTAACTAAAAATGTAATGGATAAAATATATTTATCATATCACAAAAAAACAGGGTCAAACCCGTACGTAGGACGAGTACCATAACTAATATATATTATATATATATATATATATATATATATATATATATATATATATATATATATATATATTGTAATGTTCACAATGCAAAACAACGTTTGGGATTAATATTGTTCCAAAATTACCCTCAAACTTTTGTTCCATACATAGTGTTCTGATTTTCATTTCTCTTCCCTTGACTTTCTTTCTTTTCTTGAAATTACTAATGTCTTCCAATTACATGCATATGAAGAATTCTACAGGGGTGACGAAAAGGGTAAATTATGAAAGTGTAGCTTCAATTCTTCTATGCCTTCAATTCTCATGAATTGGGGGATTGGGGAGGACTTGAGGAGAATGGTATGAGAGGGCTGGTATGAAGATTTTTGATGCTTTTATATTAATGGCAAGGGAAACTTAAGAGGAGGATGACAGTGAGGTAGAACAATACATACAACTTGTGACAAAACCTGGAATTGACGACTTGAATGGGTCTGTTTTCATGGAGGATGTTGTTGAGTTATATGGCCCATCTAATCCTCCTAGTATGTTAATCCATGGTCAAGACAATGTATTAAGCTCGAATCAGGTAACACGAAATGAATGCTTTAAAGACTTGCACAAACTGTGCGAAGGTCTAGAATGTTAGGCTTGGGAGAAACTGGGTGACACGGGCAGTGTCACATTTGACACAAACTGTCTCTGGTCAAGTACAAAATGCTTCACCTCACCTAGTTCTCTGCAGTTCCAAGCATATATATAGAAACTCTAAATAGTGAGAATCACGTTTTGATTTATCTACTCCAACACATAAACATGTAAAATAATGATAATTACATCAACATCAACATTGTCACCAATGAGTATGATAGCAATTTATAAGAGGTACTCCAAAGGTTAAACAGCATGGTATGTACTCAGAGTATCTAGTACATACTACATACTCTTCGGGGTCCCTTTTCAATTCATCAGGGTAGGTGCCCTAGGAAGCCAGGTATAATTTTGAAAACCCCCCACCAATGCTAAAGATTATACCCTACTTTCACACGAGATTTACAGAAAAAATGTGACACAAGAAACCAATAAAGGTCGGAGGCAAACAACACTTTTCAAATACTACAGGTATGATACAGGCGGCCAGCTCCAATAGTAGAAAAGCAGATGCTGGTGAGCTTTCAAACCCGACACCAAATGCTTAGCTGCAGCAACCAATCCTCACACCATTTCCAACTACTCATGCCAACAAAATGGCATTCAAAGCACGTACAATCTGCATCATAAGAGAACAGATTTATGTTCTTCCGATATCGGGTTAAACAGAAGAAGAGAATGATTAACCAACACTCTTTCTCATAGACAATCAAACTAAAGCTGCTTTGAAACTCAACAACTAGGTGAAAGTATGATTGATTGAGTAGCTATGCAAATGTGCAAGATGAGTGACCATGGGAATTAGATAATCACTCTTATTTCTCGAGACATCTTAAAGAAAGCACACCATAGGAATACATCTTAGAGCTCTCCATTCTGGGTCAAAGCCTATGACTGGCTCATGTTGAAGAAAACCTCCTCTCCCAGAATTCATATTGTCTAAGATAGGCAGCTTCCTTGACTATGATATGTGATATGAAAGATCTTCCAAATAGTTAAAATTCAGTGGGGATCTGAACCAAGGCCTTTAGGTTGTGGGCTTGCATATGATGGCTAGGTTACGTGGGTAGAAGGTTTGAATATATCGGTCAACCAATTATTTGCTATTGGTCATGTTGATAAAGAATTTAGACAGTAAAAATAAAACACGTTGGAATCAGAATATCAAATCTGAGGTTAGCAAAAAGCAAATGGACAAAATTTCAGACACAGAAATACGGCACAGCCTGGCTGCACTATTTCTAGAAATCTGATAGTTACAACTTATAAGCTTGTAGGGACAAGCTGAAACTGAATTTTGAAGTAGCAAAGCAGTGATGGAAACAAACCAGGTTTCCACAATTATAGAAGTAAGAAGAACGCATAAAGTTGGGTGACCATGAGACAGTAGTGAATCGATGACAAGTGAACAGTAAATGGAACACACTCTAACCGTGCTCCGAGCGTGAATGAGTTAAGCTAGATGCTGCACCCTGGAAAAAGGCTAAAGTTCACTGGAGAGAAGGTGATCATGCAAAAGAAACTTGATGCCCAAAACCAATACTCCGAAATCTCACTCAGGTGGGGGGTATGGAGAGGTCGGATGTAGCAATCCTACCCCCCAAGTTTTGGAATTTAGAAAGACAGGTTTATATTGACCCAAGATTTAGAAATCATTCGTTACCTATTGCTTGAACGAAAAGAAGTAGAGCAGTTCGATGAGGCATTTTACTTTAATCCATTACAATCTAAGTTGAAAAAATAATCTCAAGACTAAAGACTACCTATTAAGAATGGAGAGAAGCTCGGCAATAGAAGATCAAGTAGTCTCAGACATGAATTAAGATTGGTATTCAAGAAATGTAATTTAGCAACATGAAGTTAAAGAATTTTCGCATCAAAGATAACGGTGTGAGTTTAAAGCAAGTGGTTGGACAATTACAACTGGCCTTTTAGAGAGTGATTAATTTATATTTAGATTTGCTCAATCAATAGGCTATTGATGTGAATTAATATTGGTATTCGAGAAATGTGATTTAGCAAGCTGAAGTTCATGAATGTTTGCATCAAAGATAATGGTGTGAGATCAACGCAAGTAGTTGGAAGTTTACAACTGGCTATTCACAGAGTGATTAATTTATATTTTAGATTTGTTCAATCAATAGACCATTGGCTTTCTTAAAGACAATCCCATCTTTACCAAAGAGTTACCCACTATAAGACACTTCACCGCCCTATTTGGATGGAATATGGATGCATCCAATATGAAGCAATACATGAAATGATTAATCAATCAGATAATTACCAATACAAACAACAGTCACAGTTTTAATAAAAGCTTACCTCAGCCCACAGGCTCTGGTGCTTCCAATTGCTGCTTCTCTATCAGTGTTTCAAGCCTCTGAGATATTATAAGTACATGAATCCACACATTTATACGGTCAGGACTCAGGACTATATTAGTACGTTTAATATTTAAACATAATTTTTTTTAAAAAAAAAAAAAAAGAAAGACGAATTCTAACATGTTCAGTACCTTGATGCAGGTCCCAACCTCTTCCAATTTTTGAAAAAGTAGCAGCTTGCTGGGGGAAACAGCATCATGCTTCAATGATTGTGAAGGAGATATCTGCCCCAAGTTTCAAAAAAGGGAAGTTGCAATTAGACAAGCTTTATGGGGAACAGTAGCTGGGTAGAAAAGAAGATGGTCTATAAATTTGCCACAAATTTGTCTTAGGTTTCAAACACCATATTCGAGTATTATAATTCAGTTTGAATGAAAAAGCAATGTGGGAAATGTTGGGGCACAAACAATGGCGAGAAAAAAGATGCATGAATTTGTTTTCCAACCTCTAAAGCATTATTCTTAATTTAAAAGGCTCTACATTCATTGACATACATGCACAATGCATGGACAAGCACATATGCACACGAAGAGGGAACAAAGGCAACCTCCACCTCCTATGGGCTGCAGAAATTAAAAGTCATCAAAAAGTTTGACTTATTAGCAGCTATATCATTTTCCATTACCATGCAACAAAACAATGAACGGATCCTATCATGTTGAAAGTTTACGTTCTTTGTGAATGGCAATGAATGAAGCTAAACCCTATATTTGTAGTGAGATGTCATGACCTAAATACACGTGTTTTGTTAGTTCAAATTTCGCAGAAGATTCTGGTGGTTTCACTGTGGGGATTCATAGCCAAATGATTGAACCAACTAAATAGTAAATAGATCTTTGGTTTCTCGTGAAGATCCATTCAAGAGTCTTAATCAAGAATGTAATTGAAATACTCTTGTAGTGAATATATAGCAGTTATGTGTTGATACATCTTATCTATCAATCCCACCCCACCAGAAGTTGACGCTTCATGAAGCACCGTTATGGTTTCCCTGGGCTTGAACTCAGGGCTTCACTCTTCAGTATTGCAAATTTTACCTTTTCCAGGAATGTTCCTTAACGCCTATAGTATTAATGTCATGCTTAGATCTACTGCAACCAACCCATTACTTTCAAAACTTCTATATGTACATGTATGAGCTACTCAAAGGCTTCATTTACTAAACGTGTTGACATTCAAATGGCAATTGAGAACCGAATTAGCACAACATGACAGCCAGTACACAGTGTTGGTGATTTGGCATACCCCAGTAGATCGATTGGCAGCTCTTGAGGTTGGAGTATCATCAATTATTGAGACTTGTCTGGAAAGAGCCTCGGTTCTCATATTTGCAAGTTGAGCTAGAACAGCCTGAACAAAACTTATCAATTAGAAGACCAGAAAACAAATTGTCATGTGCGAGGTCAACAGCAGCAACGACAGGTGAGAACATTCACCTTTCTGAAGGCACTAGGATTTGCAATGCCCATAATCTGAAGATCATCATTTGGTCGCTTTCTCACACCAGCATTCTCAATTCTGATAGAGTGAACACCAAAAAACGACTGTAAATACCCTGATAAGGAAAATAAAGATGTAAGATTAGAAGAGAGGAAATGGCTGTCAAAGTGAGTCCAGGTTACCCTAGACCAGCCCATTCCACTGGCAACTACATGCCAATATTTAGATATCACAAGCCAATAACCGAAAAATTCTAAACTAAAACCAAAATTGAAACAAACAGCTTTGCCATTGTCATATTATTAAATTGTATGAGCAGAGTAACAGATCCTACCTTGCTCAATTATAATATCAGAAACTGCAGGCAGCAATACATACTTCTCCTTCTTTGTTACACCAAAACAAGGGAATGGCACTGGTCTAGTAACCTGCACTATATAAAGGTAGTCTTCAGAGGCCATTTAGGAACTGACATTCATGTGAACAAAGTCTTTGACACACTGCCACAGTTTCTGCTATTCATCAAGTGTCCTCAAGGAATCAAGGCACAAAAGGAAAAGGTGAAAAAATACAATAGGGATGAGAATGTTTCTGTAGAATGGTTGCAAAATAAGAGTACAAGTCACTACATTACATACAGCCCACACCAAGCAGGACCAACTTCACCATATTAAACAGAAAACACGGTCATATAGCTCAACCAAATTCACCATATCAATCAACACTATACAGAATCTAATCCAAACCAAAATCAACACAAAAACAGATGATAAAGTAGCTGAGAGACCAACTTACTTTGTATACAATTGAATTAGGGGTGACATAGAGCCTCCGAGACCGAATATCTTTCCGTAATATATACCTTCGCACGGGCAGATACAAGAACATGAAGAATCCAATACCCCAAGCTAAAAGAAACAGCAAAGAATACAAAATCCATTCAACCGTTTGATATTTAACCAACTTCTCCTCCATCTCCTCAAAAGAAGCCGTGAAGATAGCGTCGTCTCCGTCCCCGTTAGCATTCTCCGGCGACAACAGCCCCTTTTCTAAACTCTCGATTTCTACCACTTCATCGCTCGTGGCCATCTTAATTGCTCAATTGAAATTGAAAGAAGAAGAAAAACCCTAATCTGGCAATTGATGATCGAGGGGTTGAGAATTGAACGATTCTCTCAGTGAGCAAAGAAAGGGTGCATATCTGGAGAAGGTTCTTGTTCGTTGACAGTGTCGGACTGTCAGTTGTGAACTCGTGTGACCCGCTGTTGCGAACAAAAAATAGAATATCATCTTCCTTTTCTACCAGCCTGTTAGACTTGTATTTTGTATATGTTCAGCTTTCATGTTCTGAATTTGTGTATTGGTTATTTTTCAATTATTGATAGTGAAAAAACTTAAAAGTTGATAGATTAAAAAAAACCACATGTAAAACAGCAAACAACCACATCTAGATGATAAAGGTTCCCGACTATATGCATTTATGTGCCTTCAACTGTTTATGTTTTGTGTCCGACCAATTTGAAACGAGGGATAAGTACCAAGCTCGAGCCAAGCCATATGTCATTATTGGCTACCCTTTCGATAAAAAAGGCTACAGAGTAATAATCTCAAAACCAAATATATCTTGATTTCGCGAGATGATGTTTTCCATAAGGATATTTTTCCGTTGACTGTCTCTCACACTACAAAACAAGTACTGCTCTTTCTTTCTGAGACTCGTGCTTCTTCTGATGATATTTGGGTCTCACTCCATCTCTTTCTGTCCTGGCTGATATTGTATTTCTTAGGAGGTCATCAAAGGCTTAGAAGCAACCTACTTATTTACAAGATTATGCATGTTGTAACCAGATTGCTAGCATCGCAATTTGTTGTTGCACTCTTAATACTGTGTGCATCCAATATTGTGTTTCCAGCAAGTGTGCCTACGCTTCTGTTGTTATCTCTCAAGTTCTAGAACCAGACACTTGCTATAAGGTAGTTCGGGATTCCAAATGAGTGGAGGCCATGGATAGGGAGATCCATGCTCTCAACATCAATTACACTTGAGACATCGCGAGTCTCCGGAAAGGCAAGAAACCCATTGCTTGCAAATGGCTATATGAAACCAAGTCCAAAGCAGAGGGGAGCATTGAATGGTTCAAGGCGAGGTTAGTTGCTAAGGGCTTCACTCAAAAGACCGATCGAGGTTGATTACAGCGAGACATTCTCCCCAGTAGTAAAGCTCACAACCATCAAGACATTAATGGCAGTGGCTGTCAAGAAGGATCGGAGTATGCACCAACTTGATGTCAACAATGCGTTTTTGCATGTGACTTACACGAAGAGATATACATGCAAAGTCCATCGGGTAATACTAGTAGCGTTCTGGGTGTTGTTTGCAAGCTGAACAAGTCATTGTATCGCTTGAAACAAGCATCTAGGCAGTGGTAGGCTAAGCTCACCAAGGTCTTGCATGCTCGAGGCTATCACCATTCATCCAATGATTACTCTTTGTTTTACAAAAGGACCGTCAACTTTGTGGTCTTCTTAGGGTAATATGTCGATGACATACTCCTCAATAGAGATGATGCTCACAAAGTTGAAGCTCTCAAGCGGTATTTGGGTGGTACCTTGAAGATTAAGGATCTTGGCCTTGCCCATATTTCTTGGGGATTGAGATTTTGCCTATGGCAGATAGCATTATCTTGATTCAAAGGAAATTTACTAGAGACTTGTTGGATGAGTTTGACGATCCTCACTTATCCCCTGTCACTTTCCCTCTTAATGTTAATGTCAAATTATATCCATATGTTGAAGATGTTTGTTCATATCCTTCTCTTTACAGGAAGATTTTTGGAAGCTGAATTTCCTCACACACACTAAGCAAAATCTGGCTTTAGCCATTCAACATCTTAGTCAATCTATGCAAACTCTCAGGCTTCCACACTTTGATGCCTTACAACACATTCTGAGGCATCTTCAAGGTCAACCAAACCTTGGCATTTTGCTCAACAATACAATTGACTTTGCCCTTGAAGCCTTTTGCGACTTAAACTAGGCTTCTTGTCCTCACACTCAGCGCTCGACCGGTGGATATGTCGTGTCCTTAGGTAATAGCCTCATCTCTTGAAAATCCAAGAAACAACACACCATTACTCTATCTTCTACAAAGGCAGAGTATAGAAGATTGTGACAATATATAGTTGAGCTTGCTTGGTTGAACAGGTTGTTGAGCGAGCTTACGATCATTTCTGCCTTACCCATTCCGGTGAAATGTATAGTCAAGCGGCCATTTACATCGCTCGCAACCCCGTCTTTCATGAATGCACAAAGAACATCGAGATCGATTGTCAATTTGTGAGGGAAAAACTCCTTGCTGGGTTGATCTCCCTCGGTCATGTTCCTAGTTGGGTTGATCTCCCTCGGTCATATTAATCAATAACAAAATCTTCTCTCTCTACTACCCAATATCTCTGTCTCCCTCTTCCTTCTCTCTCTAAAACAAGAACTATCATAGTTAAAAAGTATAACAACTATTGATTATACCTTAAACAGTTGATATAAATATATTTCGAGCAAATTAACTTGTTGCGACAATTAATCGTATTTATTGACACACAAATATTTTTAACGAATGAGATTTATTTTAGTCAAATCAATGGTAAAGAATTTTCAACTACCATAGTTGAAAAAAAAAATCAACTGTGGTAAAATTTTCATTAATATATACATATAGTATAGATTGCCTGTAATCATTTACTTAATATAACCAGTTAACATAAATGAAATTAAAGGTTTAGATTTATCCAGGCAAAATATACTGTGATTGTTGCTTTTAATTACTGTAGTTGAGTTTTTTTTCCAACTAATGTAGACCTTTCCTTTTTTTAACTATGGTAGTTGAAAGTTTCTTACTATTGATTTGGTTGAGACAAATTTCATTTCTTAAAGGAATCGCAAATTCTAATATAAGACCGTTTCACATAAATTGATCGTAAGATAGACTCCTCACAGAATGACATTTTTAATAATCTACGACGACTAATAAGTGATATGAATAACTTTCTAATATAAATGTAACTAATAATTATCAAAGGGTGACTTTTATCATAGTCAACCCAAATAAATTATTAGTCACTCATATATTCATAAATAGTCACCACATAATCTTACGTCTTACGATAAATTTATGGTGAGACGGTATTACATAAGAATTACTGAAAAAATTGTATCAATAGATATGATTAACTATTACAGTAAGTTACTTTGATCAAAATATATTGATTTCAATCTTTTAGGTTAGAATCAACTATTGTTAGACCTTTTAGCTATGATATTTGAAAAAGTTCCAACTATGGAAGAATATCCTTAAAAAATATTAAATATTGAAAAAACAAACATGTATCTCAATGCATATCATTACTTGTTGTAACAAGTCACTTTGATCAACACATATTAATTTTAACTTTTTAAAGGTAAAAATATACTCCCTCCGTCCCATATTAATTGACACTTAAACTAACTTATTTTGTCCCAAAATAATTGTCAGCTTCTTATTCCCAATACCTAATTCAGTTATTTTACATTATTTATTAGAGAGAGAAAAACCAAATACAATTAATGTTTGGTAGGTTTTATAGTTATATATTGATATGTGTGAAAATTTCAATTTCGTCAATTAATTTGGGATGGAGGGAGCACTTTTCAACGACCATAATTGAAAAATCTTCAACAATGGTACGATCTCCCATTATATAAAAATTACAAATAAGGATATAATATTCAAGCATCGTTCTTTTATGCGTTAACGCAGCTAAACGCAACGCAACATAACGCAAATTATCATCACTTTTTAACCATTTCCAACGCAACTAAACGTAACGCAACGTAAATGCAACGCACAAAAGAACGATACCTCAGTTTGGGCCATTTTGGGTCCTCATAGAGATTTGGAGAAAAAAAATTGATGTCAAATGTCCAATTTAAATTTTGGTTTAGACATTCTAATCAGGGGCGGAGCCCCATTATACTCAAGGGTGTCCATGGACACCCTTAACCCCGAAAAGAATTTAAAGAGTTTATTATATTTTAGGAAATTATTATATGTTTATGTTAATTAGACACCCTAAAAAATGCCTAAAATATTAATAAAAGTGTCCAATTTTACTACACCATCCACAATATTGTTAATTGGACACCTCTAATTTCAAAGTGTAAATCTGTCACTGATTCTAATAGTTTAACTTTAAATTTAGTCAATATAAAATAAAATAAATATTGTGTGTAGATTAGGAAAGTTAATATCAGAATTTGGAGAAGGTTTTTAATAGTGTCCAATTTTTCCGAGTTTGATTAAATTTTGTTTGAGTAACAAGAGGTTCACCTCCTATTTCAGGCGTCCGGGTTTAAATCCATCTCTCCCTTACCAATTTGAATAGTGTTGCAAGTTCGAGTGGAGCCTATCTTTGGGTCATTGGCACCCCCGTACTTCGTCCGCTACAAACCTATTTGGTTGTATCCCTGAAATAGGGGCCCAATGAGTTAAACTACAAACCTGTTTGGTTGTATTCCTGAAATAATTGGCACCCCCATGCTCCGTCCGCTACAAACCCCCGTACTCAACCCTTTCTAGAAGGTGACTTTCTCCGAAGATTGTGGCTTGTTTATCTTTGTTTCTGAGTCGGCTTATTATCCGAAGTAATAAACTCCCTAAACTTAAAGAAGAAAAATGGGGTATACGATGCAATTAGTACTATTATTATTTCTTTAACGGGATTTTTGAAAGGAAAATGATATCAGTACTACAAAAAATAACTTAAACACCCTCAATTAAAATCAAACTTGATATCTCATACAATAATTATTAAGAATAAAATAATAAATAATATTATTATAATTATAAATAATTGATAATATGAAATAAAAAGTTTAGTTAAATATCCTTCACTATTATAAAAGGGAGAGTTTTTGTTGTTATTGTGGTGCTTGCTCTGCCTACTTGTGTTCACACACGAATTTATTATTTTATCCTAGTATATAATAATTAATTAGCAATTTGTCTTTAGCTTGTGTTCACACATGAATTGACTATTTTACCCCTAAGTACAATAATTAAGTAATATAGGTCTGGTTAATTAGGGTAAACACGGGTCGGGTGAATTTCGATTTCGGGTAAATTTCACTCTAAAAATATGACTCGGGTGTATTTCAAATTTAAGTAAATACGGGTCAAATGTTATTTGGTAGTAGAAATTTCTTTTTAGGGTAAATACGGGTCGGGTGTATTTTAGTTTCGAGTAACTTTCACTATAAAAATATGATCCGAGTGTATTTCGTGTGTTAGGTAAATACGATTGGGTGTATTTCAAATTCAAGTAAGTATGGGTCAAATGTTCTTTGACAATAAAATTTTCTTTTAGTTTATATGGGTAAGATGTTCTGTGATAGTAAAAATTCCTTTTTAGGTAAATACGGGTCATGTTTATTTTTGTTTCAGGTAAATTCCATTCTAAAAACATGACCTGGGTGTATTTCAGGTTTAGGTGAATACGAGTAAGATGTTCAAATGCAGGTAAGTATGGGTCAGGTGTTCTTTGACAATAAAAATTTCTTTTAGTTTTCAAAAAACGAGTAAATGGTCCTCATATTTTGATGTAATTATTTTAAGGGCCCTGTATTTTGATAAATAACTGTAGGATGATATTATCTTTGTTGTAATTATTTGTATGGGACATTCTAATATATTTTCCGGTAAACAAAATATTAATTACAGTATTTATTATTGATCAGGGTTATGTATCTTTGACCAACCCTAAATATTAAGGCCTAAAATGGTAGTTGAATTCAATTAAAACAACCTTAAATACAAAAATCATTGTTTCGCACATTGTTAAACCGGAAAATTGGTCGAATGTCCCCAATAAATAATTACCGGAAAGAAAATGTTACCCCATAATAATTTATGAAAATATAGAGTCTTTAAAATAATTACATAATATTTATACAATGAAAACGTCAATATTTTTAATATACGGCAATCTTTAAAAGATTTTATATTAGTATGGAAACTAAATTGTTGTACACTGTATTTGAAAAATAAATTTAATATTATGTATAAATTACATAATATTGTATTATTATTTATAATTTTACATATTTTTTATAATCTAAGACAATATCTACTTAATATAATAAATTTAATGTACATTATTACACCAAACTTATATTGTAAAACTATAATTTATAGCCCATACAAGACACGGGCATTCTTTATTAGTCCTAAAAAATAGAGGGAGTAATATATGAGAATGACGTGCTCACATGCCTCAAAGAATCTTGCTGGTTGGTATTTGTATTTAGATTACAACTACCATTTTTGAACCTATACATGTCATTGATACATTTTTATTAATATTTTTTTTGATCGAACATTTTTATTAATATTTAACATTCACTTCAAGAAGAGTAGATTATAGAAACCATTATTAAATAAGGATATTTCATAAGAAAGGGGAAAAAATAGAATCATGTTTAAAAGCTTCTTTGGGACATAAATTCATTACAAACAAGAACAATAAAAATGAAACCACTATTCAATAAAAAAAAGAGGGCTTGTTTCTCGAGGCTAAAGGAATCCAATGAGTATGAAATTTAGTCCTAAATCCTTCTTTTTTATTTGGAGAATAACTTTTGGATTGGAATTGTAGTAGTAAGGGGTTTCTTATTCCTCAAACAAGGGGAATTAGACATCCCCATAGGGAGGAAAATAGACTATCCTTTTTATTTCTTAATAATAATAATAATAATAATAACTAGATAATAAATAATAAAGGTATTATTAACTCTATATTTATATAATACTAATGAAAAAGTGTGTGGGGCCATAAAATGATGAAATTAAATTAAATTTAGGAGATTTGGCCAATGAACATTAAGATAATTTGATCTTTTTTTCAATTCTCGTTTATCTATAATATATGCTATTAAAATTCCATTTTATTATTCAATTCATGTAAATAAAAGCACATTTGATGTCTTTTGCTATAGGGAAGCAAATCTCGTGGCGGACAAGCTCGCAAATTTAGCCTTGACTCTTGGGGATATTGGTGTTAGAGATTTCAATGACCCTCCGAGGGAGGTTTTATACAAGCTCCATGTCGATAGGATGAGAGCTCGAGGTTTCTTCACTATGTACGTAACTGCTTGGTTTCAAATTGAATAAATAGGGGTTTGCCCCTCTTGTTTGCACCAAAAAAACAAAACAAAAGCACGTTTGTGACGTTTGATCACAACAATAAAAATTACTTTGGGCAACAAAAATAATTGTTGCCCAAATCCAATTTTTTTTGTCCCTTTAACATGGGGGTACAAAAAAATTGTCATGATTTGGTCGCATTATCCTCGAAGCACAAAGTCGGGACTACAAATTAGTAAAAATGGTAGTACAAGGTAATTGTGGCAGACAACAAAATGTTTTTGTTGCCTTAATAACTTTTGATAACAATTTTTCTTTAAATTATTGTCCAATTTGTACCTGGTACTAACGATTAATTCAAATATCGGGGAAACTTATTCTCTAATTGAATTTCCCACTAGACAGAGCCACTTCTGGCATTTTGGAGAGACCAAATGCAATTAGTTTTTACTTTTGTTTAGGACAAGGTTATGTTGGCTCATTTTGAGACCTATTGTTACTGACCCATTACTATTCCCTCCGTTTCATATTAATTGTCATAGTTTTGACTTTCACGATCTCCAATATCATTCTTTGATTGATAATTTCTTGCATAATATGTTATTAACAATTGCAATATTATACTTTTATGATAGTACTTTTCATTACGAATCTAATTGTGGTAATTTTATATAGCAACTCATTGTATATATTGAAAAATTTACGGTCAAAATTTTGAAAGTTTGACTGCACAATTTTCAAAGACGACACATAATATGGAACGGAGGGAGTACTTGACAATGTTGAGTTTCTTGATACTTGTGAGATTGACTTTGTGAAAAGGGATATGAACTTTTAAATTTTTGTTGATGTTTATTTTATCCATTTAGTTTAACTCTCTATGTTGATATATCAAATTATAGATTTATGAGCTCAAGCGTCTGGACTTCTAAGTACGTGTTTGTTGTTTTCCTTTATTAACTTTTAATCTATGTCGAAAAAGGAAAATGGGCATGTATTGTAAAAAAAATAAAAGGATTCACAAAACTGCACAAGTAGAGAGAATGCATACCTCATGGGAACGAATCATCAACTAAGAACTGCATTTTTGAAGGTAACCCTAGGCTGCTCTACTGAGATTCGCTAAACTCAGAAAAACCACCTATGTTTTGAAAACATATAAAAGTATAGTTGCAATGAGAAATTTTCTTAAATTTATCTTGTCCAGTAAATGCAGAAGAGCTTGAGGAAGATTAGTTACGCAACATTTTAAGTATTAAAACAAACAACTGTTTTTATATGGAACAAGCATTTTAGTATAGATTTATGAGCATCCATATTACTAATGATAAACATTGTATAAGATATGCATGTTATTACAAGACTTTTAGGGGTTATGAACATTCTTGTATAGATTTATGAGCAAGACTGTTACTGGTTATCAACATTCATATACTGGTTTATGAGCATCATACTTTAAGCTTATGAACATTCAATACTGATTTATGCGCATTATATTAAAAGAACAAAAATGGAGGAGTTGGACACAGTGGAGCATTCACATATTTTTTACGAGCATGTTATATTTGATTAAATGATACAAAAATCTTGAAAAATCATAATCATAATAACCTTCCAATTTGATAGGAATAGAAATTATACTTCAATTCATGATGTCCGTCACATTAATTTTTATAGCCCTCATAAATTTAATATTTAACTACTTAAAATTTCTAAATCATCTTGTTTTATCCCCACAACAAGAAAAATTACTTTGGGCGACAAAAGAATTTTTTTGTTGCCCTTTAACTTGAGGCTACAAAAAAATTTGTCACGATTTGGTAGTTTTATCGTCGAAGCACAAAATTCAGGCTACAAATTAATAAAAATGGTAGCACAAGGTGGTTGTGGTGGACAATCAAACTTTTTTTGTTGCCTTAGTAACTTTTGGCAACCATTTTCCTTTAAATTTTTGCCAATCTATATCAATTGCAACAAAAAAGTTTTGTTGTCACATACAATATATTTAAGCACAAAATTATTTGGTTACCCTATTTTAAATTAATGCAATAATAATTTTTTGTTGCCAAACTACTCTAAATTTGTTGCCCAAACATATTTTTCTTGTTGTGCCTATCATTCTTCCTTTTACTATTTAAAAATTCATTAGTTATTTGAAATTGTAGGAGGCAAAAATTTGTTGGCCAATCAGAAAATGACACGTGTAAATAAATAAAATTTATTCGGCCAATTATTATCCGCCACATGTAAATTTAATTACGGCGGTCCATTTAATTAAATTTTAAATGGAAATGTACCTTGGTCAATACCATCGTGACACGTGTCATTTATGATGCAGAAAATAGTAATTATTTCTTTATTTTAAAATAAAGGAATAATTAATTTGGGCCCAAATCCAAAGTCTGACTCAAACCCTAGACAACCCTAGGCCTCTAGAACCTATAAATAGGGGTCCTCTCTCTCATTTTTGACACACACTCTACAGTCTACCCCGACGACATTCGGCATTCTGCACTCCAGAGACTTCAGACGATCAAACTGCCAGCAGTCTCCAGCTACCAAGCGCCAAGGATAGAAGTCTGCAGAAGCTTAAGATCGAGTCTTCAAGCCTCTACCACATCAAGATCAAGAACTGCTTCAGAGTTCTTCACCAAGACCTGCAAAACCTTTAGAAGATCGAACTACAAGCGACCTCCAACTACCAAGCGCCAAGGACTAACGTCTGCTAGTTCGATAGCTTCTGTTCTTCATATCAAAGGTTGCAGTCATCTTCTTCGTTTGATTCATCGATCGAGATCAAGCACTCAAGCTCTCGCATCCAAAAACCTGAAGAACTACTACTCAAGACCTTCAACTATCAAGCAAGGATCAACGTTCAAGATCTTCAGCTCAAGAACTGCTACAAGAGTTCTTCAGCTAGACCTGCATTCGAGATCGAAATCAAGCGTCCACGCCCTCGACTCACCCAAATTTTAGGAGATCGAATCAGATGACTACTTTATTGTATTTAATACAGAGATTGTACCTACATCCATTCGAATATTAATACAAATTATATTTGTTTCTCAATTTCTTGTCTTTATTTATTTCAGGCTCGAAATTTGTGTTTACAGAAGTGTTGAAACTCCAATTAAGATTTCTTTTACAATAACCTGGGTCTGCTCGTATCGGTGCTTTGGGAAATCTGGAATGTGAGGATTAAAGTCATACACAAGGTAGATAGGAGGAGCCATAGAGGATCGCTTGATTGAATCTTGTTATAATTGAGCAGTACTGGAAAGCATCAGAGAAGGAACGAAAAGGGGAGGCACCGAAACTGACAGCAAGATGGGTGCCACCTTCAGTGGGCGGTATCAAGGTGAATTTTGACAACGGATGAGTGGGGGAGAACGGATTTGGGGGGAGATACATTATGCGAGACCACAACGAGAGAATCGTAGTAGCAGAGTGGAGCAAGGGTTTGGATTTACGGAGCCGCTTATTAATGAGGGAGGCGAGAGCCTGTTTGCTAGCACTGACAAAGGCTCGAAACTATGGCTACAAGAATGTCTGGGTGGAGGGCAACTCACTAACCCTCATTGGGAAGCTTCAATATTTTACTTTGGATAATAATTTGTGATCGCTTTACTTAGACACTATTTTTCACCTTTGCAAGTTTTTTGATTCTGTGTCGTTCTCTCACGTTAGGAGGAGTAGGAATAATGTTGCTCATGCATGCCTTACCTCATTCCAACCCTACCCAGCTAGGTTGAAGGGCATGGATTAGAATGGTGCTAGATTGTATCAAGGATCTAGCAGATGATGATATTTGTAAGCTTATTAATATGCAGTAATACAAGCTTTGTTGTTGGCTTTCAAAAAAAAAAAAGTTTTAGCATGGTGAATGCTCTAATATACATCATATTTTAATACGTAATAATTTGATTATCATATTTAATATAGACTTAAGAGTCATGATGATACGTGTCTTGGGGTAATACACTGTTTAAGTATCTTGCTCCTTATGAAATTAATACTTATTATCATTTTTAACCCCAATGTTTTTTACAGTCATTATTAATTATCAATTAAAAGAAACTTGTGAAAGAATCCTAGAGGGGGGTTAATAGGGCTATAAGAATTTCTGAACAAATGCTCACTGGTAAAAGATGTTAGGGTCTTAATCTTTTCAAATTAAGATTCAACTTGAGATAAACCACAGTAAACTGAAATAAAGGACAATAAAAGATAATTGAATAACTTCCTTTATTTCTTTGAAACAGAATACAGTCTGAATATGAACGTTCCCAAGGTGTACATCCTTAGGTTTACATCCAAACAGATTGTCGAGGCTTCGAACAAGATTTCTGGAAAAAATACACCAACCACAGATTTGGTGCAAACACTAATCAATCCTAATTCTGTCTAGGAATCGATTACAAAAAAATCAAAACCTAAGTCCGTTAAGGAATTGATTTCACTCAAACAAAATCCTCACAAAAACCACTTCTTTCTACTCGAAGAAAGAACACAAAAACATAGCACTCTCTGTTTTTCACACACCCGATTTCTTCCGTGGAATCGTTGATTTTCTTTACTCTTTGAGTCTTCTATTTATTGCGAGTACGCGTTGGCTTGGTAGACGTCGAGATTGATTCTTTCCTTCTTCATTTTGCTCTTCTTTCCAAAGCTTGCATTAATTGACTTTCCTTTCTCTTTGCGAATTCTTCCGTAATGTGCAATCCTTTCTTCCTTCCATTTTCTTCACTGATTACAATCTACAAAACAGAGAATATAATCAGTTAGTCTGATTAGAAAAATAGATAGGAAAAATCAGATATTAAATATTCTGGAAGACTTCCCTGTTTCTTGGTTCTCAGATTGTCTTTCACTTCAAAACTTCTCGCCTAGGGTGAACGTCCTTATGATGCCTTGAGTGAATGTCCTTATGATGCCCTAAGTGAATGTCCTTCTGTCTTCTTTGAGATTTCTTTCCTTGCGCATCATATCTTTTCTGGCTATTTGAATTTTGGCTTTCATTCAAAACTAATCCAGTCGCCAAGGTCCTTGTCAACGTCCTTGAGGGGTTCTAAAAATCTCCCCCTTTTTTTATGAAAGGCAAAATTCATTTACAACACTTCTCGTCCTTTTTGACTTTTAACAAAAAATCTAGAGAGCTCCCCCTTAATATTGTAACAATCTCCAATAATCTGCAAGATTCAATGAACTTGTTAGTCCTAAGAGACGGTGCTCCCCCTCAATATGTTCCATAAAAATAAAACTGCTATTTGAGTAGATTCATTTGTCAAGGTCCTTGATCCTAGGTCTGACAAGGTCCTTGAGGGGTTCTTATTGCTGATGCAAGTAATATCCTTGAGTGCTCCAAGCTCTCTTAAGCATCCACTCTCCTGGATGCTGAATATACCTGCAAAACTTTAGACACCCTTCCTCAAACCATAATTGACATTAAATTTAGGTTCTTGACTATTAGTAACAACCATGTTAGGAGGTCTTGTTCCTTTTGGAACCCAAACTTGTACAATTTTAGAATGATAATGGTTGAAGTAATGAGATTTACCATATTTGCTTTTGGGAAGAGATGAATGACCTTGATATCTTCCAATGTGCAAGTTTGATCCTCTGAATAATGGGGAACTGTTTAAGCAACGTCCTTACCCTATATCACCATCTTCGATCATAGCCATGATCTTTTCCACAAAGCAGTTAGTCTCTTCTTGAGTGACCTGCTCTGATACCAATTGAAAGAACCCTAGATGGGGGAGGGGGGTGAATAGGGTTATAAGAATTTATGCACAAATGCTCACTGGTAATGGACGTTAGGGTCTTAATCTTTTCAGATTAAGATTCAACTTGAGATAAACCAGAGTAAACTGAAATAAAGGATAATAAAAAATAATTGAATAACTTCCTTTATTTCTTTGAAATAGAATGCAGTCTGAATATGAACGTAACGTTCCCGGGGTGAACGTCCTTAGGTTTACAGGTAAACAAATTGTCGAGACTTCAAACAAGATTTCTGGGAAAAATACACCAACCACAGATTTGGTGCAAACACTAATCGATCCTAATTTCGTCTAGGAATTTATTACAACAACACTAATCAAAACCTAAGTTCGTCAAGAAATTGATTTCACTCAAACAAAATCCTGAAAAAAAACCACTTCTTTCTACTCGAACACAAAAACAGAGCCAAAAAATTGTTGGGAGGTGCCACACATTTTTAATAACTGACTAGAAGGAGACCACTTTTTTTTAATGCACTCGAAGGGGACCACATCTTCAAAGAACTGGCTTTTGGGTGATTTTCCGACCATTTTGACTGAATTCCGACAATGTATATATAAAAATACGGAAATACCCTTATGTATTATCAAACAATTGCTTGGAGGTGTCATACATTTCTAAATACTAACTGGATGGGGACAACTTTTTTCATATATCTTCTCTACACTCTCTCTCCTCCAAATATTAATACAACTCAACCCATCGAAACCATAAACAAACTCATCTTCTTCTTCTTCTTCGTTTGTCCACCACCCTACAACCACCACTACTTCAGCGCTCAGCCACCACCGAGAACAACGATGGTCATTTTAAATCAAATCCCAATCTAAGTTTGACACAACCAATCATTAATTCCTCTTCTCATTCCCTGTTTCAAACTGAATTCAACACCCACACCATAACCACCAATCAGACTCCATTTTTGCATCCCAATTATCGCCAGAAAAAAGCCACTCCAACCACCCAAAAACATCTATAACCGCCGGAACCATCCCCGTTTCTCCTTTATTTCGCGCGACTAGACCCACAACTGCCGTCGAGGCCGCTGGTAGCGACCTATGTTGACCAACGCCCAAACCCACAACAATCAAACAGCACACCTGACGCCCTTCCTCCTTCTCTCTCCTTGCTTGCTTGATATTAAATCTTGATGGGTTGAGTTAAAACCCAAAAAAAAAAAAGATTAAAAAATTGACATGCTTATGGAATGAAGAGAGAGATTTGTGCTTGGTTGCGTCAAACTTAGATTGTAGTTTGTTTTAAAATAGTGGGTGGTCCTCGGTGGTGGCTGAGTGCCGAATTGAGTGATGGTGGTGTTGTTTGCGATTGGACTGGCGGTTGTGCTGGTGGTTGGGTGGTGGACGAATGAAGAAGGAGAAGAAGATGAGTTTATTTATGGTTTTGATGGGTTGAGTGGTATTGATATTTGGGGGAGGAGAGAGTGCAAAGAAGATGTGTAAAAAAAATGGTCCCCATCCAGTCAGTTTTTAGAAATGTATGGTACCTCCCAGCAATTGTTTGATAAAACATAGGGGTATTTCTGTCTTTTCATATATACATCGCCGGAATTCAGTCAAAATGGTCGGAAAATCATCCAGCAGCCAGTTCTTTGAAGATGTGGTCCCCTTCGAGTGCATTAAAAAAAAAAGTGGTCCCCTTCTAATCAGTTATTAAAAATGTGTGACACCTCCCAGCAATTTTTTGAACAGAGCACTCTCTGTTTTACACACACCCGATTTCTTCCGTGGAATCATTGAGTTTCTTCACTCTTTGAGTCTTCTATTTATTGCGAGTATCCGTTGGCTTGGTAGACATTGAGATTGATTCTTTCCTTCTTCATTTTACTCTTCTTTCCAAAGCTTGCATTGATTGACTTTCCTTTCTCTTTGCGATTTCTTTCGTGATATGCAATCCTTTCTTCCTTCCATTTTCTTCACTGATTATAATCTACAAAACAGAGAATATAATCAGTTAGTCTGATCAGGAAAATAGATAGGAAAAATCAGATATTAAATATTCTGGAATACTTCCCTGTTTCTTGGATTCTCGGATTGTCTTTCACTTCAAAACTTCTCGCCTAGGGTGAACGTCCTTATGATGCTCTAGGTGAATGCCCTTCTGCCTTCTTTGAGATTTCTTTCCTTGTGCATCATATCTTTTCTAGCTATTCGAATTTTGACTTTCATTCAAAACTGATCCAGTCGCCAAGGTCCTTGTCAACGTCCTTGAGAGGTTCTAACAACTTGGAATGCATGTGTTAGCTATGCTGACAATTAAAATTGATATGCTAACAACTTAACCACATCCGTTAGACATATTTTAGATGTTTTTTTTGTAACTTTTAAAAAATATAGACAAAAGTGTGATTTTATACCATTTATATATATTATTATTGTTAGGGTTTTAATTATAAGAGCAACGTAATCAGCGGAAGCGGAAAATAAGACGACTACTTGATATCCAGAAAAATAAATGAGTGCAAGATAAAGGGGACACAAAGATTTTTACGTGGAAACCCAAATCGGGAAAAAACCACGGGCGACACAACCTCAAACAAATCCACTATTGGTAGAGATTACAACGAACGATCTCACCCCGAGATCAACAGAAAGAGAGTATAACAACTCACGTAAACTCTCACAACTTCTCTCACCAATGGGAATACGAAATCTCAGAATATCTGAATACACCTCCTCCCACAGGAGGTGCCCCCGAAATTGGCCACATAAAACAAGGTGGACAAGACCCACTATTTATAGGGAAAACTCCCTATAAACCTACCTTGACTCCCACTCCAATTAGATTTAGAATCTAATACAATTAGGAAACCTAACATAATAAAGAAACCTAATTAAAATCCTAATACAATTAGGAAACAAATAATTGTGGGATCAAGAAACTGAGTGATTTTAGGACACTTTCCTAACAATTATAGTTATAAAAATAAATCATGTATTTTGTTTTTCAATTTAATTACAAAGGTAAGACTTAAATTAGTCTCATACAGTCGTACTAATAAGCCAGATTAGGAAGCCGGAGTTATGAGTTTAATATTTTAATTTGCTTTGGAATATCCTCACCTATCAAATGATGCCATTTGTTACTAGTTTTTTTTAGTAAGTTTCGCGTTAATATTATTATAGATTTAGAATATAAATTTGTCAAAAAAGTGATATTTTTGCATGCTTTTCACAATTGCTCTCTGTTATTTTATTTTTATTAAAAAAACCGCGTTATATTGCTGGTATTTTTATATCATGCCGAGTGAGAATCCCAACTAAACATTGTGTACGCCCAAGTCAAAATAAAATACATATAATAAAATAAATAAATGACTATAAAATGATTCTCAACTTACTAAATGCATGCTACACACTACTACTACTACTCAAGCTCGAGTATTGGTCGCCTCCTTGCACGTAGTGCCTCATTGTGTCCTCCGGCAGACAAGTTCAATCCAGGTAACTAATACATTAGAAAGATCTTGTCATTCTGTTAAATCGTTATTGCATGTCTGTTATATGGGTCTGTCGCATTTGATCAAGGCCTGCAAACCCGTATTTAACCTCTAGGAAAACTTTTTTTTTTTTTTTTATAAGAACCTGTAGGGAAACCTTTTGAAATAGTTATATTGTTAGAGAGAGAAATTGTATAGAGAAAATAGTTTTTCTATTTTGACCCCTTAGGCTCTGTAAATTTCATGGGTTAATTGAGGTAAGTAGATAATTACCATAAATTACCGAAAGTTACTGAAAATTACCAAAAGTTACCAAAATTTACCGAAAGTTACCAAAATTATCGAAAATCACATGACACGTGTAAAGTAGGTTTTTTTTATTTTTCCCTTTTATTTCAAAAATACAAATTTACCCATATAAATTTACCAAAGGTTACCAAAAGTTATCAAAAATTAGCAAAAGTTACCAAATATTACCAAAATTCATCATTTATCTTACCTCAAGATACCCATGAAATTACCAGGCACTTGACACTATGTAGCAGATAGCTACGCAACCGCCTCCCAGAAAATAGGCAAGACAAGAGGGTTGAGTCTCACTAACCTTCTAATAAGCGTATTAATGCGGACAGTTTATGTTTCGGTTAACAGAGCAAAACCCTAGTTTGACAATTTCAACCCTAGTTAGATATTGAAAATGATAAACATCTTGCCTTAAGATGGTTCTTAACCAACTTGCATCTTACCTAAATCACTCATAAAATTAAATGTAAGTATATTTAAATCATTAGAAAGGTATGTTACATTACTTTGAGGGTTATTATAACCTATAAACAATATAAAAATATTTATTTCTTTGTATTTTTTCATAAATATAAAATTATGTATAAAATGTGCATTTTTTAGTATGATTGATAAAATTAGCTATTATTTATATTTTTTGGACCTAGCAAATAAGTATTATATTCTTCTAGTTGATAAATATACATAATTATTAGAGAAAATATTATTAAAAGTTAACAAAATGCAAAATATGGATAATTCAAGATGGATCTTGAGGCAAGATGTTTATCATGGTCCGTTAGATATTGTACCTTCATTGATCAGTCACTCATACGAAAACAGCTTGCAGGATAATATCGATCGAACTGGTGATCGATCAATCCCAACTTTGAGCTGCGGCTAACAATGGAGGAAGACACGCCAGCAGGACAGCAGGAGGTGCCAGGGTCCTCCATAACAACCATGAAGAGTTGATCGAACACAGCGTTGGACACCTAAACATCACCCAAATTCTCCAAGCCCTATTAGTCTCCATCCCACCATTCTTCGACAGCCAACAAACCTTCATAAGCATCTTCGCCCATGCACAACCCAAATGGCACTGCACCACCACCACCAACTCCTACACTTGCACCCCCAGTGCCAACCTATGCACGCTACCCCATTCCTCATGGGCTTGGGATTCACCAACAACCCACACTTCCATCATTTCAGAGTTCGATCTTCAGTGCACAAACACCTTCATCAAAGGCTTCCCCACAACTTGCTACTTTGTGGGTTGTCTTTTGGGTGGTTTGGTACTCGCCACTCTCGGGGACTCCTCGTGGGTCGGTCGAGAAAACCTTCTTTTCGGGTTGTCGTTGCTAATGTCTCTCTCTGCGTTCGCAGCCACTTTCTCCCCGAGTGTTTGGGTGTACTCGGGTCTACGGTTTCTAGCTGGGGTTGGCCGTGCACCGCTTGCGATATGTGCCCTAGTTTTACTCACTGAGAGAGTAGGGAAACGGTGGAGACCTCAAGCAGCCATGTTAGGGTTCACCCACTTTTCCTTGGGGATATTAGCACTCTCAGGGATAGCATACTTAACAAAGGGTCTCTCATGGAGGAGTCTTTACCTCGCAACCTCCATTCCAGGGATTGTGTGTTGCAGTGTGTCTTATTTCTTTGTGCTTGAATCACCCAGGTGGCTCTTCATGCAAGGACGAGAGAAAGAAGCCATGATCATCTTAAGAAAACTTGGACCATTCAACCCTATTTTACCCTTGAGCACCCCTCAAATCAATAAACAACCCAGTACTATCACAATCACTACGGTTAATACCCCCTTTACATCTCTCAGTATTCTTTTCAAGAAAACATGGGCTATCAAACGAGTCTTGGCATCCATGATTCTAGGGTTTGGAATTGGTCTAATGTACTTTGGCATGTTCTTAGGTGTCGAAAACTTAGGTTACAACATCTACTTAACATCATCTTTCAATGCATTGCTCTCACTATCTTCGTACCTGATAACCTTCCTGTTCTGGATCCAAAGGTGCAACCGTAGGAGCTCGTTGCTAGGGTTTTGCGCCGTCAGTGGAGCCGTGAGCGTAGTGTTTTCGGTTCTTCATGGGGCGCCGAAGGGCGTGATCATTGGGCTTGAGCTTGTGTCTTTGTTTTGCGCGTGCATGGCGTATAACATAGTGTTGATGTACATGGTGGAGTTGTTTCCCACATGTGTAAGGAACTCGGCGTCGTCCATGGTGAGGCGGGCTATGATATTGGGATCAGTTTTTGATCCAATCTTGATTTTGGTTGGTAGTGAGAATAGGGTTTACTCTTATGGAGTGTTTGGGGTGACAATGTTCATGGTTGGGTTCTTGGTACTTTGCTTACCTGAGACCAGAGGGAAGGTTCTTTGTGATACTATGGAGGAACAGGAGCTAAGGGATCGAGGAAATCAGTCCATTGTTTAACTTTCTGCCACTTTTTTTTTTCTCTTTTTTGGGTGGGGGGATCAATATGAATGTATGTCATAAAAGCAAAGGTAGGCCCTGTTTTTTTCTGCGGTTGGCAAACTGCGGTGCCACATCCTACCGCAATTTGCCACAACCCACCACATTTTACCGTAAATCATTACTTTTCGCTCTCCTCACTTTTCTCTCTCTTCGCTTTTCTCCTCTACTTTTTACATTCTCTCTTCTCACCTACCCCACATACTAATAATCTACCACAATTCCACCACATCCCACCATAATTCCACCACACCTCACCACACCATTCCACAAAATACCGCATAAAAGAACAGGGCAGTAATGTTAGTTGTTTGGTATAATTATTGTTGTACAATGTGTATTAGCAATGACAACCTTATGCACAATACTTTATGAACAATACATTAATTTCCTCATCTATCTATGTTGTATGATATAAGCTAAATTAGGCATCAATTAATTAGTTTATAATTTGTGGTTTGCCTATTTCATCCATCTTAAAGATATATTAGAGGGATAAATCAGTAACTAAATTATTCATTAGGATGGGTGTTTTTGGTCCAAATTACATGGAATGGAACTTGATATTCTAATTTTCAATTTCGCATATTGTGTTTGGTTGGACTTTTTGAGAATGGAACGTTAACCTCGTATGTATACCCAAGAGAATTAAGTTCCTCCAATTTAGAGGTAACTTGATACCTATTATATTTTAAAAGGGCGATGATATGTATCTTATCCCAAGACTATGGGCGGAGCTAGAAAATTATTATCGGGGTGCCGAATCTACCTTCCTAACTTTATTATAACACAAATTTTCAAAATATTCTTATATAGTGAAATTTATTTTAGTTCAAGTATACTACTACATCCAATATTGTTCTTTCGTGCTTATCTACTTTACACCTTTCCCTAAACTAAAAACTTAATCAATCTACTCTACTGTTTCGACACATAATGCACAACATCAGAAAATCATAAGTAATTATTCATATTTTTTAGTTTTTTTTTCCTTAACCCTAAACTTGAAGTTGGAAAATTATTACAAGTATAAATCTTAAATTTATTTTGAAAATATTTTCTAAATTAATTAAAATTTTCTCATTTTGTACCTTATATATTGTATGGAATAAAAGTATATGTACCTAGTTTGACATTTGATATAAACTTGGAATAAAAAGTCTATTGATATTATTAATCTAATTGAGAAAATAGTTTAAGAAAATAAAAAGTAAAAAGATACAAAAAAATATAACGTAGAACTAATGGATTTTTTTATATAAAAAAACTTTCAAAAGCAAGAGTAATTTACAATAAAATAGTTATTTAATTTAAAGAATGAAAAAGCAAAAAATGAAAAGAAAGTTCAATGCTCACCTCCACAAAAAAATTGTTACTAGTGAGCCTTGAAACCATGATACCAATCAAGCCTACTCTCACTTATGTGATAGATTACCCATAATTATATCTAAAGGTTTTGAGGAGGATGGGGGGTGCCATGGCCCCCATCAACCCCCCTCTTACTTCGCCATTGCCCTAGACACTACTTATTATCATTTTCAAACGTATTATCGATTATAAGAAGCTTTAAACGTATTATCATTTTCATAAAACTAATACGTATTATCATTTTCAATCTCAAATTTTTTGTCAGATACTATTAATTATCGATTATAAGAAGCTTTAAACGTGTTGTCTACGCCAACAATTAAAATTGATACTCTAACGAATGAAGCCCGTCCGTTGGGCATATTTTAGACGCCTTTTTTTGTAAATTTTAATATATATATATATATATATATATATATATATATATATATATATATATATATATATATATATATAAATATATATATAAATGTGACTTCATACCATTTACATATATTATTATAGTTATAGAAATCAATCATGTAATTTTTTTTTCAATTTAATTTATAAATATATAGGTGGTATACCATAGCAAGACACTTAATATGTGTCTTGCCCAATAAATTTATCATTTCCGATTTTAAAAAATGACTCATAGGTCTATCCTGTGTGGATTTCTATAATAATATCCATGAAGAACACATATCACTAACCATGGATGTAGTCAGTGTATTGTCATAGATTATCATGTATTAAGGACTTTTAAACTATTTAACTCTATGGATTGAAGATTTTAGTATTGTATCATACATAGCTACTACATGTGTTTCGTCTTCCATTAACTATGAACCAATGCTTTGATTTTTATATGTACTTATTCAAACAAATAACATTATGTTCTAACAACGTAGCCAATGACATATTATTAATTTGTTGATGTATTCATCAAGGGTACCATATTGATATCTATGGATTACATATGTAACAAACCATGGATGCGTACGAATATTAAATCCTGCATGACGGAATTGAAGAAAAAGATGATGAAGAAGAGGAGGTTCCGTAGAATTAGTTCATTATTAATATTAATAGGTTTAGAGTTCAGGCGACCTCTTCTTCTTCTTCTTCTTCTTCTTTGCAAAGAATCTCACCTTTCCTGCCTCTTCTTAGGCAGCTTCAATTCTCCGACAATAAACTGCAAAAATAAAATAAATAAAGAATTATTAAAATATATCATGCCAATTTAGCGATATGGATTCCAGTTGTTAATATAAATTAAAACTTTATGATCTTAGAGAGTATTTTTTATCAATTTGACTTTTGAGTCATCCTTCATGGTCAATAACCCCAACAAACAAATATGGTCAAACAGTTGGACTACTTTGTGCCCCTCAGCCTAGTTTTGTGTATGGGCCAAGTAATTATTGCCATTAGCTAGCAGAGAAGGGCAGACTTGGGCCTGGGCTTTTGCTTGGGGCTTGGACCTATATCGATTTTCATGTATCTAACAATTATTTTTCTTTTTGTTACTCTTAACTTTCCTATTTTTTCTTTATATGTTGGAAAAGAATATGTGTAGGTGTGCCTAGATATATAAACCTAACATCTACCTTGTACATTCCTAAATACTTATCCTTATGTTTGTTGTGCAATTCAATTTTAAAAAATTTGAATATGGCTATGCTTGGTTGTTTCTAGTTATTAGTTGTTTGGATTAATTGTTTACTGTTTATATTGACTGTTTGAAAAAGTCATCTTTAGTAGAATCAGTTGTTCTTGAGTGATATTTTTGTTAAAATTTCAATTATAATCTTTGTCACCAATTTTAACATAATATGTATAAATTACATTTATGACAGCATGTGTATAATTTTTGCAATTTTTTATTGCAATAATAATTTTTACAAATAACCAATTCTAACAAGCCGCTCCTTTTAGCCTATTGAAAATAATCTTATTGGAACAAATAAACCAAGTGAATATATAGGTTATTTACCAAACACTTGTATAGCCAATTTGACTTGGTCAAATCTTCTAATATGTCATTTTTATTAATAAGACATCCAATAGACTATTTACTGAACACCCCTATAAGTTTCTTAAAATATATAACAATCTATCATATTGAATTGTTACCATTAGATTGAAGCATAAATTGATATAAAAGGATTTGAGAGATTTGATTACTTCTAATTTAACTCCAAACCTAGACAATTTATAATAAATTATAAATATTATTTAAAAAATAGTTAGATTTTAATTGTTGTCATCAGTATATATATTTGTGTTGTGGCCTGTGGGCTATGAGCTAGACGTACTAAACAAAAGATATAAAAATATTAAGTGTGTTTTCAACATTAAGAAATAAACTAATTCAATAGATTTTCTACAGGTATCTGAATTCTACTCAATGTATTTGAATAATAAAGGACTAATTTATATTACTAGTCACACAACACTCACAATCACATCAAAATTCAATGGTTAATAATCTTAATTAATTCTTTACCTTGAAGAACAAGTCTATAATTTAAGATTTTCTATGACTATCTTCAAATACAATCAAATTTTCTTAGCAAAATAAAATCCAATTTATATAATTTGGTTACACATTTTACAGTACTAAATTTTACGATTAATTATCTTCGCACAGATTATTCAAGGTTGGTGTTAGATCTCATAAAAAATTGTTTCAAAACCTCCAAATGTGATTTGATTTTTTTGTTTTTTTCTATTAGGAACAAGCTTTTCATTTACGACTTTCTATTTTGAATAAAGAACTACTCCCTCTGTCCTTAATTATTTGTCAATTTAACAATTTTTTTTGTCTTGAATTATTTGGTATTTTTACATTTTCAATAACATTTTTACTATGTTTACTCTTAATAAATGACTTTGAAACCAATAACTTAATAATAATTGGGGGAACTCTTGTCATTTAAATGTATTTCTACCTAAGATTTTGTGTTATATTGATTTGTCTACTCTCCTCCAAAATGACAATAAAAAGGGACGGAGGGAGTACTCCATTAAGAGGAATTGCATTTATAAATGGTGTGTTGTTTTTAATGTATGCAAATATTGGTAAAGTAAGAATTAATAAATTCAACTAAAAATTTAAAAGTTCCAAACATGCAAATAATGAAAAAAAAATTGAGCTCGGTTATATTAACGGGGGCATTAACTCTTGAAAAGAAAAACCCATCAAGAATCTTAATAATTTTAAATATCTAAAAAACTCTAGCCATTATTATTTTTTTAAGTTATGAAATAGTTTTTTTTAAGGATTTGTGTGATGCACCTTATAATTTTTATTAATTTTAATTTTTCTAAAATTATTTTTCAGAAAAAGTTATAATAATTATCAATCTACATTTAATAATTCATATCTAACAAAAAAGTTATAATATTATTACTCATATGTATTTTGTTTTTTAATGCTAATTTGAATTAGGTAGTTGCAAAAGCATACAAATCAAAATATATTTACATAACTTGCAGTATCCTTTTTTAATCATTAATTATAAAAAGAAACAAAAATAGTTTCGAGACTATATTTGATAAATAAAAATATGTTAAAGTCTTATTATAAATTTATCTATCATCAAACCTCAATTACTATATATTAATATCAAAATAATCAACTTTGGAAATTATTGATAATTTACTTTCTTTGTGTAACAATGGTGACAATTAATTCAAAAAATGCAACAATCATGATGATAATTGTACTTTCTTTGTGTTTTCAATTTTAGTAAAATCCAATGTAACTATGTGATAGAACTTTCATTTATCCAAAATTGTTTAGTGTTCTAATATGTTATTAAACTATGGTGAAGAAAAGGTAAAATAAAATATTTAATCTCACATTAATTAAAATAATTATAATACATGTTTAAATTTCCATTAATTATTTAGGTATGGAAGTAAGAACATGAGCAACCAAATCTCTCAAATTTCACAATTTATGTATGAATTTTTTAATTAATTTGATTATATATATGTATGTGTGTGTGTATATATATGTGTGTGTGTGTGTATATATATATATATATATATATATATGTGTGTGTGTGTGTGTGTCTATATAACCTTACCTTATTAAAATAATACTTACTCTCCAAATCCCCTTTAATTATGTTCATAGGAAAACATATATAATTCTTTTAATCGTTAACAAATTCAAAGGTTTTCCTCCCGGCTCTCCTTTGTACCTAAAGTGGTTTTCAAAGTGGTTTACGAAAAGTTTTATAGGTCTGTAAAAATTAGCCTCTACATGAACTTCAGTTCATGGGAAGAAGATTGTCAACACTTGGATCCTCTAAACCGTGCTCAAAATGTGATCCCTTGACAGGTTAATGTTGTTTTCTTATGAGAGTTTTAGGGGTCATGGAGGAAAACAAATATTACCAAAGGGGCAAAGTTACTTAAATATCCTTAACGAAATGAGAAAAATTTAGTTAAAAACTTAGATAGAAAACCATGGAGGCTAGGGAATATTCTAGTAAAATTTGTTATTGTAATTAAATCCATCTTAAATTAAATTATGAATACAACCAAATGAATTCGCATTCGTATGTTAGATATATCCCACAACTTTTTTTTTTTTAATGACAGACATGCATTTTTGAAGTCGTCACAAAATGATGCTACGTGATCGATACAAAGAAATATCAATAATAGGATTGTGTCCTAAAATTAACCTAATTAAGTCAATAGTTAATTTTTGGACCATGAATTAGCCTAGGTGAGCATGTCAGTTGGCGCGGTCGTGCGTCCAAACCTTGTGTAGAGTGTGTTCAACAAGTTCTTTCATCTAGGCTTTACGTGTTTTTCCATAAGATATGATGTGAGCTTCCTTATTTAACTCAAGCTACAGAAGATTTAGAACTGACTCTCGGAGAGAGCACTAGGTAGGTTGTGACTAAGGTGAGATCATCTAGCCACTTCTCTCGGAAGGGATGTGTAAAGTGATGAGCAGACTATGCTTGTTGGCACGTGTAAGATTCTACCTGGTTAAGAGTTTAGAGAAATTTGAGAAATGGAGTCTTCTCATATAATTTGATTCATGTGGTACATTTATTCTCTCCTATTGATGTAATAGGATTTGAGATATATAGGCCCTGTTTGGCAATCAGCTGGTAGCTGGTAACTGGTAGCTGTTAGCTTGTAGTTGTTAGCTGATAGCTTTTTGGAATAGCTGTTTGACTTTAGCTGTTTGGTTTAACTGATTGCAGGAAAAGTGTTTGGTAAAGTAGCTTTTTGTGAAAAGCTACCTCAAAAAGCTTCATCAAGTAGCTTTTTGAAAACTAGCTTTTTGGGTCCAAAAAGCTAATATAAAAAGCTACTTACCAAACACCTTATGTAGCTTTTTAACCTTGGTCAAAAAGCTAAAAGCTATCCAAAAAGCTAAAAGTTACCCAAAAAGTTGGGTAGCCAAACACCCCCATAGTTGTAGTATCCCTGATATAAGAAATTTCGTTGCCCTTGTGTCTTCATAATTTTTGCTTTTTTTTTTTACATTAAACACGGTACGTATCTCTTTTATTATTACTCTTGCATTGAAAATTTAAAGTATTTTATATTTTTACTATTGCTGTAAATATGTTCCAATAACTTTTCCTAACAATCAAAATTGGAGCAATTTAATCTCAAGTCAAGACATCAAGAACGCTGCAATTCGAATAGACTTAATCAAGTGCCTGTTTGGCCTAATTTCTAAAAATGTGTTTTTGTTTCTTATAAACAATTTTTATAAAAGCTATTTTTGGAGAAGTATTGAAATGTTTGGCCTAGTTTATGAGATAAGTGATTTTACTAAATTAAAGTGTTTGGCCTAACTTATAATATAGTGTTTTTACTAAATTTAATTGTTTAACCTAACTTTTAAAATTATCATGTGTTTTTGGGAGAAAAATTATCATATGATTATTTACATTTTTCTCTTTTTATTAATTTTTAAACAAATTATTATGTTTTAATTTTAGCAATAATTATAAACATATAGTTATAGTTATAGTTATAATTATAGTTATAATAATTACTATTACAACTATATATGGTCTTACTTAAATATACAATTCTTTAAATTAAATATTTATATATCATAAATTTACTAAATACCATATTTGTAAAGAAATTAAAGAATAAAAATATCTAACATAATATTAAAATATTTAAATGTTATCTTTATAAGAATCATAATATTTATTTGAAATTATGGAAACTAATCACTAAAGAATCCTATAGATTAAGTAGAGATTAGTTTGTATGAAGCAGAAGCAACAATTTACTGCTTCTGTTTTTGGAGCTGTTTTTTACCAAAACTGTTTTTGGAAAACAATTATTAGTTTCTAAAAATTACACCGTTTGGCCTAGTTTGTGCTTTTTAAGTCCAAAAACACTTCCAAAAGCTAGGCCAAACAAGCACCAACAGTATTCATATACTCCCTCCGTTCCATATTAATTGTCATAATTTTGACTTTCACGATCTTCAATGTCACTCTTTGATTGATAATTTCTTACATAATATCTTGTTAACAATTGCAATATTATACTTTTATGATAGTATTTTTCGTTACGATTCTAATGGTAACAATTTTATATAGCAACATATTATATATATTGAGAAATTTATGGTCAAATTTTTCGAAATTTGACTGCACAATTTTCAAAGACGACAGTTAATATGGAACGGAGGGAGTATATCCTAGTTATCTGCACCAAAAAAATAAAATAAAATCTCCCAGTTATTTCTATACTGTAATGAAAAGTTGCAAGGCACTACATTCCTACGAGATTCCATGGTCATCCTTAATGACTATGATTGATTGATTGATTAGCTCGAGTGATTTCAGTGTATTAACGTTAATTTAAAATAATAAACAAATAACAACAATTCTGAAATTCAAGACAGTTTCTTTTATTTTAATAAGGTAACTAAATATCTTGTATAAAAAGCAAATAATAGATAAAATTTTATTATCTAGATCCATTAATTAATTATATGACCTAAAGTTCTTGAAATTTAATAGATATGATTTCTTTTAATTATGGTCGTCCCCATGAGATATTTAGCTAAACTGTTTTGCTATAGTAAACAGCTGAAACCATCCCAAGAGTTGACT
Source organism: Portulaca oleracea (assembly GCA_029582165.1). Lineage (NCBI taxonomy): Eukaryota > Viridiplantae > Streptophyta > Magnoliopsida > Caryophyllales > Portulacaceae > Portulaca > Portulaca oleracea. Next base: position 26,869,741 of record CM055890.1, read on the forward strand.
ACTTCATAAAATTATGTCGTACATCCCGGTGGATTTAAATATCTCTACCATATGTATTAAATAGATTGGACAATTTTTTTATGTGATGAATTTATATAAAAGAGTAATAAATTTCAAAAAATTGATTAAATGTTCAATAATGTTTATAAATTTATGACGAATTTTATAATAAATATTGATGAACTGTTTTTAAAGATTTAACAGCTTAATGGATATAAATAGATACTCCAAGCTGTACCATATGACAATTCTACTTCTGTAGGTTGGAGGGAACAATAGTTTTCTTTCAAAAAAAATTACGTATTCCCAATATTTGGGGAAACTATTTTTTGGTACCCAAACTTTTCAAAACTCATTTTGAGATACCCTTAATTTTTGAGTTAGTAATTATTTAGTGTTTTTCCATCCATCAATTTTATTCAGTGACTGAAATACTCTTATTCTTCTTCTTCAAGGGTATTTCTTCAAGAATGGAACAAGGGTGTTTCAGTCACTTAATAAAATTGATGACTGGAAAAACACCTAATAATTACTAACCCAAAAATTAAGGGTACTCCAAAATGAGTTTTGAAAAGTTGGGGTACCGAAAATAGTTTCCCCAAATATTGGGGTGCCTCCGAGCAATTTTTTGGTTTTCTTTTCTCATGGTTAATACTACCTCCGTTCCAAATTAATTGTTACTTTGACTAAATTTTGATTGTTATTAATTATTCACGCATTATAATGAGTTACAATATGAAATTACCGTCATCAGAAAGATATTTTCCTAACAATTATAATGAAGGTAATTTTATATTGTAACTCATTATAATTTGTAAATAATTAACGGTCAAAATTAGTCAAAATGACAATTAATTTGAAACGGAGGGAATAATTCACAATGTCTTACACTTTATGGCAGCACTACCTAATTACTATGTCCAAAACCATGGTTAATTAATCTGTTCATCAACAATTGAATTATCTTTCTGCAACTTAGATGAGTACATTATAAACTTTATGGTTGTTCTTGTATTATTATTATTATCTCCAATTCTATTTCTCATTGTGTATATACTTTCCCAGCATATTTGCCCTAATATACCTGAATATACCTTACAAACTTATCTCAATATCCTCTAAATTATCCATGAAATTCTCCCTGTTGCTGATATTATTGACAATAGTGTTCTTCCAGAGAAAACATCCATCTGTGGTGTTTGGCAAACCCTTATGACATAGAAAACTGAATTAAAAAGAGCAGTTCAGAAAAGATTTCATCAGAAATGACCACAAACAGTTTTGCAGAAAAGGAAGCCAACGTCGCTATTCAAACTTAAATGCTAAGGAACGAAATGACATAAAAGAAATGGTAGGAAATCTTCTTCATGCATCTTTCTGTTGACAGCTCCTTAGCTTTCTTTATTTCAGTTTCAAAAAGTGTATCTATCCTTAGAATAAGACACCATGTTGGCATGTGATATGTTTGCCCATTTGGTCAATGTCAACTGCTCATTTGTCCTTTTGACATACATCTATGTATACTTCAATGTGTCACTTGTGCACAAAGTTGTTATAATCGGGATCCTGACTCAAATCTATAGGATTGTTAAGATTGAAATTAACCCATTTAGGATCATGGATGATATCGGAGTGTTGATAGTAGGATCGCATCGAGGATTTTAAATAATAAAATTATAGGAACGTAGACCAAGATTGAAATTTTAATGACTATGCTTGGACATCGTTAGTAGCTAGCTCAGCTGGTAAAATCCTTGATTTTACAGCTATGTATGAATACAACGTACCAACATATGTTGACATTTACACCGTGTTTTCCTCAGGGTGCTGAGGGTGCTAGTTGTGTTTGGGTTGGCTTGCGTTCGTGTGTTGTACTGGGATTGGTTGAACATGGGTGCTCCGGTTTGATTAAATATAAGTAACGTCATACTTTAATTGATTTATATAGTATGTATCTAATTTTGGTTGCGTACATCTGTTATAGGTCATGGGGGCTCCGGTTTGATTAAATATTATAAGTAACGTCATACTTTAATTGATTTATAGTATGCACATCATTTTGGTTGCATTCGTGTGTTAAATCATAGGTGCTCCGGTTTGATTAAATATAAGTAACACCATACTTTAATTGATTTAGTTATAGTATACACATCATTTTGGTTGCATTTTTGTGTTAGATCATGGGTGTTGGGTTTGATTAAATATAAGTAACATCATACTTTAATTGATTTATGGTATGTACATAATTTTGGATCTGTCTGGATTGATTGGACATGGGCTAGTTTACTGTCACGTTAAACTAGGGTTGATTACTTCATTTTTAACTCTTTTTTTTTTAATAACTGGAGGTATTCTTTTCGTGAAATTGAATGTATTTTAGTATATAATTTGAATAGTCAAATGCAGGTTAGCCTTATCCTTTATCAATTAAAGACGATGAATTGCCATGAAAACGATTGAACTGAGTTTCAGATTGCTTGAATCTATCTAATTACCCATTAACATCAATCTCCATCCGTTGAGATCGATCTAGATCAATTCACCCATCAACCATCACACATGGAAGGGACAAGGCATGTATGTTACTTGTGGTTTTTCGAATGTGTAGCTTCTTCTACCCTAAATTTTGGCAAATTAATGTTCTAATTTCTTTAGTTTTGTGTCGTTTTTAAGAATATGAGTAGGGATCATCTTTTTATAAAACTGAATGAATTTCATTATCTAATTAACTTAAAAAAATCAAATACAAGTTAATCTTATCCTTCACCAATTAAAGGTGATTAGCTCGCCAAAAAAACGAATGAACCAGGTTTCAAACTACTAAAATCCACTTAAATAACCTTTAATATCGATCTCCATTATACGGTGACATCAATCTAGATCAATCCAGCATCAAACACAAGGAACAAGCCACGTACGTTGCTTGTGGTTTTCCGAATATGTAGCTTCTTGTTTTTCCCTGCGATGTGGATGTCTCAATAACTCAATAAATGTGAGGGATTATAGCAAAAGTCATATGATTGCAATGTATCCAAATTTGTTACTTAGCTAAGGGTCATTTGCCCTAGACTTAGAGAGTGAAAGGGACACCACAAAGGGTGTGGTATTAAGTTGAAAAAGTTTTATCATATCCTATCAACTACTGTGCCTTAAATTTTGGCCATCCCTACAAAATTTGTTCATCTCTCATTGTCTGTCATTATTGGGAACAAAATCTATCTCTTTGGCCCACACCTACACACTAGGCATCTGGGTATCTTTATTTATTTTTATTTTCTTTGAAAATTATTTGATTGCAAAATTTGGAATGTTTCTCCCATTTTCAATTTACTTTTTAATCTTGATCAGTTGTTCAATTTCCCACAAAATGCAACTGTTTTAATTGGGTACAGTGTTTGATAGGAATGTCGGCAAGGCATGTATTGAAAAATCAAAGACAGTATTCATTCATACATGATTGGAATCCCTACCACAATCTTCTTTGGAATTTGAAATTATTTTTTTATAAATTCTTTTCATGAAAATCAAGCCCCCTCCTGTGAGTTGTACTACCTCTGTCCCAAAATGTTTGTCCGTTGATTAAATTTTGACCGTTGATTACTCATAAATTATAATGAGTTACAATATAAAATTACCGTCAGTGTAATCTTTAGTAAATTATCTTTCTAATGGTAGTGATTTCATATTTTAATTCATTATAATTTATGAGTAATTAACAGTGATCAAAATTTAGTCAACGGACAAACATTTTGGGACGGAGGTAGTAGGTATGATGATCAAATATAATTTAGATAATGTTTGGTTGACGAAAAATCATCCATTTTTCCATATTAACCAATTTCTTTCATGTTTTGTTGCATTTAGGTTTCGGAAAAAAAACTATCATACCTCATAATCTGATCTTTTCCCAAGGAAAACTTTATGTAGGGGGTTAAGGGAAACTTTTATGGAGCTTGTTGGGAAATGTGACGGAGAGCAAATTTTGAAAATGCCCCTATTAGCTTTACAAACTCTAAGCAAACGTTACAATAATTAACTAGCATTGTATATCCCGTGCGATGCACGGGAAATTTTTCAATATTTATATGTAATTTTTTGGAGGAATTTTATAACAATTTTCAATTAAAATAATAATTAGAAATTAATTTAAAAAATTATACAACAATCATATTATCATTATTTTTGTATTTGTTTCATATAAATTGTCTTCAAAATTAATTTACATAATATAATTGTTTTCTTATTTATTTTTTCGGCAATTATGTTTTTCACAAATTATTTAGTTAATAATACTTTTTTGATGACAGATATTTAATTATTACTTTTTTAAAATTGAATTCAGTCGGTAAAATGTGACCTTTCAACTTTCATGATAGGTATTTATTTTTTTAAAATAAGAATAAATTATTATATAACACCTTAGTTTGACACATAGCATCATCCTATTATGGGGGGTTGTATTTTAATATACCTAATAGAATAGATAATAAAGAATAATAGTAATCTTTATTATTTAAGTTGAACAAATGCAAGCAACTCTATAATTAACTTTACATCTTTCTCAACAACATTAAAAAAATATTGATTTTAAACATTGGAATAAATTGACTAAAATAATAGAAACTATGTATATCCATTATAAATATGATTTTGTTGGAAACTTATTTTCATAAATAAATATATTTTTTTATAAAAATAATTAAAATATAAATGTTTAGAGAAATTATAAATCATTACCATTTAAGTAGTTAAAACCAATAATTATAAATTTTAAAGTAATGTTTAATTCTAAATTTAAACATATATCAACAATTGCAACATCAGTCAAAACAAAGTTGCATTATTTTTTTATAACAAAGAGAGATTAATTTAAATCTTTTTATCGATCATAAGGTTAGTATTTTTTTTCTTTTTGCAGTTGTTAAAGAAAACATAGAACAGTAATATAAGTTTTTTTTTACAGCATCATATCAATCATTTCTTTTAGGTTTGGGTTTTCCTTTGAAGGAATTATTTTAATATATATACTAATATTTGTACCCGTGCTATGCACGAATTATTTTATCTCATTTGTTGGGTTTCAATTTAATTGCAAGTGTGCATTTCTTGTCTTTTAGTACTATTTTATTCAAGGAGCGATGCTCAATTTATGAAAATTTTCATTATTTTGTTTTGATAATTAAGCACTTGTTTGGAATAAACAAATTGAGTCATTTTGATATTGTATTCAAAATATATAATAATTGCATAAATGTTTAATTGCATAATGCTTTTTATTTATTTCAAACAAATTATAACAATGATAATATAATAATATGTGCATTCAAATTATTTTATATTAAATATTCTAATTTCGATACTGAATTTGGATTTAATTAGAGAAAGAAGAACGCCTTTTCTACTTCCTTTTTTTCCCTTTTCCCTCTACCACTTCATATTTCAACTCTCAATCAAATTCCTCTTTTCACCGTATTGTTTTTGTCATTCTTCTAAATTTCATTGATTCTATATTTTGTTCCCAATTGAGCATCTTTCATTCTTTAATTATGTTTTTGAAAGTTGTATGATTCTAGTCTAATCTACTTACAAAGAGGGAATGAGAGTTATGAGTTATGCCTAGAATTGACGGGTGACGATGGCGAGAAGGTTTGGACAATCAACAAAATAGTTAAGCTAATAAAGTTCAAATTAAAATTAAAAGATTGAAAAGTAATTATATCATCATTGTTCTACATATTCTTTAAAGCTAGGATATTCTATGTGAAATAGAGCATGAGATATTAAAATCTATTAGACTTTCAATTTTAAAAATAAGAACATTTTACCTCATAACTTGAATAGGAAGGAAGCCCGTCGTAGAATTAACAAACTTGCGGATAGCTGAAAATTGTAAAAGCAGTTCCTGAAAATAAAATTACGTTAGTATGAAAATTGTACTTCGAAATTTAAATTGAACATTACGAATCAGATTGGAATTAGGATAGTAGAGCTTTTTCGAAAGTGGAAAGCAAAGGATAAGTTGGTGGTATATATTACTCTTCATGCTCATGGATTGTTGAGTATTTAATTACCTTTGAAATGATTAGCATGTATTGTGACGAAATTATCCATAAATGTAGGTGAATTATATAGGTGAAGTTCCAAGTCAATAGTTTAGTAACTTTTGTAGCTATATAATGTAGGAGAATGAATATTGTAAATAAATTGTATTAAATTGCGAAACATTTGTATTTTGTCCGTTGTTATCCCTTGAAATTCTTATTTGGGTTATTTATTTTTTTCATTAGTGAGGAGTTGATAAACATAATTTTATTTCAGTCTAACTTTCTCCTCTGTTCCATATTAATTGATACTTAAACTAATTTTTTTTGTTCCAAAATAATTGTCACTTTCCATTTTTCAATACCGAATTTAATTATTTTAACTTTAATAATTATGTTAACTTTTTATTTTTTCAATTAATACCTTCTCTCACTACCTACACCTTGGTATCCGAAAAAACACGTTGAAAAATTGTGTTATTTATTATGTGGGTAGTTTTTTTAGTTAAATCTTGATATATGAAAAATTTTGAAATATGTCAATTAATATGGAACGGATGGAGCAGTTGTGTTGCCTTTTCTCTTCTTTTGCGATTTGGAATTAAATAATTTAATAATAATAATAATAATGATAATGATAATAATAGTAGTAATAGTAATAATATTTTTTACCACGGACTACAATATGGTGACTATTTCAACGTTCATTTAATGAGAGAATTTGAATAGTTTTTTTTAAAAAAAATTTCATCTTTCATGGATATTTGTATTCTGTAACCGTAGGTGTATTAGCATTGTGTAACTGTATAATGTAATTATGAGGGTAATTGATTTTGGTATTTGGATCCCTTTTTTTTTGTAAATTTTGATCTTTGGTTTCTCATGTGTCTTTTTTCTTTTCGTCGTTTGAGATTGAAGGCATCAATGAAAACTTTTTATTTTTTTAAGTCAAATTTTTTACTTGCTTGACACGTGGCATTGGCTCCATGTTTATGATTGTGTTTTAATATAATAATAGAAGATGAGGTAATTTGGACATTCTAAACATTTTTTTCCAAGAAAGTTACAATATCAAACAAAAACTTTGAAATTTTTTTCAAGATTTCAGGATGTAAACTAAACAATGTAAACTATACGAAGAAAAATTTTCTTACATAAAACTTTTCTTTGGTATTCTTACCAAACAATCTCTTAGCAGTAAAACAATTTGAAAAAATGTTCTCTTCTCACAATATCTTTCATATGAAAATGCTATGAATCTTGAAATAAGACACATTTTAAGTGTTTTATCTTGGAATAAGACAATATATGTATATATTAAATTGGTAAAAATGATATGATTGACCCCTATAACTATAATACAACATACAAATTGGATAAAATTATGTTTTTATCCATAATTTTTTAAATCTACAAAAAATTGTATAAACTATGACTAATAGATGAGATTCATTTGATTAGGGTATAATTTGTAATTGCTGGCGTAGCCAGTACATTCCAACTTCCTTTTAATTGATAATTTGTTAGGATTGAGATTCAGATATGAAATCACTTGTGAGGAACTAAATCCAGATCAAACGGATTTAGTATTGTAGCGGAAGTGATCATAATTAATTTAGGGATGTAGGTATGAGAAAATAAACAAAAACAATATATGGGTGATGAAGGCAAGATTTTTACGTGGAAACTCAAAGCGGGAAAAACTCACGAAAGGCAAGATATAATCCACTGCAATAGGCGTGATTACAAAGTGTATCGATCCCAACCGACTGTATAACACAACAAGATCAAGAAGGAACGATCTCAAATGTTTATGGCACAATGGGACTCGACATATCTCAAAGGAAGGGTAACGAAATTTACGGGAGATTACAATCTCATGACGTCATAGTAAAATATCTCAAAGTGGAATAGAAAAAAAGGAGAACTCATAAGTGCATCGTAAAGGCACATAATTTGGTCATACAAAACTAGGTTGAACAACCTATAGTATTTATAGCAAACCCAAGGAACCTTGAAATAGTATTTCTAGCCGCAATCGATTGCTAGGACACCAAACAGTATCAATTACAAAAAGGAAATAATTATTTATTTTCAAATCTTGAGTGTCAATGGAATTGAGACACTGCCCAACATAATTAATAGTATATATCAAAAAAATTGGTGTCAAAATCATAATAGTATTAATTTCATAAAAACAAGACATTTAAATAGTGTTTTGCCCCAAGGCACATATCATCACTCATCTTTCATAATTGGGAATGGATGAGTAGATAAATAATAATGTCAACTGTAAATTTTAAATAACCATTTTAAATTAATATTAATAGATTTCTTCTTTGAAATTCAGAATGATTATTTAATTTAAACTTAACTATAACAAAGATTAAAAAAATCTAACAGTTCTCAAATAATATAAATCTTGAATCAAGATGTATGGTTAATATTCCTCTTGAATTGCCAAAACAAAATTATGTTTTAATAATTTTAATTAATTTTTTAGTACTTAAACATATTTATCAATAAGAAGACATAATATTTATTAGCTATGTCAATAAATATAAATAATAGTTTCATCACATCAACCATAACAAAGCCATAGAGAATCCATATTTTATGCATAATTCTATGTTTATGAAAAGTATAAATTTAAAATTATGTTTATATAGTTTATAAGTGATAATAATCCTCAAAATAACAAAAGATGTATGTCTAATGATATAAATATACTTAGATATAATTTCTAGAATGATATAAATAATATTTAAGATGATTAATAGTCATCTTAATTCAAAGACAAATAATTTAATAACTTTTAAATAATGGATGGGGATATATATATATATATATATATATATATACATATATATATATAAGGATGCCATAGTTTTCTTTTGAAGTGAATTTTTCTAAAGACTGAAATTAACACAAATAAGTGTTATTATGATTATTTTTTATCCTGACAGAAGACTTGTCTTTATCAAAGTTTAACATAAATTTTCAAAACATTAATATACTTTAAAAGTTATATCACTCATTAAATTAATAGTCACAAGTTATAGTGATAAAGGAACATTTAACAATATTAATGTATGAGTTTGTCAAGGTCATGTCCCCTTTATAAGACAATTAGCTATTACATGTGCAGTTTGATTGTTAATTAATTAATATTTAGAATAATAGTATGATGGTCCCCATCTAACTAGAATTCAAAATAATGGTTTTGATTTCGCTTTTGGTTTCTAAGATGATAGATAATTAATGTTGCTATTTTCACTTAAAAATTAGGATGTCTTATTGATGGATAAGAATATCGATTTTTGCTGATCATCGCCCTGGGGATGATGGATAAGAAAGAATCTTACCTATCTTATTAATTTTTAAATCTTACATATAAATAAAGATACCTAATAAATCATTACCTTTGCAATAAAATATATATTAATACATAATCAAATCTACAAAAATCTTATCATCTTTATATACAGTTTTTTTTTGGTAGAAAGGGAGGTTCAAAGCCGAATTTATTCAAACAAAACTAGAAACGGTTACATTCTATAGACTCCTCTAGCAGATATACAATCCGTGTGGAGCAATTGTTGTACCTCTCTAGGAGGTTCACTAAAATACATAATGGTTTGGAAATTCTTATCAAAAGTCATAGAAGCTAACTTATCCGCAACCCGGTTGGCTTCCCTATGCCAAAATCCCACTTCGACTTTCCATCCTTCCATCTGCATGACTGCATCCAAGCTTGACATTGCTTGATAAGGAGGCCTATTATACTGTGACTAGGTTCTTCCATGCACAAAAGTTTTGCCACCACTTGTAAGTCTACCATGAGCTCCAATTTGTCCACCCCCATATTTTTCGCCATACGCAATCCCGTGAGTACCGCCTTTACTTCTACTGTCAAAGCATTACATTGATGAAATGGCCACGCGAACCCTCCAAGCCATGAGTCGTCCGCACTTCGGAGAACTCCTCCGCCCGCTCCCATCGGTGGCTGGGCTCGGGTTGCCCCATCAGTGCACAACTGAACTGCACCATTACCCAGTCTCGGACCCACCCAATGGGTCAAATATCGGGTCGACCCATTGAACGTTACATGCCTAGCTTCTTCCCTCATCTCCTCTTCCACGAAGGCTTCCCTTATGATGTGAATCTCACCCAAGAGCCACTGCCCACGGTTAAAGGGGATTTCCCGGTGTTTGCTGAAGATCCTTGCGTTTCTCCATATCCAGATGTGGCATAAAATAATAGCAAAAGCTGCTGGTCCGGTGTCATTCTTCTCTCGCGGTGTGACGCCCGCTGCAAACCAGCCTTTGAAGGGTCGATTTGCCATCTTCGACGCTATGCCTCCTCCCTCCATAGCCCTCCACACCGGTTGAGCATGGCTGCAATGACGGAAAAGATGGTCAAGGGATTCCGTATCTTCCCCACAGCATGGACAGGTCTGATCCTCCGTCAAATTCCTCTTCACTCGATTTTCGTTTGTGAGTAACTTGTCATGAAAGACAAGCCACATGAAAACCCTAATTTTTTGTGGAACCTCCAGCCTCCATATTCGCACCCATTCGAACAGATCTTCCTCAACCACTAGGCCTTTAATAATTGTGAGTGCCGAAGCAAGTTTGAACTCACCCGTAGTCGTCTCCGTCCACGTGATATTATCATCCACTCCCTCCTCAGCCAATTCGAGCATAGCAATCTTCAACAGCACACTGTTCGGTAGTTTGTGCGCAAATTCCTCCCATTTCCATCCTTGTACACTGTCCCAATAATCAGCAACTTTCGCTTGACTCTCATCAACATCCACCAGAACCATGGCTGATTCAATGAGTGGTTTATTTTCCACCCATCTGTCGAGCCAAAACATTGTAGTTCGCCCATCACCCAACGTCATAGCTGTCCCCTTTTGAAGAATGTGTTTTTTCACTGAGTATTCCACGCCAAGCGTTGCTGCTCTTATAGTGGGTATTGAGTTGATTCACTGCCATGATGGGGGTTCCATGAGAATATTTACCTTCCAAAATGTTTACCCACAAATCTTGTTTTCTAGTAAGTAATCTCCAACCCAATTTGGTAAGATAAGCTGAATTTAGATCTCTCATGGAATATAATCCTAAACCACCCAAATTAGTGGGTTTAGTGATTGTTTCCCAATTCACAAGGTGGATTTTTCTTTCCCCGTTAGTACTTCCCCAGAGAAACTTTCGTATCATCCTATCAATCTCATCACAAGTGGAGCGAGATAGCTTTGCAGTTTGCATGACATAAGCCGGTATCGCGTTGATTGTGGATTTTATGAGTGTAATCCTACCCGCCAAAGATAGACATTTTGATTTCCAACCGAACAGTCTCCTCGCAACTCTGTCAATTACCCCCTTGAAGGTAGATCTTGTTACCCTGCCATTTAATGAAGGAACTCCTAGGTAGCGACCCAAGTTTGTCGTTTCATTAATACCCAGCAAGGAACAAATTTCCTCTCGATAGCGAGAATCTGTATTCGGAGAAAAAAAGATAGTGGACTTCTGCGTACTAACCTTTTGTCCCGACACCTTACAAAAAGCCTCGAGGCACTTCCCGATAACCTGTGCTTGTTGAGGTGTAGCTTCTGCTAGAAGAACAATATCATCTGCGAATGCCAAATTAGAGATTGATGGCCCTTTCCTGCTCGTCGGGAACGGGTGCCAGGTTCCTTTCGCCACTTCAGTTTCTATTAGCTGGGTGAGCCTCTTCATAGCCACAAACAAATAAGGAGAAAGTGGATCGCCCTGACGAATATCCCTTGAAGGAGAAAAAGGTTCGGTTGGATTCCCATTCCAAAGTATGCTCATTGTGTAGGTCCTCACACAATTCATTATGGTTTCCACCATAATTCTCGGGAATTTCATGTCAATCAAGGTATCCCGCAGGAAATCCCACCTGACTCTATCATAAGCCTTTTCCAAGTCTAATTTGATGGCCATCCAACCTTTTTTCCCCCTTTTGTACCTCATAGAGTGAAGAACTTCTTGCATTATAATAATATTATCCCCAATCTGACGTCCCGGGACAAAGCTTGACTGCGTTGGTGATATCATTTTGGGAAGAACAATTTTAATCCTGTTCACCATACACTTGGTAACCACCTTATAGAGGACATTACATAAGCCAATTGGTCGAAACTGCTTAATCATCTGAGGATTTGGGATTTTGGGAATTAAAGAGAGGAAGGTATGATTCAGCCCCTCCGGAAGATTCCCTCCCTCAAGGATCCCCTGGACGAGAGAAATTACGGATTGTCCCACAGCTGGCCAGAATCGTTAGAAAAAGAGAGCATGAAAACCATCTGGCCCTGGCGCTTTATTTGGATGCATAGAAAAAAGAGCTTTGTGTATCTCCTCCGCGCTGTATGGCCGTGAGAGCTTATCAAAATCCGACTCAGAGAGTGCGGGAAACAGCCCTTCAGGGAGCTGGAGTTGCGGGGGGGCCGGGTCTACTGTAAATAGATCTCTATAGAAGTCTCGAACATGGGATTGGAATTCTAGAGGTTCTGAGATCCAATCCCCCGTCTCCGTTTGTAGCATATCAATTCTATTGCTTTTCCTTCTAATGATCGTGCTTAGATGGAAAAAAGAAGTATTTCGATCACCATCTCGAATGCTTCCACCCTGGATTTTTGGTGCCAGAAGATGTCTATTTGGTTCAAAACCTCATTGAGTTCCTTCTTGACCAATTTCTCCAGATTCAGTAAATGGTCATTTCCACCTGAATTCAGCCTATTTTAAATCCCTTGTAGTCTAGCCCAGGCTCTCTTCCTGCGTCTAAAAAGGTTCCCAAAAATATCTTTGTTCCACTTTGTCAGATCTTGAGAGAGATCCCACAGAGCCACCAAACACGGTTTGTCATTTTCCCATTTGGACTCAACAAAATTCCTAAAATCTTTATGAGTCAACCAAGCAACTTGGAATTTGAAAGGTTTTCGATTTCGATCACCTGCAAAGCCCTTAGTATCCAGCAGGATGGGGGTATGATCGGAGTAATTCAACAATAAATGTTTCAAGACCCTTCAGGGAACCGATTTCTCCAGCTGACATTGCATAGGGCCCTATCGAAACGCGCACATTTCCTTGTGACAAGCGAGTTCCCTTTTACCCAAGTAAACTTTGGATCAGAGAAACCCAAATCTACCAGGTGAGAGTTATCAATCCAAATTGCAAACCTTCTACACCTACGAAACAATACCTGATCCCCATGATTACGCTCCTCAAGATTCACTATTTCATTAAAATCCCCCAAAAGAAGCCAGGGACAGTTTAGACTGTCACCGAATAACTTAAGTTGGGACCATGAAGAAATTCTTTCTTTTTCTCGGGGATGAGCATAAACAAAAGTAATGATCCACTCCTGATAATTCTGAATTTTTACAGAAGCTGATATATATTGGGGCGAAACTTCCACAAACTCGAGATCGACGTCAAAGTCATTCCGAAGAACCCAAATACCACCACTGAAACCACAAGCCTCAACCCGAAACCATTTATTGAAACCAATTTTCCTGCAGACACTATCTGCCCTTTCTCCTTTAATATGAGTTTCCAATAGCGAAACCACGTAGGGGCGGTGTAGTCTAAGGTGCTCCTTAAGAGTTCGAAGAAACTCAGCATTACCTGCCCTCTCACATTCCAAGTGAGGCATCTAAACTCAGGAAAAATACCCCTCCCATTATTGAGGAAAGACAAATTATCACTATTTGCACTTATCATCATAAAAACAAGAAGAATTGACAAGACCCAAAGGTCAGTGTTCCATGGCACTACTACCCGCATTCTGCTGATTCGTTTTAACCCTATCAGGGACATCCTTTAGAGGGATCCTTAACGCCGCTTGCCCTGAGTTAGTAATCCCCCCTTGATTTTTTGCCATGCTTTGATTACGAGATGGATCGAATGTTAAAACAGTTAGGCCACCACCCTTAACCAAATTTTTTTCACGACTTTCCCCTTGAAGATTGTTCTTTTGGACAAAATTGGCACTTAAAAGCCCAAAATTTGAGGCAATCTCTAACTCACTATTGTTGAGTCCCTTCTGTTTGTCTCCTCGTACTATCCCTTTCATTGGAATATTCTCCTTGCCAGCGCCAATTGCTCCAACCTCATTCCTTACGGGCACCTTAACTAGTGATTCTGTGATGGTCTCTGTATCCACATTACGGTTATCTACTTCGGTAACATCCGAGTCTGTTGGTTGTTCTTCGATCATTTCTTAATCATCCATGTTCTCCTCTTCCAGACCATCTAGCACAACAAAGCGGGATCCCGTCGACACTTGTCTTGTTTTGTGCTCTCGAACACCCTCTTTTGGTTTTTTCCTGGCCTTCTCACCTTGCATGGGTGGTTGCTGAGGTTTATTCAATTGTCCCTCAAGATTACTATCTTGAGCTTGGACATTTGCCGCCCCCTTCCCCAGATCTTTCAAAACCCCTCTGGTTAGTTTTCTTTTTAGTGAATTTCTTCACCTTCATCCACCCTCCATACAGCTCTGACTCCTCTGGAGCTTTTGAAGAGGATCCATCCGGTTTTTGAGTCTCCATTGGGTGATTTTTTAAAGGACAGACATCCTCCTTGTGTCCTTGCTTTCCACAGTGAAAGCAGATCATCTTGAGACCCTCATATTTAATCCTATATGTTCGCCCTTTACAGTTATCTTTTTTAATCCAGAATATTTGGGAAAAGAATAGGTTTCTGGATTCATTATCTTCTTTTACCATCTACTCCCCTCAGGGGCGGATCTGATGTTGGGCTAGTGAAGTCAAGCGACTCCACTGAAATTTTGAAGAAAAAAAAATCAGTTCTCCGAAAAAAAAATATGTATAATGCACTTATATGTTTTTCATCGCAAAGGAACTTTACAAAATGAAGTATAGTCAAGTGGTTAGGGTTTATGTGCGGAAATAATTAGCTTGGTTTATTTTGCACGAGTTCGAGGCTTGCAAATTGCAAGTTGTGATCTTTTTTTTGTTTTCCCAAAATTTACTCTTCAACGCTTATTTTTGCTCATGATTCTACTGCCAGTAAGTGTGATTGTCAGTTTTGCAATTTCTATTTGTCTCTTCTCTCAACTCAATCTTGTGTGATTTATTATTGTAAATTATTATTATCTAAGTATTGTCAATTCATTGTCTATTCTCATGAAATTCTAGTATTCTCAACTCAATTTTCTTGTGGCTAAATTAAAGTTTATTTTTAAATTGATTTGTTATTTGTTAAATGAGTCAACATAATTAAATTAGATTTACCTATTTATGTAATTGATATTTCGATTATGTGAATTTTATGAAAATAAAATTTGCTGATTGGATGCATAGTTTACTATTTTTCTATTTGAATTTGGAGATTGTCAATTTTTTGGGATTTTAGGCCCTATTCTTTTATACGGCTGGCTGCGGTGTGCTGTGGAGGAAATGTGGTGGATTGTGATGGGTTGGGAAAAGTCATGGTGGATTGTGGTGGGTTGTGGAAAGTTGTGGTGGAATATGAAAAGTTTTATTTTTGATAAAAAGATAAATTAAATTAGAAAAAGTAGATTGTGTTGGGTTATGGTAGATTGTGGTGGAATATGGAAAGTTACGGTGCAGTGTGGCACCGCAGCCTGCCAGCCGTATAAAAGAACGGGTCTTAAATACTTTACTTGGTAGCTAATTGAATTACTGGAACTATTATTGACCGTTTTAGGAAGATGCATGATGGTCGATCCGATCATTAGGTATGTATTTCTGTTTAATATAATTTTCATGACTTTTTTTAAATTTGCTATTTAGTAGTATTTAAATTTTTTTAGTTATGCTAAATTTAATTTTTTTAGCAAAATATTGTTGACTCCACTAACTTGAAATCCTAGATCCGCCACTGACTCCCCTAACTTCTTCACTAATAATTCCATCATCGTTCTCCAATAAGATGGTATAATTCTCAATCTGTTTTTCATATTCATTGTGTTCTGACTACCAATTTTGATTTTCGATTACCCTTCTATTCTTGTGTCTACACTATTATACTTCTTTTTTGCAGCAAAATATACATCAACCAATTAAGCCCCATTCTTTTATACGGTTGTTGTGGTGTGGTAATGGTGTGGTGCAGTGGAGTTTGAAAAGGTGTGGTAAATTGTGGTGGGTTGTGGTAAAAGCTGTGGTAGGTGGGGTAGGTTAAGAAAGAATGTGAAAAGTAGAGGAGAAAAACAAGAAGAGAGAGTTAAGATCGAGGTAAAAGATAACCTAGTATTTGCAGCGGAAGAGGTAGTTATCAAGATGTATAATATTGAGAAAAAATATAACAAGATCAGTAATTAAAAGATTAGAGAGTATAAAGACACACGATTTACGTGGAAACCCAAATCGGGAAAAAACCATGGACGACAACGGAGCAATAATCCACTAGTATAAGGGGAGAGATTACAAGAGAGATCCCAAGGGGCTATATAATGCAATGAGATCGACAACAAGATCTCAAGGGGTAAATAGCACAACGGGAATATACTGAAGGAAAAAAAACTCTCTAAAAGGGACCCTCACAACCTAGGGATGGGAAGAGGTGAAGAATGCTCTGTGTGTGTGTTTGTCGTATGCCCTGAGTGTATAGATTGATAACAACCTATATTTATAGTAGAAAGAAGGAAAGAGGAAACTATGTTAAAACATTACAAAACCTAGAAAACTAAACGCAATATCCGCCGCTAAATAGCCGAAGGAGAGGCGCTGGCAGCGTCTCCCGACGAAGGTCTTCTGTTGATGCCGTTGGTAGCGTGTAGAAAAAGGGGGCGGCGCCTTCTTCATTCAAAAATTGATTTTGGGTCATAACACCCAACAAACTCCACCTTGGACAAAATCTCCGGTACCGTTATAGAGCCCCAAAGGGCGATCAAATGTGATGACCATCAACTGAATTCAAGTCACCCTTGAACTTAGTAAGTGATGAGGTTGTAGAAACGGTTGTAGAACCTGTAGTAATAGAACCCTATAGAATATAAAAACCGCCTTGCCTGGAACCTTTGAATAAAGTTTGACCGTTAAATATGGTCAAAACTCCACCTTCAGCTAAATACCTGCAACCCTCAAATTCGAGAGTGCTTAGAGAGATGAGATTATACTTCAAATCAGGAATATGCCGAACGCCTATAAGAGTCTTGATAACTCCATCATGAATCTTGATATCAACAGTACCAATCCCAAGAACATTGCTTTGAGCACTTTTGACCATATGAACATACAACACCCAAATCAATAGAATCATATGTAGAAAACCAGTCCTTGTGGGGACATATATGATAAGTACAACCGCTATCAAGAACCCAATCAAACTTATTGTACCCTTCAGGAGGAGTAACAAGAAAACCTTCAGCATCATCTTCATCTTCAACAATATCGGCTTCAGCCTTATTCTGAGCATCTTTTAGAATTTGATCCTTCTCCAACTTTCTTTTCATGTTATAACACTCAGATACATGATGACCAAGCTTACGACAGTAGCGACAGGTAGTGTTGGAATGCCCTTTAGACTTCGACCTGACTTTATCACTGGAACCCCCATTATTAGTAGTTTCACCTCTAACAATAAAGCCTTTAGCTTTTTCAGAACGCACTTCAAGATCAAATTTTTCCTCAAACATCAAATTAGATTTGACATCCTCGAAAAACAGGGTTTCGTTGTTAGAATATAACATGATTTCTTTAAAGTGCTTGTATGAATAGGCCAAAGAGACAATCAATAAATTAACCTTATCCTCATCATTAATTTCAACCTCCAAATTTGCCAGATCAATAATAATGGAGTTGAATTCATCAAGATGTTTTTGAATAGGAGTACTTTCAGCCATGGAGAATGAATATAAACATTCTTTGGGACGAATTTTGTTGGCGAGGCTTTTAGTCATGTACAGTGACTCCAAGGCCAACCAGAGATCTCATCTGCAGTAGTAGTTTTGTTCAACACCTCGCGGAGAACTTGAGGTGCTAGACATAACTCGATTGCCGTAACAGCCCTGTCATCAAGATCCTCCCAAACTTCGTCACTCATATTTTCAGGCTTTTTGGACTTCCCATCTAATGCTTTCTTCAATCCATTCTGAGTAAGAATGGCCTTCATCTGGACTTTCTAAATACTGAAATTGATCTCACCGTCGAACTTCTCAATATCAAACTTAACAATAGACATCCCAAACTAGGCAGAAAAAAGAATAAACCTCACTCTGATACTACTCGTTAGGATCGAGGTAAAAGATAGTCTATTATTTGCAGCGGAAAAGGTAGTTATGAGGATGTATAATATTGAGAAGTAATATAACAAGATCAGTAATTTAAAAATTAGAGAGTATAAAGACACACGATTTACATGGAAACCCAAATCGGGAAAAATCACGTACGGCAACGGAGCAATAATCGACTAGTATAAAGGGAGAGATTACAAGAGAGATCCCAAGGGGCTATATTACGCAACGAGATCAGCGTCAAGATCTCAAGGGGTTAATAGCACAACGGGAATATACTGAAGTCAAAATAACTCTCTAAAAGGGACTCTCACAACCTAGGGATGGGAAGAGGTGAAGAATGTTCTGTGTGTGTGTTTGTCGTATGCCCTGAGTGTATAGATTGATAACAACCTATATTTATAGTAGAAAGAAGGAAAGAGGAAACTAGGTTAAAACATTACAAACCTAGAAAACTAAACGCAATATCAGCCGCTAAACAGCCGACAGGAGAGGCGCTGGCAGCGTCTCCCGACGAAGGTCTTCTGTTGATGCCGCTGGTAGCATGTAGAAAAAGGGGGCAGCGGCTTCTTCATTCAAAAATTGATTTTTGGCCATAACACCCAACAGAGAGAAAAAAAAAGATATATTGGTAATGATTTTGGTATGGTGTGGTGAAGTGTGGTGGAAAATTAAAGGTTGCGGTGCGGTACTACATCACACCGCATCTTTAATTCTCCAATATACATGTTACTTATTTAGGACTTTGTTCTTATAGCTACTTCATCTAAACCTTGTTTTATTATGTACGCCAAGTCCTGTAATATATCAAATATCCAACTTCTATTTACTTCATGAAAATGTACTGAAGACATTTACTTTCATTCATATGATATGTATTACTCTACTGTAGCTAATTCACATGTTTATTTTAGGACTTTAGTCTAGGGGTGTTCATGGTTCGGGGCGGGGTGGTTCTGGTTTTTTGAAGCGGTGCACCGGACAAAATAATTTTTAAAATCATAAACCGGTCGGAACCGGATAAACTGATTTTTCAAAATCGGTGCACCGGTTATATCAGTGTTGTTTCACTGGTTAACCGGAACCGTCTTAATTTTCATAAAAAATAAAAAAAAATCATAATCAACAACAAAAAAATTGATTACAGTATAAACCCAAAAGCTAAAGTTAGTGAGAAACATTTAAAAAAATTAAAATTTTCATTTTCACTCATGTGAAAATAGAACAAGGAAGGACGCCCCCAATTTTTCCTTTGGCAAATTGGACTAGTGGACTGGATAGTGGACAGTGGACACCGACAGGCCCAGACATCATATTGTAATTTTTTTTTGTTAATTATATTAAGCTTTTTTTAATTAGCCTTTTATTTTGTAAATTTCTTTACCAAAAAAAAATGTATATATATGCATATAAATATGGCAACTGAAAAGAGAAACGTTGAGAGTAGAGAACTAGAGAAGTGCAAAAAGCAAGGTGTGAATGGAAATTTGGGAGTTGGGGAAATAATTAAGGGATTGTTTCCTTTTTTAATATATAGTACTCCTTCCTTCCCAAATTAAGTGTCACTTGGGACACAATTTAAAAGACCAAAAAAACTTCCTAGCTACATTAATTTAGTGTATTGGAAATATGGAAATGGTGAATAATATGATGAATAAAAAAGAAAAAATGTGAATAAAAAAGAAAAATGAATGAAAAAGATGTAATTAATAAGGTTAATTTGATAAATTAGTAATTAATGTGTTACTGAAAATATAAAGTAACAGATATTATGGAAAAAAAGAAAGTTAGTTAAAGTGACAAATAATATGAGAAGGAGGGAGTATATATCTAAAATTAAATATATATGAGATCTAAAAAAATAAAAAAAATAGATAAGATTCTTTATTAACCAATAACCATCGCCCAGCCCAATGATTAACAAAAGCATAGAAATATATATACATTTTTTAAAGTTTTTTCTCAAAAGACTCCAAATAAATGAACTTCAAAAATACAATCTAGTTGCCACGCACTCAATATTTGAACAACAAATTTTAGCAGTGTTGTTAATCAGTGATGCAATTGAGATGTCTTTTTATGGTGCCCGGATTAAAATGTCACTATAAATTTATTCCAAATATCAAAATTGTCAATTAAAATTTGTTGATTAACTCATTACCATTCAATTTGTGAAAAAAATAAATATATCATTTTAACCTACTGGTATAAGTGATTGAGCTTAACAACAAGGTAAAACACCGAAAAATAATAAAAATAAAACACTTAATTAAAAGAATCTTTTAATCCTTACCTACCCCTTTCCCTCCATTGAAGCACTGCCAAGCTCCCATACACCACCCCTTCCCCCGCCCCTAACTACGAGCTTTTTCTCCTTGCCCGACCAACTTCTTATTGTTAGTCACTCCCGATCTACTAGGGCCCTGTTTCGAAAAATTAGTGTTTTAAATAGCTAATAGCAGTTTATGTAGCGTATAGCGGTTTAAGCAGCGGATAACATTTTAAGTAGCAAATAGCATATGGTTGTTCAAATGACAGTTGTTTTCAGTAATTTTGAGATTGAGTTAGCAAATTAATGTGTATTAACATAAAAGGATATGGATAATTTTGAAATATAAAATATTCAAAGGATATTTTTCGACAAAAAATATAAAACGCTACTCTAAATGTTAAACATTAACTTTATTAACGTTTCACAAAACGCTACTTAAAACACTAAACATTACTTTAAACGTTAGCTTACCGAACGCTAATATATGATGTCATAGCAGTAGTAGCAGCAATAGTACTCAACAACAACAACAATAAACTCTTAGGGACAAGACACTTGCACACGATCTGAGGGATCCAGATATATACCTCATGAACTAATCTATCCATCCGGTTTTATTATCCGCTTAACTGACATTGTTTTTGTCCCTTACTATTTGACGCATTTGCATCTCCGATAACAATTTTACTACTTTTACCGTTAATAAATGATTTTGAAACCAATAATTCAATTATAATTGAGAATATTTTTGTCATTTTGATTTATTTCTACCTATATGTTTATGTTGCATTGGATTCTCCCCTTTTTTCCAAAGTGACAAATAAAAAGGATACAGGGATTAAAGTACATTGAAAGGTTGATTCCTACAGATTCAAAAAAAAAAAAACTTTGAAAAACCAATTCAAATACTAAAATAAACTCATTTCTAAAAACTTTTGAAAAAGAAAGGAGACTATGAGCTGAAGGGGCTTGCAAAAGTAAAAAAATACATATATGTGCGCTCCATATAGGTGAGAAGAGTTAAATGTATTTAAGTCACATAATTAAAAAAAACAACAGTGAACAACAAGCCAAGACAAATGATGGTACCCTAATCATGCTCACCCTACTATGTTAACCCTAGCTCGTTAAAGTCTCCTATCTAGTGTCATGTCTTTCTCCAAGTATAAAATTTTCAGATTTGCACTAATCACCTATCTCATAGACTTTTTAAATAATTTTTAATAAATTGTGTGAAAAGTAAAATTAAAAGTCTAATTGAGGTATTATGGGAAAAGAATATTTGGGACATATCACAACCCCACAACAACACTAATGATAATTAATAATAACAAGAAGAAAAAAATAATAATAATAATAATAACAATGATGATGATGATAATTAATAATAAAATAATAATAATAATAACAACAACAGTACAACAAGTAACACTAACCATAACGACATGGCTACTAGTAGTTAATTAGTAGTAGTAGTAGTAGTGAAATTAAAAGTAATTTAACTTTTGATGAAGTTGGTGAAATGTAAAATTAATGGTGCGTTTGGTTTAGAAACTTTTCCGGAAAAGCAACTTTTCCAAGTTGAAAATTTTTTCTATGTTTGATTTAGAAACTTTTCCGGGAAAGTTTTGATGTGGGACCCATAATTTCTCTCACAAACTCATTAAAAAGTTTCCCAGGGGGCTAGGGAGAGTCTTTCCCGGGAAAGTTTTTCCTGGGAAAGTCTTTTCCGGGAAACAACCAAATGCACCATAAAAGTATATGAGGCGTATGGGAAAGAATATTTCGGACACATATAAGTTAATGTTCTTTTTAGATTACTACTATCACTGCCACTATGACTATTATTACCACTACAACTATGACTAATGTTGCTATTGCTACTGCTGCTGCTATTGTTGCTGTTACCATTGCTGCTTACATACATGAGTAATATGTCCTACATCAGAAAAATAAAAGGAAAATACATGGTATATAAATCAAATGGACTACTCCTATTAAATATTAACATCAATTGGTTTTAAGATAGAAGTTCACTTAACTTGTTACCATGGACCTTAATTCAAGTAGGTACCTGCCTTGGATCTGACCAATAAGTGGTATCAGAACCGATGGTCGTTCGGCTAGGCGCAAGGTGCAAGAAGGTTGTTCTATTAGAAATACTGTGAGCAAGAGATGGGAACATATAGCGTGCTCGATCGAACCCCTGAAGCAGAGTGGTGGCACGACACTCAAGTGGAGTAGGGCGCGGACACTATGGAGTAAGATGTGGCAATGACAAGATCTTGATGCTGATTTCAAACCTTGGCTAGAAAAAAGAGATTTTTGATCAAGGGAGAGCGGATGTGGATGTGGTTTTTAGGAGACTCAGGTGTGAAGGAGGAGATTATTGACTTTGACCCATGAGTAAAATGGCTCATTCGGAAAAATAAAAGGAAAGGACATGGTATATAAGTTAAGTGAGCTACTTCTCTTGACATCAATATATTATACGATATAACCACACTTAACTTGTTACCATAGACTTTAGCTGAAATAGGCTCTTGCCTTAGATTTCCGTACCAACAACAACAACAACAACAATTCTTTTTACTTTTGGTAAAATTGGCTTTTTCACATGTCCTTATCTAAGGAGTGGTCCTGATAAATGTGACTCATTAACTCTACAATTGTCACATATGTGATAATTCTTACTTTCACCGTATCAAGAATTAAACCTTAGTGAAAAGATTGGAAGATAAAAGTGGTTACCAACTTGATTATCATCTATATGATACAAACTCAACTTGCATGGAACGCAATTGAACAGTCCACAAATGACTAGTCACTCAACGAACAATTAACTCAAAAATAGTAAGCATGAATATGACTTGACACAAAACATTTCCCTTCAGATTATCTTTCTTGAGAGCTTTTCTATTGTCAATACACGAAATTGACTAATCAATGAATAAAAGATAAAAAAAAAGCCAGGTAGAAACAAATACCGAACTTAAACTAAACATATTTAGGAGCGACCAAATTTAATTAACTGATTTTTGGTTAACCAAAAATCGGTTTATCGGTTTTCAGATCATGAAAATGTGAATCGTAAATCAAACTGAAGTTTTCAGATAACCGCTTTTCTGTCAATAATTTTTTTTCCATTAACCATTTTTTCGGTTCAAATAATTGATCGTAAACCGAACCAAATGTGATAGTTAACCAATTTTTCGATTTGGTTTACGGTTAATGGTTTAGTGTTTCCATGAAAACCAACTTTAAACTTGACTTCTTTATTTTTTTTTTGTAAATTATCACTTCAATATGTTTTTTTAACTTTTTTTTGTCTAATTTTTATGCAACTTAATCATATTCGACATTTATTTTTTAATAATTAATAACTGGTTAACCATTCAATAAACCGTTTTATTTTTGATGAACCGAAAACCAAATCTCTTTTACCAGTTCAACCAAACTACTTTTTGAATATATATATATTAATATATATATATATATATCAGTTAACATGTATTTTGGTTCGGTCTTTGAAGTTGTTTTTCACAAACAACTAATTTACCAAATATTTTTCTTGCAGCCAACCGATCCAAACAGTAAAGTCAAACAAAAAATCCAAACAACTAGTAACCACTAATTACCAGCCGATTGCCAAACAAGCTCTTAGACCATTAGATATAACTTTGGGCTAGCCAAGGAATAATAAAAGCTAAGCTAGGATTGAAAGGTGGCTTAAATATAAATCAACTTTCAATAATTAATTAAAACTTGTAGTTGTTATAGCACACGATATCAAAATCTTTCTAAATATTTGAATGTATGGAATGTGTTAGTATGAATTCATACTAATACATTCCATACTATGAGCTATAAAATTATTTTTAAAGTATTGATCATCAATTTGACATTTAGGTTGAGATAATTCTTGACTCAAATCACCATCTATATAGAATAAAGAATTTTTAACGTTCTAATTAATGAATGAACAATCACTAGTAATGTGAGTTGACAGTTGAAGGGCAACACTATATATAT